>CAHIKZ030000553.1:797500-847500 GCA_903632075.3 Acanthosepion pharaonis
TATTTGAATGAGTATTTGAAAATCAAAAGGTTAGCCTTCGGTGCTGTTACCCTCCCAGTATTGCTCTCTAATCATAGACATAGAATGCATATTTTACACCCAGATGCTCTCGATAAAAGATCTTTTTTCTCTGTTCTTTCTTCTAAGTCGGTTACTTCAATTTTTTTTTTTTTTTACTCAACTCCGTTCTTCAGATTCTGGCAACGGTACTTCAGTATCTTTAGCCGCCAAGGGATAAGACGAGCCCTACTAACTGTTTGGTACTGTTATCTGGCTGACACCGACCGTAGACCATTTTGCTTATGAAGTCGATGGAGACTGGAACTGTCCCTGGAATACTCTCTTCTGCATTCTTTATTCTGCACTCTTTTTTTTCATTTTCTTTTTTTCTTTTTTTTTAATCATGTCACTCCAAGTAAGGCGGAAATGCCACTAGTACACAAGCGCTTACAGGGAGTGAAAGGGAAAGAGAAAACTGAGAAAAGCAAGGATTGAGGAAAGGACAAAAGATGAACGGAATTCAAGATGATAGAAGATAGCGATTGACGTTGCATTTACATTTTTGAAGATTGTAGTCATCAGGGAAGCAGGGCAACGGAAAAGAGTACTACAGGTGGGAAGTGCCAGTAAAGAAACCGCTGGAGTAAAAGTGGGGATAAAACCTAAACAGACAACATTTTTAAGAGCTACAAAGGACACGAAATTGTGGAGTGACATAATCGCCAATATCCTGATAGGAGACGGCACATAGAAGAAGAATTATATTAATTCTAATTGACACCAGGGGTTTAAACCTAACCAAAACCCTTATCTAACCTAAACCTAACACTAAAACTAACCCTAACCGTAAGCGTAAACCTAATCCTTAAACCTAAACCTAATCTTAAAACTTTTTTAATCATTTCAACCGATGCATGGTGGTAATGAAACTAGTGCGCGGCGACTAGGGAGTGAAAGTGAGAGAAAAGACTGAGACTAAAGAGGGTTGAGGAAAGGACAAAAGATGGATGGGATTCAAGAAGACAGATGATGGCGATTGATGTTGCATTTAAATTTTTGAATATTGTAATTATCAGGGAAGCAAGTTAACGAAAGGGAGTTTCATAGGCGGGAAGTGCCAGAGAAGAAACTTTTGGAGTAGAAGTCTCGGTTGCATTTAGTTATTTCTACAGTAAACGGGTGGGACCTAAATACCAATCTAGTAGTGCACTTAAATTCATGGAATTTGGGCACCAGGAGGAAAAGCTCCTCAGAGCAGTGGGCATGAAACTAATTGTAGAAAAGATAGAGAGACTCCGCATCACTTCGGTAAGAAAGTGACTGAAGTCGAGATGCCAAGTGAGGGTCGATTACATTGACGATCCCTCTTTAGATTGTGTCAAGAATTTCGAGATCTACAGCAGAAGCACCTGACCAGATATGACAACAGTGTTCAATGCACGGACGAAGGGTAGATTTGTAAATGTACAAGATGGAAACCTTCTGGAACGACACAATGACCTTACTTTCCATGCAGTAGATGCTGCTCTTGATTCGATGTAGTCGCTCCACTTCATTCTGTGGAAAACGTGAGACCAAGAAGGTGTAATATGTTGATCTTCTTGAGTCTGGCGTTAGCCATGCTGCTCTCTATTGTGGTTAAATGAAAGCACTTTTGTTTAGGCATTAAACTTTACAAGCCATTGCTTGCCCCAGTTAACCACTGATTGGAGGTGATATTCAGTAACACTTGCCAGGTTTACCTCGTCATATTTGACGGATTTGCTGTAAAAAAAAAATAAAAAAAAAAACAAGCAAAAAAGCCCCCAAAACTAAAAATATATTTATTTATTTTTCGAAATAAGTTTGAGCGACGATAAACTTGTATTTTGGATAAATACTCCGATATTTGGATAATTCTTGATCGCTTGATCATTCAAAGATTATTACTTACGTGCTTATTTAAATTAGTCAGTTAAGTGCTCATGATACACGCACGGGCGATCATTTCTTTTTCGATTCATGAACGACTAGGCGGAATATTTTCCCACATTCGGTTGCCGTTCCCTTCTGTGGTAGACTGTTTGTCAGCCAAGACTACAGGAGCCAGTCTGTCCTGCTATCTGACCCATAGCTGCAGAGGAATATATGAATTCATACATTTCCCATAGGTATTTGCACCTAAAGAAATGTAACCAACTCGACTGAAATTCGAACACAACTTTCCAATTCTTTTGTATTCCACATTATTTCTACAGCAGTTCAGTAGTAACAGATGATAAACAGAAGTAGCTTGATTGATTTGTTTGTTACGGCTTATCGACCTTTTTCAGGCTATTTAAAGCCAGAACATATTTTAGACTGTAAGAATATTTCGGAAATAATAATGATTTACTGATTTTACTTCTACTAATTAAGCCATAGTTGGATGGAGAAGAAGTGTTTTCGTACCTTTCCTAAGGATATTTGAATAAAACAAACCCGACTGGAATTGGAACTCGGCTTTGCGATTAACAGTTCCGAGCCATTATCCATTACACCACCCGCACATCCAAGCTTACAGCAACTGGTATTCCCAAGTAGTCATTCATCTAGGTAATGACCAGGCTCGCCGTTGCTTGACTTCGGTGATCATCCAAAATTAGGAATACGGGTTTCGATTCTCAAAGTCTTAATCAGGGTTTTTTATATGTTCTAATTACCGTATTTGATGGCATATAAGACGCACGGGTGTATAAGACGCGCCCCAATTTCAGTAGAGAAAAATAAAAAAAAATGAATAATTAGTAATGATATAAGTAAATGGTACGACCTAGGCTATATTCATGAGGTATTATTTTGGTTAAACAAATCATAATTACAATTAAATGAAAAAATAATAAGAAAAAAGAACACGAGCCTATAAAAACTTTATTATATCCAAAGCTAAGAAAACAATAGACAAATCAAGCAATTATTACAATTGAGCAAAACAGTAGAGTTATCGTTAAAATTTGATTCATCTTCAAATTTATAATATTCGTCGTCTTCGTTATCAAAACTCTGATATTCATTTTCAGTATTACTATCATCGTCGTTAAATAATGCATCATCTTCCGTTCTATTGAGAACATTGCTAATACCATACTTTTTAAAATATTTCACAACAATTTCTGGTCTAATATTATCCTAAGCTTGCTTCACCCATTCGCAGTGCTGGGTCTTTTTATTCTTCCTGTAAGTATAAGGTCGTGATCAGGCATTGGCATTCACGTATTCCATTGCTTCTTCATGTTTAAGTCTAAGCTAATAGGAGTTGCCAGGTAGCTAATTTCACCCGACTATTGCGAGTTTTCAACTTACATATGGTATATAAGACGCAAAGGAATTTTAAAAGATATTTTTCGTAAAAAAAAAAAAAAGTGAGTCTTATATGCCGTCAAATACGGTAACCGTTGACATTTGATTTTTTTGTTAAACACTTTCTTCAATCATTCTACCAGCAAAAATATCACTCTGTCTCTATATCCACCCCAGCTATATCCATAGAATTGTCAAAGATTCTTTTGACAAAAACTAGATGCCATGAGGCTGGCTAGCTGGGGTTTCTCCAGATTTACCAATGAATATTTTTCTTTGTTTTTTTATCAAACGTGATGGGCAATACATGTATTTGGGGTGAAAAGGAAAATATTCGGATAATTATTGCTCGTTTGGTCATTGGGAGATTCTGTCACGTACACACGTTTTTGTTTTTTTTTTAAATGAAAGATACGGTTTCAACTCTTACCAATTCCAATCTCAAAACCTTAATCAAGTAATTTTATAGATCTAATTAACCATTTTATTCGTTCTTTTTATCCGTTATAGCTTTCTTAATTTTCTGTATCCCTGTACACACTTTCGTTTATTTTGTAGAACTACTTCGTTTACATGAAGCTTTAATCATATACTACCAAAATCTCGGAGGGGGTGGGTCGCTCCGTGGCATCCCAACGGTGACACAGTTCAAACAGGACTAAGACTCATTTTAATACCATTTTTTTCTAAGCAGGAATGTCCTCTCCATATTCAACTATTTCGTTGTCGCATTTTTGTGTCCTTTCATTTCACCTTACGCCGTACAAAATAAATCTGGGTTTATATCGAGAAGAGAGAAAAATCATGAAAGAAGATTAAGGAAAAGACATTTGTCTTTCCTGACTTGCAGTTTCTGGTTCTTATTGACAGATTCCAACTGACAACACTCCGGTTTGCTACCAAAAAAGACAGTGAACAGAAACTTCACACTAGACCCTCCCAGAAAGCTAGCGAATGAAGAAGTATGTGACCTCACACCTACATCCTGTATTGCAAGCGTACGAACAATAATGTTGGACAAATGGGTATATAAAAAACCGGCATAGAGATGTTAGGCAGTCTCTCACACATCAGACAGAATACCAGGTCCACGTATCAGATTAAAGCTTTGGTGGACGTTCAACAACCGAACTGACTAATCTCATCCGAGCATCAGGATCATCATCCTCTCTCCTTATATTCCCTTTCTCCCATCTGCTGACGGTGCCGGGGGCGGAGATGGCTGTGAAGGCCCTGCTTATTCCTGGTCAAGGAGAGTTTGACGCAACCATTCGAGTGAATCTGATTTTGGTGGAGAATTCGGCGCGGCGGAGAAGCCCACACACTTGACCAGAAGAACATCCGTCGTGGCTCAAACGGGACTGAGACAGGCGAGATTTGGCAAACCTGGTTGCATCGAGCTGTCGGATGCTTGGCCTGTCAAGGCCAGCCTTGGTTACGCCAGCTTGACTGGCACTGCCCTCTTCCGCCGGTGTAGCTGTTCAGATCAATTTGAAAGAAAAATAAGAGATTCGCTTATTTCTTCGCTTTATCCACGCATATTCCGCCACACACACGCACACACACATATACACACACTAATATATATATATATATATATATATATATATATATATATATATATATATATATATTTCTGTTTCATTTCGTTGTTGGAAGTGCTATCTGATGATCCAGCGTCCTTTTTAAAAGGACTCTGGTGAAATAAATTATTGTAATGGTACCTTAAAGTGGTCTGTTTTTTTTTTATATATATATATATATATATATATATATATATGATTATAGAATTAGGAGGCGTTTTTTGAATTTGAATTTGATATGATTAACCACTCCGTAAGTGCCGCAGTTACGGCAGTCCCGACCTACGTCGATTCGTATTTACGACTCAGTCTTAATTAATCTTGTTTCGACTTATGCCGTTTGGCTTGTACATACGACGTTTACATCTAATATTATCAACTGTAAAATGATGAGACTTAGCCACCAATCTTGTACTGCACTTAAATTAAATATCGAAGGAGATTTATAGACTTGGGAGACTTATTTGAAATATGATAAGATTAATCATCACCTGGACGAACATGGCGCATAAAAGAACACATAACTCAAAAACATGGAGCGATGGAGGAGGTTGCGAAGAGCCATGATTAACACTTCTCTGAACGAAACTAACAGTAAAAGAACAAAATTCGAGGAGACGGAAGATAACGATTGACATTGCATTTAAATTTTTGAAGATCAATGTTGACTGGAAGCAAGATGCCGAATGGAGAATACTGTGAGGAAATTGTAGAGATCTACAATCGTTCTGAAGAGACAAGGTACATAAAACAAGAAACATGAAATCGATCAATGACTTATACAAAGTGTATTCTATTTCTAATCGAACTCCAATATTATTTGATCAATGAATGTTTCCCTAAGTCCGGGTCACTTTTCCATTGTTCAAACTGCTCGACATACAATTCAAGTCGTTTATCCGTGAATTAAATCCTCAATTCTTCCCGTGGGTTTTTGGTATTAACCCTTCTCGTTTCAATGTCTCTCAGCGCATAGCACTTTCTTATGTTTTAACAAAATTTTCTCCCGTTTTACCGCGGCAACGGCAAATAGTATCATACCGCAACTCTGCTGAGCAGACCTTCATACAGTCCCTCATTATTATTTAATTTTAACTAGTATTTACTTTCATCTACATTTTGTATTAGATGTAGTCAACTAGTATTATTAACTTTTGATTAATATTTACATTCATCTGCATTTTTAGATAAAGCGTTGTCAGTCATTATTATTAGTTTTTGACTTGTTTTGACTAGTATTTACTTTCATTTACATTTTGAATAAGATGAAGCATTGTCAGCCATTATTATCAATTATTGACTAATATTTACTTCCACCTTTATTAAAATTATTATCAGCCATTATTCTTCAGCCGCATTAAATTTCCTTAATGCGAAAGTAAATTCACAGTAAAATCGGCAAAAAGTTTCGGCAGTTGAACCCCACCCCCCGGCCGTCTTCAAGTGTTTGTTGAAGTCGCTTGAATTTCCCGACGTCAATAGATTCCAGAAACGCAGGAACAGAAAGAGTTCGTCATAACCGCTGGATGAATCCGTCAGTAACACGATAAAAGCTTTCATTACTTTGAGACTTTCCTAGACCAAATACCAACGGAATTGAATAGAAATAGACTTTCGCATGGCCTAGACGTACAAGCAGAAATTTGCAAGCGTCAAGGCAAGCTTAATACAATAATTAAAGTGATTGAAAGATCAAGGTATGGAAGACATCTCTGTCGACCATAAGCCTGAGAATTCAGTTGTCACTATCAGCTATCTTAAATCAAACACGCCTGTGGAAGCACCATTAAATAAAAATCTCAAATTCTCTACCACCATCAAGCGGATCTTAGACGTCAAATTAAAGGAGTCACCTGAAAAGTCTGGGTAGTACAGTGGCCGAAACACAGAGTATAACAAACAAGATATTCATTATTGTATTAATAGCAAAGAAGAAAATATTTATTCCTCATTTAATAATATGTTCTGACAAAAATGTATCCTAATTTTTTTTATTAAATATAAGATATTCCTGTAGAAGTTAGTAAAGGAAAGCTAGAAGACTAAACATTAAAAAAAACCCAACGTATGGTTGTCAGCGAAGGAACAGCATAAAATGAAATCTCCGAATTGAAGGCACCAAAATTAAGCAAGTGTTTTAACAGAGAACGGAAAATGCGACACCCAAATTAGAAGGCGAATTCAAAAGCTAAGCAAAGTATTAAGAAACAGGAAAATTTCATTAGAAACAACGAAAAGAATATTGAACTGTCGTGTAATATCGGTACTCCTATGTGATATTGAATGTTGGACAATCTCCTCACAGACGCCGAATATATTTGAAACAACAGAAATATGGATCTACAGAATGTCATGTACTGAACAGGTGAACAGCAACGAAGTTTTATGGAAAGTGGAAACAAAAAGAACCATTTAATCATTTCGTACCAAATAAAAGACAGTGTTCCTGATTTGGCATTCGAGGCCAATATACAGATGGGGAGACGCTGCTGACATAGATATCCAGAGATCGGATAAGAATGATCCTCAACAAAAACACAAAATTCCCTATCGTGTGTTCCAAGAAATACCACTCAAGATAAACCTTTTCAAAGGAATAGGAATAAAAGAAATGATGGCACTTATCTTTAATTCATCAAAAACATTTCTTAGTGTGCAACGAGTTGACCTAAATTCAGGTAAATTTGCGACCTTGATTAAAAACAAAGAGATGTTGAACGTGATCATTTTTGTCTACTAGGCGTTCCATCGCAAAGGAGTGACTAATCTGAAATAAAATTCCTATAGCCTTAGACCATAGTTTCACAGGATGACCAGAGTTACTAAGAAACGGATATATGTGACTACTTAATAGTATATATTAAACACTTCAAATACTTCGGTGTATGCATCAGTTCTAACAAATGTATTAAAGGAGATAAGCAAATCGAATATTGTGCTGTGCTACGGGTACTTTTGTTCAACACCGTAAATTTATACAAAAACAAAACATTAACCTGAAAACTCGACTCATTTTCTTAAATAGCGTCCTCAGATCATATAGATGTCATCCATCGCAAAAGCACACCCAGAAATATCTAAACTGTCAGTTGTATACAACTGCTTTCCCATATCAATGGTTTAAAATGAGCGTGTGAAGCCTTGTGAACTGGCGCTACAGAATCACAAACAAAGAACCAAATCACTTGAAGACATTCAACAACGGCAACAACTAAAATGGATAGCACATGTAACTCGAAGAGAAAATAATAACAAAATCAAGATGTTGACATTCAACACTACCTTAAACAAAAGGTTAGGAAGGAAACTGCCATCAATAATGGAAAGTTTGATAAGAGATACTAGACTTAAGAAATCTATTTTTCTGAAAAATTGTTTTAAAGATTTTATAAATTTCAACCAAGAGGAACCCTTGCGGATCGGTTAATGAATGGACAATTTTTTCTTATAGTTTTTATTTTCATAGTTTCACTCCAAGGAAGGCGATAATTCCACTAAGACGCAAGGGTGGGGTAAAAGGAAATGAGTAGACTTTAGGAGAAAAAACCGGAGACCCAACCCTAAACAGGAAAAAAATTGCTAAAGCTCTTGTTCTATTCAAAAGATGGGAAGGAGTGCGAACCGGGCGATAAGTGAATCTATCTACTCCTATTGAATTAATCTACTCCAATCATAAGGAAATGTATATTATTACCATTACCATCTATCTATCTTCGTCTATTCATATCTATCTATCTATCTATCTATCTATCTATCTATCTATCTATCTAGGTCTCTATCTCCCTAAAAAAGAATACCCGCTCGGCCCGGTGGCTAGGATCAAAGTGTAGTATCTGCGATTCCAGAGCTGCCGGGTCGGGTGTTCGTCGAACTCTCTCTGCTTGCAGAGAGGAACCCGGACGAAGCTCCGCCGAAGGGTGGGGTTTCGTTGGGGAGGTTGATGGAACTGGCCCGCCTCGGCGGGTTTGATGGTTATTTATTTTGGCTGGGCCTACGGGCTCAGAGATACCCACATTAAAAAAGGCCTTTGTGCCACATTCGATCCCCGTGGGTGGATTGATAAATACCATCTCCTGTATATATATATATATATATATGTATATATATATATATATATATATATATATGTGTGTGTATGTGTGTTGTTGTTGTCGATGCCAGCACCTGATCGCATCTGAGTATCGGGATCCTCATCCTCTTTCTTTATACGTTTTTTTCCAGCCCCGCCACCGGTCCCGGTAGCGAAGATGGTTGTGAATCAAAGAGAGTTTGACGCGGCAATTCGCGTGAATTTGATTTCGGGAGACAACACTGCGCGTCGGAGAAGCTAGCATATTTGGCCAGAAGCGCTTTCCTCGCGGCTCAAAAGGGAACTGAGTCAGGCCAGATTTGGTAAATATGGATGCGTCGGGTTGTCGGATGCTTGATCTGTCAAGGTCAGCCTTGGTTACGCCAGCCAGACTGGCGTTGCCCTCTTCCACAGGTTTGGCCCTTGAGAACGTCTAGATCTTTACTTGTTCCGCTGTTAGCTTCTTCGGGGTGTTGGTCGTGTTCAGCTTGTTCCTTTCTTCTTCTTCTTCTTCTTCTTCTTCTTCTTCTTCTTCTTCTTCTTCTTCAATTATATGTGTGTGTGTGTCGAAGACACATATATACGCCACCAAAAAATAATTCGGTCGAACATTTTAGAAGGAAAAGCACCCAATTTATAAATAGTGACTGCTACTGCTGATGCAAAAGGTCTTCTAAGAATTGAATCTGAGTTTTCGGCGTGTTTATTCTAAAAAAAATACGTAAAAATTCACCTTCCTCTCTGCCGGGAGATGATAGCTCAGGGGAAAAATCGGTTGGGTTTCGATTCTGGCTTGAAGCAATCGGATGTCTAGCCACACTGTTGAGCTGTGATACAGAGAAACAGTCTGTCTATGGATGACAAATATATATATATATATATATATATATATATATATATATATATATAGCATATATGGATATAGATCCGATAGTATGAAGAAAAATATACGGAAAAAACAAACAAAAATCCTTATATGCAATTATGCTGTTTTAATGTTAATATAATGTCAACGTCGGACGTTTCGGTCTAATAAACCATCTTCAGGACATATTCATAAAATATAATCAACATTATCAATGCAACATGACAAAGACGATGTACATAAGAACAAGACTGGTATTTATTCATACAAAAAGTACAAATTGTGGCACGACGTTGACATTATATTAACATTAAAACAGCATAATTGCATATAAGGATTTTTGTTTGTTTTTTCCGTATATTTTTCTTCATATATATATATATGTATATGTGTGTGTGTGTGTATATATATATATACAGAGAGAGTGATTAATTATAGCATTATAGAAATATATTAATTATATTTCCCTTCTCTCTCTCTCTCTCTCTCTCTCTCTATATATATATATATATATATATATATATATATATATAAGAAGAAGAAGAAGAAGAAGAAGAAGAAGAAGAAGAAGAAGAAGAAACAGACTAACCACCGGAGAAGCTAATGGCGCAATAGACAAAGATCTACGTGAACTGTGTGTTCCAATCTCTCTTTTTTTCGTTCTGCCTTTTTTTCTGTTCCTTCTTTAGCGCCCCGTGTCTTTTCTTTCTCTTCCACCTTTATATCTCTCTATCCAAGTTGTTTACCGAATATGACGACGGACGCTTGAATAAGGTCGGAAAGTTACAATGGCCGAATCGTTGTAAATATAACAGCCAAGATGGGCATGTTTGTCCGAATATCAAATTTTATAAGGATAATTACTCGTGTCAAACATTCAGACAGAAATATCTCGTCCTTGGCCGAAAGGTGTGATCCATGAAGATGAGAGGACCACTTGTTTTATTGGAACACTGGGAAAGTCCGAAAAACTAACGGAAAGAAAACAATAGAAGTGAAAATTAAGGAAAGAGTTTCAGCCATTCATAAACGGCAAGTATTCTGGATTGTTGCGAAGGCTTGTTGTCGCATCTCCATTGCTATCTAGCCGCTGAACATTTAAAGTGTGAGCAGTAGTAGTAGTAGTAGCAGTAGTAAGTATCCATTTATCTCGCGAGATAATGGTAGTGCCCCTTTAGGTCAAACCCTTTTGCGAGCAGGATTTTGATTGGCTTAACATACCACTCCTTGCATGTCACTCTCTAGCGTAGGTGTGGAAGATGAAGCTGCAATATGGAATGGAAACCTGACATTGCTCTCTCTCTCTCTCTCTCTCTCTCTCTCTCTCTCTGTGTGTGTGTGTGTGTGTGTGTGTGTGTGTGTGTGTTGCTTGCTTCGTTGTCAATGATCTGTAACAGTTGATATCGCCTTTTGCCGGCCTTTGTGACTCCGGCATCAGAAGTATCGTTCCAGATCGAAACCTGTGTCTTTTGGGTCCCTCTTGGAAACTCCCTTGAAACGTAGTGTGGGGCGGCCTACCGGACGGTGTCCCGTGACCAGCTCATCATACATAATGCCTTTTGGTTTACGACCGTCATTCATACATTCATAATAATAATAATAATAATTGCCGTAACTCTTCCAATATTTTTCAACACTTAGAGATGAGCACGATTTAAGAAAAGAGAAAGGAAAAGACATTGTTTGACAATGTTCAGCAATATTTTGACAGTATGTCTGTCTTCTTCAGTTTATGTTTAAAAATTTTATAAAAATAAAAAAAATCTTTGTACATACGTCGCTTTTCTTGAAAAAAAAACGTGTGTACTGGTAATCAGCGCGTCAAAACGCAGTGAGCGTAAATTGCATGCAACTGAAACGGGTTTAATATGTTGTTGATCTTGCTCCTCTTGGAATTTTCCATTAGTTACTAAGAGGAATTAATTAAACAGTTTAGTGTAAATACTATGTAACTCTCTAATCACCCTTTCATTACTAATTTGAATATGTAACTATCCTCGTGCATTTTAAGGGTTGCAAAGTCGGTAGATTGTGAATATTTCTTCACAATTTGGACCTTAAGATGTTTGTCTAATCTACAGTCGTTTGTATTAAAGTTTTATTATAAATATTTTGTAGATTATTTTATATTTTTATACTTGTATTTTTAGATGTAACTGTAAGTTCTATGTTAACAGTTTCTTCTATCACATTTCTTACTATAGAATTCTCTTCCAGCTAGATGCTTTCCAGCCAACTTTTATCTTCAAAAATTCAAATGCAATGCCAGTCATTATCTACTGTCTTTCTGATTACACTACTGTTCTTTCTCCTTAATAATAAAACATTATTATTATTGTTGTTGTTGTTGATGATGATGACGATATTGTTGTTGGTGGTGATATTATTATGCTTACCCTTTTCTCTTGTAGTACTAATCGCCCTCAAGTCTCAACTAAAAACTTCAAGAGACGAAAGGTCATTTTTTCTATTAGAAGATGTAAACAGATGAGTTGTCATGAAATCAAAGAAGAAAAAAGTATTAGGTTGTCCCAAAAGTTCGTAAACACTTGCGAAAAATTGAATTTTTATGCAACACAATCCAGCACAATCGAGACAAGCGATGGGTTCAGACAGGGCAAGAGACACCGTTGGTTCCAAAACAAGATCGATTCGGCAAGAAAGTCATGTTGTGCGTTTGGTGGAACTTTGAAGGAATCGTGCCTTTTGAGTTGGTTCCGAATGGTCGTGCCATAAGTGCCGAACTTTACTGTCAGCAACTGGAGCGGGTCTACGAAAAGTTGACGCAAAAGTACCCGGCTCTGATCAACCGAAAGCGCGCTTTGATGCAGCAGGACAATGCCAAGCCACACACCGCCAGGAAGACCAAAGACAAGTTTGAAGAGCTGGACGGCGTTGAGGTTCTGCCACATCCAGCCTACAGTCCTGACTGTGCTCCATCAGATTACGGCCTTTTCCGCTCAATGCAACACTTTCTGAAGGGCCGCCGATTCGATTCATTTGATGAAGTCGAGGAAGCGTGTCAAGAATTCTTTGATTCGAAGCCGGCTGAATCGTACTTTCACCAGATCCGAAAGTTTGCAGATCGATCGCAGAAAGTCTTGGAAAATGATGGTCTTTATTTTGAGGAATAATTTTTGTTGTTTTTGTTATTACTTGGCGAGTAAAATTTCAATTTTTTGCAAGTGTTTACGAACTTTTAGGACAACCTGATATATGTAATTGTGGTCATGTGAGAAGTACTCTTGAGTTGTTTTTTTTTTTTTTTTTTTGCAATTTACATATATTTAGAACTTACAGGAATCTAATATAATTTCCGAAATCCCAATAACAATAGATCGTGTTATTTGACTTGAGATAAAACATTTTACTGATTTCTTTGAGAAAACGATATATAATCTTTATTATATATCAAGAAAAGTTTTAGGGAAAAATTGAAAGGAATTTTCGAAGCTTAATATAAAATATATTACAACTAATTTACGAGCAAAACATTCTGCTTTATCAGCAGGAGATCTTAACACCTCAAAATGAGTGAAGCGAGAAGTAATGGAGGACTTACTTTTATTTAACATACTATTATAGAGTCCCCTGTAGTGTCGAGTAATAAAAGCGTAAAAAAATTTAAAAAAAAAAGGTCTTAATACGAAATAATAAGCCAAAACTTGAAGAAGAATTTTACTCTATGACCTGTAATAATTGCCAGAAAGAATACATTGTTGAAACGTCAAGAAATTTAAATAAAATATTATATGAACACAAAGGGGATCTTTTACAAAACAACACATTAAATTAGTTAGTTGCTCACCGTAATTAAAATCCCCATAATCTTTATTTAAAAAAAAAAAAGCCTCTTTAATTAAAAGTCAAGGGAATTTACACATACAAAATGTACAGAAAGTGATTTAATCGCTAGAACATCCACGATAACTTTACGTCCAGGTTCTTAAAACATTTTCACCTTTCTGCGTTGATCTGCTTTTATTATAATGGTGTATATTTAATAAAAATTGTGATAAAAGTATAAAAAAGAAAAAGAAACATCAATGTACAAATCACTTTAGTCTGATGAAGTATGTAACGAGTTATCTGAAAATACAGTGTGACCCGGATATAAGAGACCCGGATATAAGAGACCCGGATATAAGAGACCCGGATATAAGAGACCCGGATATAAGAGACCCGGATATAAGAGAAACCTGGATATAAGAGAGATTTTCTCTGGTCCCAAATTAGAGCCTGTGTTAATGTATATAAAATAGACCAAACCCGGATATAAGAGAAACCCGGATATAAGAGACATCTTCTCCGGTCCCGCCAACTCTCTTATATCCGGGTTACACTCTAATTTCTATCCTGAGCTCTTTGTATTTACGGATCTTTTCAATTATTATTATTATTATTATTATTATTATTATTAAATGCACTTCTTATCGCAAAAGTATTTGGTGAAGCGCGAACAAATTTTTCTTTCCGAAAATGCGGACCAGAGTTTTGGGACGTTTTAGATTTATTAGTTCTCGGGAAAAAGGGCTAAAGAATCAGCTTTTATTCTTGGGGTCTGCGTAAAATGAACACTGCTGCACGCTGGCAATTGTCAATGTATTATAAACATTTTCTTCATTCGATGCTGTGAATTTTTTGCGTGGCGGGTGTATATTAGTGCACCTGGAGACTGCTGTCCAATTTTATTGTACATAGCGCAGTGACAAAAAGAATAAATAAATGCGTAGTATTTTGCATATGTAATATAAATAAATTGTAATTTATATACGTAATTATATTCATGCATTTTGAGAGTTGAAAGGTCGGTGGGGTCTGAGTATTTTTCAGAATATGTATCTTAAGGTGTTAGTTGAAGTTGCAGTTCTTATATTTTTGCATTTGAATGCATTTTGTAAACATAATTTATTAATAATGTAAACATCTCGTAAATCACTTGACGAGTGATTTACGAGGAGTTGACACTTTTATTGTTGTTCTACGGGGACCTTATGTTAAAAAAAAAATTAAGAAAATGTTGGAAATATTCTCCGTAATCTAATTTTAGGAATGTTGACTTTAAATTTACTATCATGATCGATATTTTTTTCTGATAATGTCAGGTATGATCATCCATACTTTCAAAATCGGCACGTTTATACACATAAAAAATTTAAAATTATTTTAAAAAGTAACAGTGTTATGATTTGTATTAAGCATTTCAGTTTTCACTTAGTAAATAAATAATCTTCACTTAATAACATAACGAGTACGAAGTTTGGAATTTTTGAAAGGTTTTTGAAACTTTATAAATTATTATAATTAAAATAAATGAAAATGAAAGCAATGCTTGTAAAAATTCATTATTCATTGATTTTTTTTCTTCGGAATATAATGTCCTTAATATATATTATTTATAAAAGTAATCAAAAACTTACCTAATTAAATAATTAGATAGTTGTATTGCAGGTTTTATTTTTAGATTCAGAGAAGATTTACGTTCTCCTGCTTCTAACTATTAAAAAAATTTGGGTTTGGAATTTAATTTCTAGAAATTTCATGAAATTAAGTAAGTGGTGGGTAACAGATGTAAAAAAAAAAAAAAGATTATACCACAATTTTCTAAAAATAATAATTTAAAAAATAAATTAATTTGTAAATAAGCCCTGAAAGTCTCATTAAAATCCAACAAATTTTGATTTTTGAAGGACTTTCCAAATTAATGTGTTATTTTACTGAAAAGCAGGCAAGAAAAGTTTCATTACCAGTTCTGTTACACTGTTGACGCATAAAAAAACAAGATTTTTAACCAAAATTTCGAGCGTTTTAGAAAGGAGTAAAAATTTATTTTAAATAATTAAAAATACTTTGGTCTTTTCTCTTAATAATAACATAAACATTTTGACAATAAAACTTTGTTTTTATTAAGTTTGGGGCCTTATTTATCACGCTATACTGTTTTTTCAGCGAAAAAGTAGAGGTACGTACTTTATTCCAATGATATTTTTCTTCGATGAGGATTAAGTGACAGCAAATCATTTCAAAAGTCAATATCCTTACCAATCTGAATAACACCGTGATTTGTACAGTATAAATTCTTCCGCTGATTTCTAACACAACATCCAACAGTTGCAAGTGCACTTTCATTTGCTGGACATTGTTCTAAATTTTATGTTCCATACCTTGCTCCTGAGTAAAATCCTTGTACTTCTCATTTTCTTTCAAGTTCAACCACTAGTCCGTCGGCATATCTATGCCTACAATTTAAACCCGTATAATTAAAAGAAAAAAAAACTTGTAATTCCAACTGAATGATTTATTTTTTATGGAAATATTTCAGCTAGCAGTTGATAGTCTTAGTCACTTCTTAATTTGAATAAAACAGTACAAAGTTCAAAACGCTTAAGAATTTAAATCAAGGAAAACAAACCGAGTTGATGACGTTAACAACGTAATAGCAAATCGAGGCATTTTTTTTTTCTCCCATATCATATTTTCTTTGGAGCAGAAATGTCCAGACAAGATAAAGTTGTGCTGCTTCTATCCTATTGCAGGCATTTTTTGTAGTTGTTATTACCATTTGTTCAGCTACTCTTCTTTGATTGAAATGCTTTTGGTTCGTCAATTTTATTTCCGGATGGTCGAAGTCAATTCTGTACCTTCTGTAATGGCATGTAATAGAATTGCTGAAGTTTTTTTTTCCAATTTTCAAACTCGTAGTTCAACTTTTCCATTTCTTATTATTTGTACTCTATGAACTTTCATGGTGCATGTGCTTGAGATGATGTTGGTGAGAAAAGTAGCAGTGTACGGATTCAAATTCTCGTCTTGCCTGTCGCGTTCACCTTTGCATAAATGCTCTTGAGATAAGCATAAACCCATCCCTTTGCCCATCTCCTAGGTATGCGTGAAATAGCAAGGTACTCTGGCTGTCTAGTCTTGCGCACCAACCGATCTAAGAGGAGAATGTCTGAATTCATAGCAGTAGAGAAGGCAACGGGAAACTACGCTCCTATATTTTCCAAGAAGCCATAGAAATTCTCAGATGATAAATAAAAGAAATCCGTGGAGAGCCATGATCATAAACGAACAAGGTGTTTAAAAAAAAAAGAAGCTTTCTTACCAACTGTTTTACAATAAATAAATACACTCCAAGACTATTCAAGACTTCAGCACTCTCCTCCGTACAGTATTTCCTCGATTATCCGGACAATTTGGTACAGGAATGGAAAAATATGTTCGGATAATTAAAAATTAATTCATAATTGAATACATAAAATAACGGAAAAGAATGACGAAAATAAGCTTTTTTTTTTTCTGAAAGAAATTTAACATTTACAGTGTGGAAACAAATATTCGTACACATACAAATTTTTAATTTATTGTATTTCCAACTAATGAATAAAGATAATTTTCATGTCATCCCGGATCTGAAGACTACATGCGAAGAAGAATGGAACAAAATACCAACTAAAATTTGCAAATCATTAATTGAGAACAAGAAGTGGTTGGTTCCTGTAGAAGTGAATAATGGCCATTCTACAAAGTATTAAATGAAGATTATGTATACTTTTTTGTATTGTACGAATACTTTTTTCACCCATTGAAATGGATAAATGCGATTTATTTCTATTAAATCAATTTTTTTCTGTGTCCTATTCATATTTAGTCATTATGCATCAGTGTACAGTTAATTATATGAAAAGTATGTTTATTAGTTGGAAATACAATAAATTTAAAAAAATGTATGTGTATGAGTATTTGTCCCCCCCCCTGTATATAATCAAATAACATTATCGAACACTTTGTCAAGGCTTTGTCCAGTTTATTTTTCATGAAAAAAAAAATCCGAAAGTTAGGTGCGTTCTTAAGTAGAATTGAATCAGTGACAGGACATCTCTTCTGTCTTTGTTACCGAAACTATAAATATGCAGCACTAAGACAGAATGCATGGCCATCAGTTAAAGGATGAGCCCAAAATCCGAGTTGCAGGTCGGGGACACTAAAATCAAACATGTGCGGAAGATTAAGTATCTGGGAAGTGTTCTGACAGAGGACGGTAGATGCGACTCTGAGATCCGAAGACGGATTGGAATGACCAACGATGCATTTCAAAAGCTTTGCAGAGTACCGCGAAACAGGAAGATTTCTTTGGTGACAAAGAAAAGAGCACTGAGCTGATAAGTGACATCTGTCCTCCTACATGGCAGCGAATGTTAGATGGTATCCTCAAGGATAAAGAAAAGACACGAGGCGGCGGAGATGTGATTCTACAGAAAGATGCTGAGGATATCATGGGGCGAGCGCGGGAGAAACGATGTGGTCTTGGAGAGGATGCAAACAAGGAGAAAGATGCTTAACATAAGGAAGAGGCAGATGAAATTTCTGGGACATGTGATGAGAAATGAGGGCCTGGAGAATCTGATATTCACAGGTCGAATAGAGAGGGGGGAAGAGACAGGAGGAAAGCAGCGCATGACATACCCGGCGGGCTTGGGCATGTGTTATGGCAGAGCGTGATCTGGGAGAGTTGGTAGAAACACAAAACCTGTTGAGAGCCACAAGAGATAAGGGGAAGTGGAGGGCCATGATCGCCTACGTCCTGAAAGGACACGGCACATAAAAAGAATCAACTTTGTAGAATATTTCATGAATTTGGAACATTTGACAGAATTGTCAAAATTCCCTACTAACACTTCGTTCGTATAAAATTCTTCAAAATTTCCCTGCTTTTCAAACTATCACTGTGGATTTCCCCGATATTATATTATGCCACGATCTTTGTTTTTGAAATTTTCTTCCGCACTATGCTGCAATTCTCTTCCCAAAAGATAGCATTACACATTGTCGTTTTATCAATCGAATCGAATTCGAAGCTATTTCAATATATCTGTCCTCCTATATGACAGAGAATGTTGGACAATCTCTTCCTCAACCCGGACGCCATGATCAAAGTGTAGTACGCTGCCTTTGTGAGCTTCCGAGTCGGCGTCTGTCGAACTATCTGCATTAGCAGAGAGGAACCCGGACGAAGCTTTGCCGAAGGGCAAGGTTTCGTTCGGGGAGGTAGACAAGGCCTGAATCCGTCAAGGCGGGTTCAAAAAGGCTATATTTTTGGCCGAGCCTACGGGCTCGGGGATACCCACATTAAACCGGCCTTGTGCCACATTCTATCCTCGTGGGTGGATTGAAAAATACTAAGATGAAGAATGGACTTGAAGCAACAGAAGGATGTGGTTCTACAGAAGGATGCTGAGGATACCATGGGCCTAACATTTGAGCAATAGCGGAGTTTTGGTTTCCTGTCCCTTGTAGCTCTAAATAAGTTTCGCCTTTTTGTTATTTCTTACAAAGCCTGTCCATTTGCTCAATCTCATTAAATATGTTACGCGCAATATTCTTCTGTCCCTCTTTGCCTTCAATCTGTCCTGTGAGTATCAGGTTTTCCAAGCCCTCCCTCCTCATTACGTACCTCAGAAATCTCAACTGCCTCTTCCTAATCTTAAGAATAAGTTTCCTTTTTGTTTCCATTTTCTCCAAAACCTCGTTGTTGCTCACATGTTCGGTCCATGGTATCCTCAGAGGTGAAAGAAAGAAAGAAAGAAAGAAAGAAAGAAAGAAAGAAAGAAAGAAAGAAGGAAAAGGGGCAAATAAATTATCTACATCGAGGGTGAAAAAATATTAAAGAAAAAGAAAGTAAAAGAAAAATCAAAAGAAAATCTACAAGAAAGAAAACGAAAGAAAAAAGAAAGAAATGGGGAAAGGATAAAACGGTAAAGGAACAAAAAAGAAAGAAGGAAAAAAAGAAATAATAAAGTAGCAAAGAAACGAAAAGGAAAGAAAGAAAGGAAAAAGAAAAAAAGGAAGGAAAAAGAATAACTGCGGGAACGATGGAAAGAATAAAAAGAAAAAGAAAACAAAAAGGAAAGTAAATGATGAAAAAAAAGAATAAAATGGCAAACAAACGAAAAGAAAGAAAGAAAGAAAGAAAAAAGAAAGAAAGAAAGAAAGAAAGAAAGAAAGAAAGCATAGATGAATGATTGATGATGGTAAGCTTGAAGGAGTAAAAAAAAAAGTAAAGAAAGAAGGAAAGAAATAAAAAATAAAGAAGTAAATAAACAAAAAGGAAAGAAAAATGAAAGATAGAATAAAATAACAAAGAAACGAAAACGAGAGAATAAAAAGGGAAATAAACGAAAAAGAAAGAAACAACGAAAGAAAGTATAAAATAAGAAAGAAACGGAACAGAAAGAAAGGGAAAAAGAAACCAAAGAGAAAGAAAGAAAGTCTGAACGAAACGCAACGCATAGAATAACTAAATGATAAGATAGATTGAGAGAGAGAGAGAGAAAGAGAAGTTGAAAATTGCTAAAAATAAGAAAGAAAGAATGAATAAATAAAATGCGAAAGCAAAGTAAAATCTTATTTAAAAAATGTGAAAATGAAAAACATGAATAATGAATGAACGAGGAAGAATCGACCGTTTAATAGAAAGTCGTAATAGATTGGGTCATAATAAAGAAGAAGAAGAAGAAGAAGAAGAAGAAGAAGAAGAAGAAGAAGAAGAAGAAGAATACAGAGGACAACACCTCGGAGGAATCTAAAGATAGAACATAGCGATCGCTGAAAATGTAGGCGTGTAGAAGGCAAGAGAAAAACAAGCGATCCGCACACGTGACCTTGTCGTCACATAGTCTCTACTCTGCTTCGATAACATCACACCGAAAGAGGAAAATACGGATGAAACGAGCGAGGCGTAAAAAAAAAAAAAAGATATGAAGTACTGGACATGTGGCTGTAAATCTCCTTTAATCGGTGCTAAGGACATTCACTTTCGGTTTGTTGTCAATACAAACAAAAACACGCGACTGAAACTATTTGATACAGATTTTCCACTTCCATCTAACAGAGGGTTTGTGATTTCGAAAATCTTGACGCATGACTGCGTATGGATAAGGCACAGAAGCCTATTTCACTTCCGCTAAAAAAAAATGAGCCCCCAGGGATGTCATCAGCGGCAAGCAAATCAACAATATTGTCATGGATGTGGTTCGACTCGGACACGAGTTGACTTTCCCCGACATATGCATCTCTCTCAGTCAATTCTAAAGCTCTCTATGTCGTTGTTCCGCATCTATCTATCTATCTATCTATCTATCTATCTATGTTCCATATCTATATATCTATCTATCTATCTATCTATCTATCTATCTATATATATATATATATATATATATATATATATTTATATATTGTGTATCTATCATATTTTCATTTATATATTTATTAAATAATATATATATGTTGTCTATTTTATATATATATTTATATATCTTATGATAAGTTTGGTAACATTATCATTAACCGAAATTTTTTTCCATGGTAATTTCTTTGTTTTTTTTTTTTGGTTAATGATAATGTTACCAAACTTATCAGAAGATACGAAAAAATTTTACATAAAATAAATAGACAACATTTGTCTATATTATTTAATGAAACGTGTATAAAATATATATATATATATATATATATATCAGTCTGTTCTATTATCTATCTATCTATCTATCTATCTATCTATCTATCTACAACAGTCTGTTCCTACCTATATATCTCAACCATTTTATATCTATCTATGTTTCTTATTTATATCAGTGCCTCATATCTATGCACATATGCATATATATATATATATGTGTGTGTGTGTGTGTTCATATCTATTTAACTGTTCATATCTATCTATCCCTTTACATATCTCAGTCTGTCTCCTTTCTAGCTATTTATCTATCTTTTGTATATCGACACATATATATATATATACATATACATATATATATATATATATATATATATATATATATATATATATATATATATATATGATAAAGACAATAAAACGCAAGGTGCTACTACTGACTGATAAAGAATATGAAAAATACTATTAAGAAGAGAGAACATTAAAAAGAAAAGGAAGATGAAATATACTATTAAGAAGGGAAGACAATAAAAGAGCAAGAATTAAGAAGACAGAATATAACGACTGACATTGCATTAAAATTTGGCTGGAAGGACAAGAAGCTGGAAGAGGCTTCTCAAACAAGAAATTCTAGCGAAGAAACTCTTAGTATAGAACTTACGGTTATATCTAGCCATTTCAACTGTAAAATGATGAAACCTTGTCAGCTATCTGGTAGTGCGCTTAAATTCATTAAGTCTAGGTATATAGAAGAAAATTCATCGGACATTTACCAATAAATTATTTATAGAAAAAGCACAGAATGTCTGCTTCTACAAGTTTGGAAAAAACACAAGTTAGTCCTAGACGGGATTAGAACTCAGATCATAAACAATATGACTGGCAGTATGACTGAATGCAGAGAAGTTGGATTTATGCTTCTACACATTTGGAAAAGCATACATATTTGTCCCAAGCGGAATTTGAACCAATTCCATGAACATTATGACTGGCGTTATGACTTGATCTATAGAAGTTGCATTTATGCTTCTTCAAAATGAAAAATGACTTGCACCAAGATCATTAACATTATGACTGGCGATGTGACTGAACGTAATTGATACATAGTCCCAAGCAAAAAGCGAATTTAGCCTGATTATTGACTTTCGTCATGTTGCAATATTCAATGGAAATCTTTTATAGTACAACATCAAGCGTTGACACTCAGATGTGTATTGTGAATTGCTTACTTTTGCGCATGCTCATGACTAATTTATTACTCTATCCATTACCGAAGAACCATCTTTAAACAATGAATAAATTATTCAAAATTCTTTTCTTCTTTGAATAGCAACATTTCTAAAATAACAAAGCAGTTTATTTATTTATTTTTTACTTCACTTTTTAAATTTCTAAAGTCCGATAAAGTGTTTCTCTTTTATGTTTTGTTTTTATTATAACTCTTTTAAGCGCGCTTGATCTTGGAACTAATCCAATATATACAAGCGTTAACAAATACACCGAAAAAACACAAAAACAAAGAAATTACCATGGAAATTAATTTCCGTCTTCTCATCACGTCATAACGGTAAGGTAAGACGGACGCATAACCCGAGTAAAACAGATGTCCTTGTTTTTTTAAAAGATAAACAATTGAATTAATCAGATTGCTTTGAAATTGTCCTTGTGAATAAGATCGCTTCACATATGGTGAATGCATAGTACCATATGGCCAGATGTAATTGGAAGCTAGCATTCTCTGTTTTCAACAAAAATAATGAAAGAATTTTATTTTTGAATGATGTTCTTTTCGCCGAGATTATTATTCCCACACATAAAACGACTGAGCGGTATAATAATAATAATAATAATAATAATAATAATAATAACAACAATAATAATAACAATAATAATAATAACATTAATAATAATGATAATATCATTAATAATAATGACAACAATAATAATGATAACAATAATAATAATAACATTAATATTAATAACATTAATAATAATAATAACAATAATAATAAGAACAATAATAATAATAACATTAATAATAATGATAACAATAATAATAACAATAATATCATTAATAATAATAACAACAATAATAATAACATTAATAATAATAATAATAACTTGCCCCAAATGAATATAAAAATCGTCACGATAGAGTGGGGCAATACTTACACTGGACAATGTGCAAACACTTTGGAAAATGTGTAAGCAAACACTGGTATGAACATCGGCCAGCGCCGGTTACAGAAATAGAAGATGTCACCATTCTATGGGATTATACCATCCACACAGACAGAAAAATTGAAGCAAATAGGCCGGACATTATTGTCAAAAACCAGAAAGAAAAAACTTGCCTACTAATTGATATGGCTTGTCCAGCGGATTGTAACATAGCAACCAAGGAATTTGAAAAACTATCAAAATACAAAGACCTGGAAATTGAAATAGAAAAATGTGGAAATTGAAAACAAGAATAATACCAGTGGTAATAGGTGCACTTGGAATTATAAAAATGGAACAAAACAACACATTGAAAGAATCCCTGGAAACCCCAGCTTAAGAGACATACAGAAAATTGTCTTATTAAGAACAGCACACACACTAAGGAGAACTTTTCTATGTAACGCTAGCAACTTCATCGGAGATAAAAAAAAAAAAAAAAAAATTTAACATGAAATGTGGCCATAACAACACACCACGACCTGCCTTAGGTCTTTCCGCAGACTTGGTAGGTAGTGTGTCCATAGCAGAAATCGAATGATGATGATGATGACATAATAATAACAATAATAATAATAACAATAATAATAATAACATTAATAATAATAATAAAAGATCTTCAAACAGCTATCAAAAAAGCTATCAAAATACAAGGACCTTGAAATCAAAATCTCTAAAATGTGGCATATGGAAACATCAAGAATCCCAGTTATATTTGAAGCCGTCGGATTGGATGAAAAAGATTCCAGTAGACTAATTGAACGGATTCTTGG
This sequence comes from Acanthosepion pharaonis, assembly GCA_903632075.3. NCBI lineage: Eukaryota > Metazoa > Mollusca > Cephalopoda > Sepiida > Sepiidae > Acanthosepion > Acanthosepion pharaonis. The sequence goes on from CAHIKZ030000553.1 coordinate 821,784, forward strand.
AAGTCTATGCCTCAAAGAAATACAAAAATTATTCTCACGAATACAGCCCACACCTTACGAAGGGCTTTATCTATGTAAAATATGTTTGTTGTTTTTTTTTTGGTTTTTTTAATAGGTCAGTGGAAAATGTCATGATGTCATTTCTAACCTTAGGTCTCTGGACGGGACCCGGAAAGAAATGTGTACACACCAGAAATCAATGGAAATATAATCATAATAATAATAAAAATATTACTAATAATAATAATTAAAAAAATATGATTGACGTAACTCTTCCAATATTTTCCAACCGTTAAGAGAAGAGTGTAACTTAAGAAAAGATAAAGAAAAGAAAAAACAATGTTTGATAATGTTAATATTTCAACAGAATTTCTGTCTTCAAATTGTATTTTTTTTTTAATTTTTCAAGAAAAAAATATATAAATCTACAAAAAATGATGTCTTTGCACAAACGTTGTTTGTCTTGTAATTAAAAGACGGCTGTACTGGTAATCAACGCGTCAAAACGAATGGAACGCCGCCAATGTAGTGGTAAGCAACTGAGACGTTCTTAATATGATGGTTATCTTGTTCATTTTGGAATGTTCTGTTAGTTGATTCAATCAAGAAGAACACAGACGTTCTGTTGGAATATTGTTCGACATTGTCAAATTTTTCTTTTCTTTTTCTTTTCTTAAATCACGCTCTTCTTTTAACAGCAACAGCATTAATAATAATATATTATTATTATTATTATTATTTGAAAAGACCCGTGAAAATTTTCCGTTTTCCTATTTGAATTTTCTGATGAAATTTCTCATGGCGAGTTCTGTGACAATAAAATATCCGTAGACATTTCCCTATCTCAGACTAAATTTTTCCGCTGATTATATAGAATAAACTGCTAAGTCTGCAGCTAGGAATGTTGATCCACTGTGTCGAGGTAGACAATTTTTCTCGCCAGAATCTATCTTGCATATTTATAAATCTACCATTTGTCCTTGCTTTCAATATTGAAGACACATAGGGTCTGGCGCTCCTGATATATAGAGAAATTCTTGATCAAATGCAAATAAGAATCTGCAATGTTATTGGTCCTGACATGTATGGCACCTTGCATTTATTGGAAATATTCATAGAAATATGAGTTAATTTTTTCTTATTCAGTTTATTAAACAGGTTGTTAATTTTTTTTTAAAAACGGAAAATAACTGAGTTGAAAATAATTCACTAAGAATGTACTAGACGATCCTAAGGAAAGAAGAAGGAAAGAAAAGAAAAAGGAAGGAAGGAAGAAAAAGAAAGAAAGAGAAATGTATGACGCATGACCCAGTTGATGGTAGAGATAGGTCTGCGTGTGGTCGACTTTTTTTTTTTTTTAAAACAAAGGGAAGAATAGAATTGGAAATAATAAAAAGAGAAAGAAAGGGAAAAGACATGATATCGACCAGATGTCGGTCAGAGGCCTCTGACCGACTCTTGCGTCAAAAAACCCTTATCAATTTGGAGTGAAGAGAAATTTTTATTTTTTTTCTTTTGAACAATAGAAACGAAATTTGTGATCTGAGAGAAAGTGTCTTTGGGTTGAGGGGAGTGACCAGTGGAACGATATACAGACCTGTTAAGAATTGGACACCCACGTTAATAAAGTAGAGACATTTCAATGTAGATAATTAAGATTTTCGACTATCAGGTAAAACAAAGAAGTAAAAAAGAGGGACAATTGCTTTTGGCTCACAGAGGGCGCCAAGAAGGCGGAAAAGATCCTTTTCTAAAGTCAAGACTAATTAGCAGCGGGCTGTTTGACAAAGTCCAGGTGAAAGAAAGCTAAAGATTGTCATTTTGCGTACGTGCAAAAAGGTGCGAAATCGGATTTTGTTTTTTTTTAAAACCAGCACGAGGTAACCACACCCGCCAACAAAGGAGAGGGTGTTCGGTCAATAACAATTGGTCGAATACAATCACGTGACCGCGGAAGAAGAAGGAAAGAAAACCTCGATCAATAACTGTTGGACGAGGCGGTCACGTGGGCTGCGGAAAAGAAGAGAAAGAAAGGTTCGATCGGGAACGATTGGTTGAGAGCGATCACCTGACATGAGAGAGACTAAGAGAAATAGATATGCGCCGCCCCACCAAGAGCACTGTGAGAAAGTAGGGGTGAAAACAATAACGATAATGGAAAGTCAAAATTAATACGACTTTTGAAATTATCGAGAAACCCTGACGCCGACCGACCCACCCCGGTTTGTTGCGGCGTCAATATAAGCAGGACCCCAGTCGGCAGAAATCAGTTGGAGATGCAGCCGGAGTTGGGCTGAGTTGCAGCAGGACCGCGGGCAGGGAAGATCCTGAACGCGGACATAAGACCTGATTCACTCGCCCCTTTGCGGGCAAAAGAACCCTCAGACAGAAGGACTTCCAGCCCAAGTCGAAGACAGAAGAACTTCCAGCCCAAGTAGATGAAGAAGAAGATTGCCTGAAAACCTGAGAAGAGTTGGAGTGAAGTTGGAGTGGAGTTGCAGTTAGAGTTCATCCCCGGGCGGCAGCGAGAAAAGAACCTCAGACAAGAAGAACTTCCAGCCCAAGTGGATGAAGAAGAAGATTGCCTGAAAGCCTGAGAAGAATTGGAGCTGCAGACAAGCCGAAAGTCGATGAGAAGTTAAAGTTCATCCCCGGACGGCAGCGAGAAAAGAACCCTCAGACAAGAAGAACTTCCAGCCCAAGTAGAAGAAGAAGAAGAAATACAACTCAAGTCGAAGAGAAGAATCAACTGCGAATGATCGATAGAAATTAGCCCCAGTGTCGAACTGAACCACACTCCGACATACATACATGATTCTAGAAAGTAGGTAATTGACATTTTCCTATTGTGTGATAGAAGCTTGGTGCCATAGTCCACAGAGCGGGTCGGGAATTGAGAACAATTTTGTTTTTATGTAACGGACTTTAAGATATAAAAGGTTGTTACCCTTTTTATCAGCAATTTTGTTTGGTGTCGTGAGTTTTTATTTTATTTGTGTTTTGCCACCCCCGTCGGACTCAACTTGTATCGGCCCCGATCCCTGCTGGTCCCGGGTCTGTCTAAGATCTAAACACAGCGTGGGTAGACAGACCGGAGATCGGTATAGTTGCTTTAGTGACCAGGTATTGGAAGCGAGTCGGGAAAGGCGAGGCTGGTGATCATCTGACCAAAGGGTTGGAGCGGCACGCTTGGACCCAGGAGGAGCGACCAGGAGGAGCGACGTCACCGTTGGCGCCGTAACCAAAGGGTCCGACACTGGGCCAGGTGTGTAACCGTCACAAGTGGTGCCGTGACCAGGATCAACCCTGAGACAACCGTCACAAGTGGTGCCGTGACCAACGGATCAACCCTGAGACAGCCACGTCACAAGTGGTGCCGTGACCAAGGATTTTTCGGCCCTGAGAAGACCACGATCGACCGCCGTTGCTGAAGGTTCAAGCAGAAATCAGAACGACCCGGGACCAAAGGAAAAGAAGGAACAGAGTCGTCTGTAAGGTAGGACACCTTGTTTATTTCCCTACCTCGATTGTTGCTCTCTGTAGACATGTCAGATTATGATTCGGATAGAGCAGTGGGGGGTGAAGAAGAAGTAGGGCGGGGGTTGTCAGTGGATCTAAGGAAGCTGTTGGGTGGACCGAGGGTCCCAGTATTTGATGGCAGCGGGAAGGAGTTTAGGAACTGGCTGGCAATCCTCGAGAAGAGCCGAACCATCTACGAGCTCTCGGACCAAGAAACCCTGTATTTGGCATACGATGCCACAAGGGGAAAAGCGTCTGAGTTCGTAAGGGGGCTCGTGGAGAACCAACCCCGCTTGGCTTGGGAAGAAATAAAAAAACTGCTGACCAAAGAGTTCGCCGACGAAGGTACGGCCATAGAGGCCATGAGGGCCCTTTTAAAACTAACACAGCTGCGGGATGAAACCCCTGGAGAATTAGGGGCCCGAGCGGGGAAGCTATCGTCATTGGCATTCCCCGAAGTGGTCAGGGATAATGCGGTTATGCAGGCTCAACTGGCGGACCTGTATGTAGAGGCGCTGAGCGACGAGCGTGTTCGTCACGACGTACTGAAAGAAGGACCGCTCGGACTGTCGGCAGCGATAGAGCTGGCCAGGGAGAGCCAGGGGTGTGGGATAAAGTGAAGAGGTGTGGGAAGAAGCAGATACCAAGTCAGGAGGCTGGAAGAGGGGGGTAGGCGGAAGAACCCCGTGGAATCAGAGGGTTAAGGAAGAGGTGGATCGGGCAGAATTATGGGAGGAGGACCCCAATAGAAGGGCATGGTCGACCAGGCATGGATTTTATAAGCCCACGCCGGGTCGATACGGGCTGGTCTGCTGGACCTGTGGGTACGAGGACCACAGGGCAGCGGAATGTCCGACGAAGTGGGGTTGCCCCAGACTTCAATCAGGACAGATGCACCAGGTGTGGTAAGAAAGGACACCTGGCCAAGTGGTGCGGGCTGAAGAAGGGTGCCCCACCAATATTAACAAAGAAGGCCGAGCCCAAGAAAAGCCAGCGGGCCACCCCAGAATTAAGAGGAGGGTGGCCCAGTTAAAAGGAGAGAAATAAAAAATTGGACCAGTGGGTGGGCGAACCGCTTGAATAGAGGACGGGTTCCCTGAGGATAGACACAAGGCCAACCCAGTTAAAAAGGGAAAGAGCAAAATGTTGGACATGTGGTCAGGCGGGCCACTTTGCGGCAAGCTGTCCAGCAAGAAGGTGCTGGTTTTGCAGGAGGCCAGGACACCTGAAAAGAAAACTGTATTCTTAGAAACGGCCATGGGAGACCGGGAGAGGTCCGGCCGGGGTCGCCCAGGTGCAGGGGGCGCAGAACTCCACCTCATGAGAAAAATGAAGGTGATTTATTACTACCGGCGCCTATGGCTGGGTTAACCCAAAGGTGGGGACCCAGGAAGAAGAAAGCTCAAGTGTTCTCTTCGCTAACGCAAGAGAGAGAACTATCCTGTAGAGCAGAGATAGGTGGTAGAGAGATGAGGGCTTTGGTGGACACAGGAGCATCTGTGTCATTGATGAGAGAGGAAACATACAGGCGGGTGAAACGGAAGAGAAGGTTACGGGAAGCGGACATAGAGATCACGCAAGCAGATGGGGCTCCCCTGGAGATAAAAGGGATGGTGAGGCTCCCGGTGAGGATTGGAAGGTGAAAAGCACCCAAAATTTTTACGTAACCCCGACCTGTGTACACAGAGGCAATCTTGGGAGAAGATTGGCTCCGGAGCCAGAAGGCCCAGATCGAGTTTAATCCTACTGTGTTGGTGGTGAACGGCGAGAGAACGCCGTTGGGATGCCCACCAGAGGAAGAGATAACCATAGTGGTGGAGGAAGATGTAAAGTTACCTCCTATGACCGCAGTGTCGGGAAGGGGTAGGCTAATGTCAGAAAAAAAGGTACGGAGAGGACCTCTGCAGTTGGTCCCTGTGGAAGGAGGGGGCCTAGAAGATGGCGAGGTAACCCTGTGCGAAACGGTAGTGGAGGCAGCCGAGTTGGTGCCCATTATGATGGTGAACCAGGCCCAAAAGACTATCAAGGTTAGGAGAGGGGAGAAGATAGGGAGAGCGCTTCCCCTACGAACTCTGAATCGGGTGAGATTCGAGGAGGAACGAAGGAAGCTAGTAGAGCAAACAAAAGGAATCTTAGATGAGGATATATTAGCACCGGATGAATTTAGAACCAGAGTGGGGGGTCTGTTAAGGAACAATCGAGATGTGGTGGCCCAGTCAGACAAGGAGCTAGGTCAGACCCACACAGTCGAAATGAAAATCGACACCGGAGACCACCCCCTGTGAAATTAAAACCCTACCGAACACCTATACATAAAAGACCCTTTGTAGAAGAGGCAGTAGAGGAAATGTTGGAAGCTGGGATGATCGAAAGATCGATCTCCTTGGAGCTTCCCAATAGTAATAGTAGGTAAGAAAGATGGCGGCCACCGTTTCTGTGTAGATTTTAGAAAGCTGAATTCTATATCGAAGCCGTTGGCGGTGCCATTGCCATTGATAGACGACATTTTGGCATTATTAGGGGAAGGCAAAGTACTTCTCTACGTTGGACTTGAGGTCCGGGTATTGGCAGGTAGCCCTGGATGAGGCTGACAAGGAGAAGGCCGCATTCGCGTGTCACCTGGGACTGTTTCAGTTCAGAGTGATGCCATTCGGTTTAGCTAATGCCCCGGGAGTCTTCCAACAGCTAATGTCAATAGTGTTAGGAGGATACGAGAGCTTTGCCATGGCGTATTTAGACGATATCTTGATATTTTCGGAGACAGTGGAACAACTTTTTTTCATTTAAGACAGGTGTTGGGAAGGTTGAGGAAACACGGATTAAAATTGAAATTGTCAAAGTGTCAGTTTCTGAGGGAAGAAACTAGGTATTTAGGCTTCGTCATAAACGGAGACGGTATTAAACCCGACATGGATAAGGTAAAGGTCATAAGAGAAATGCCAGAGCCTAAGACCGTGAGGCAGGTAAGAAGTTTCATAGGAGCTATAGGCTACTACCGACGCTTCGTCCCGGCATTTTCAAGAATTGCCATACCGCTGGTGGCCCTGACGAAGAAATACGCTAGGTTCAAGTGGACAGAGGACTGTCAACGAGCATTTGACTCGCTAAAGGAACAGTTGACCACTGTTCCACTGCTGACGTACCCAGACCTCAGCAAGCCCATGATATTATACACGGATGCCAGTGAGCAGTGTGTAGGGGCAGTACTTACCCAGCCGTGTCCTGATAAGGAAGGACCAGTGCCAGGCATACCAGAGGAAGTACCGATATACTTCTCTCCCATAAGCTCTCAGAGACACAACAGAGGTGGCCAGTAATAGAGAGGGAAGCATATGCTATCATGTATGCTCTCCAAAAGCTGGACTACTATTTAAATGGTGCGGTCTTCACTATAAAGACGGACCACAAGCCTCTGCAGTATCTATTGCAGGCAGAGTGGACAAATAATAAGAAAATTCAACAGTGGGCACTTAAGTTAAGTGGCTACCACTGTAAGATAGAGTATTTGGCAGGAAAGGAAAAACGTGCGCAGATTTACTCTCAAGAATACCGAAACAACTGGAAGAAAGATCTGTAAGGGTAGAACAGGGAGTAGATGATAAAGCCTATAGAATAGGAGTAATTAACTCTAATAAGCTAAAAGATCGCCCTATATTAGAATCGGACGAAGAAGGGGACGCCCAGATAATAACCGATCCTTACTGGACAGAAGGAATTGAGAAGGAGCAAGCAGACAGTGAAATAGCTGCTCTGAGAGAAAAGGTGAAGTCAGGAGAGACCACCAAGTATGCCATAATAGAGGAAAGACTGTATTATCTCTCAGGAAGGGATGAAGAAGTCAAACCCAAGTTGTATGTGCCCAAAAGTTTAAGACCAGAGATATTGGAACAGTGCCACGAGAGGTTGGGTCACATGGGAATTGATAGGACATGTGATCTCATAGGAAGAAAGTACTATTGGCCCAAACTGTACGGAGAAGTCACTAACTATGTTCGAAGTTGTGTAGTGTGCCAGTCGCAGAGCAGAAGGCAGGAAATGGCACCCTTGGAGGAAACAGACGTACCCAACTTCCCCTTCGAGAAAGTGAGTATGGACGTATCAGGACCATATGGGAAACTGCACAAGGAAACAACTATATAGTGAGTTTTGTCGATTGGCTAACAAATTGGCCTGAAGCATTTGCAGTACCAGACAAGAAGGCCAGAACTGTGGCCGGGTTGATAATAAGCGAAATCTTCCCTAGGTATGGTGCCCCTGTGCAATTGGTAACAGATAATGGCACGGAGAATGTGAACAGCATCATGAGAGAGGTTTTGACAGGGTTGAATGTAGAGCACATAAAAACATCCCCATATCACCCCCAGGGAAATGCTAAAGTGGAAAGGTTTCATAGAACCTTGGGAGATGTATTGGCCAAGTTGGTCAGAGAAAACACTGGAAATTGGGACTTGTATTTGACGCAGGCTCTGGCGGCCGTGAGGTTTACGATAAACGAAACCTCCAGATTTTCTCCTTATTTTTTGTTGTTTGGCAGAGACGTGGTCCTGCCTGTAGATAACCTACTGAAGCCCCGAAGAAGGTATATGGGAGAAGATCATCATCAACTATTGCTGGAACAGCAGCATAAGATATTCGTACAGGCCAGAAGAAGAATAAAGAGGGCCCAGAAGAAAAGAAATGAAAGGGTGAATGCTGAAAGAAAGGTGGTAGAATTGAGGGTTGGAGACCCTGTCTACTATAAAATCCACCAGAGAGAAGGAAAACTAGACCAGAGATGGGGAACCGTACTACCGGATAGTAGAGCAGACGGGCCCCGTATCATATGTAATATGGGATCAAGTGGCAGGACGAGCGAGGAGGGTTCATGCCAATGATCTGAAGAAGGCTGAAATAGCTAACCTGGAAATGAGCGAGCTGAGGCCTAAGAAGACAAGGAAAAGGAAGGTAACTCTGGTTGAACCGGAAGAAATGGAGACGGAGGAAGACTCCGAGGAAGATGAGGAGATAGGTCGACTTGACCAGATAAACGAAGCAGTCCGAGTGACGGAGTTGGAACCCTCAGCGGGATTAGCGATGTTCAGTCGTCGACTGAATCAGTGCAGAGAAGACCCTGTGAAATCGCCATCGCAACCCCATGTCCGAAGAAAAGGAAGAAAAAGACGAAGAGGTCCAAACAAGCAGTCGAAGGCTTTAAAAGAGGCACCCTGAACAGGACGAAGGGTCCAGCGAGTGGGAGGAGGAGGATCGAATACCCCTTTCCCAGCTTAAGGAAAGGATAAGGAACAAGAAAAGTTTAGACATAGAGTCGAGAGGTATCGAAGACATTCAAGGCGAAGACTCTAAACAGGAAGAAGAATCAGGGGATGAAGAAGAGGACAAGGAACCTCCTGGACGAGAATTAACCACAGCAAGAAGGTTAGAGGTTGAACAGGAATCACCTCAGAAGATAAGATCAGGGAGGGAGAAGAACCCCAAATCTCAGTAGAACAAAAGGGCTGTGCAGAATAGGAGCATTTAGTGTCGACAGATAGCGACACTGGCTCATCCAAAATCCTATTGGCTGACTATGGTAGATGTGAGTGGAGGGAATGGAGTCGCGGGCTGCACCTCACAAGGGACGGAAGAAGATCATTGGCATTGTTGATTGATCACCAGTGGTGTCATGAAGTACGACCTTTGGGGTGGTCGCCACGCACACCTGACCAGACCATTCTATCTGCTAGAGGTTAGTTAGAGGAGGGAGGAGCCGAACTAAGAGAAAAGTTATGAAATGATTGAGTGATGAGTCGAGCGAGACTAAGTGGTTGTGAAGAATAACAACAAGAGAATTTGTTACCTTTCAGGAATGATAGCTAGGTACAAGGTGGAAGCAGACTACATAGCATTAAATTGGGGAGAACGAAATTCATGTTGCTATCAGCTGAAGAAGCTAGAAGGTGTAGAGATGATACCCTGGGGACTTGTACCTCGTTGAGCCCTATCTATAAAACTGGTAACCGCAAACTGTGCATACTAGAATTGTTTGAAGGGAGGGGAGAAGGAATCAAAAGAATCTGCCAAGTGGAGGTATTAACAAACTCGGCATTACCACAAGCTATCAGTGTTTCAGACGGGGTGTGGGCAGTAGCCACCCAGAAACATATCAGCCTGTCTAGGGTATGTGGGGGAGAGTCCACAAGGACATTAAGAATAAGGCCACCGTTATCCCTGGTGACGCTACCCATGGGATGTTCGGCGGTTGGGGTGTCCATCTCCTTGCCCCCCTATTACCAGATGGAAGAAAGGTATGAAGAAAAAGATTCACTCATAGAGATGATTGGTAGAGGCTTATCAATTGTACAGAATTATGGGAGCCGATAGTAAAGAGATTCTCTAATGTCACCTTAAATAAGATGCCAGTATTAATGAAGCCAATAGAAAAGATCGATATGGATCACTTAAGGGATAAGTTAAGTGCGTTGGGAGACGAAGGTGTAGCTTGGGAAGACGATGAGCAGATCGCGATAAGTTGGTCAATAGTAATGGGTACATTCCTAGTTATAGCCCTCGGGGGTGTAATAATATGGAAGATTAAGAGTAAGAGAAGATTAGCGAACGACAGTCTAGTGAGCATGCAACAACTCGAGAGGGAGATGCCGAGCGGTGTTCCTCACTCAGACAGAACTGGCGAAGAAATTGCTGGAAGACCAATGGAGGAGGCTGGCGTGAGACCACCACGTGCGGCGGAAAAACCTCCCACAGCAGAGAGGAAAACATTGACCAAGAAGAACAAACCCTAAAGAACACATCTGCACCTACAGACACACGCACACATTTCATTGCATGTAGAACAAAAGAAAATGAAAAGAACATTTCATTGCATGTAGATCAAAAGAAAATGAAAAGAACATTTCATTGCATGTAGAACAAAAGAAAATGAAAAGAACATTTCATTGCATGTGGAAAAAAAAAAAAATGAAAAGAACATTACATTGCATGTAGAACAAAAGAAAATGAAAAGAACATTTCATTGCATGTAGAACAGAAGAAAATGAAAAGAACATTTCATTGCATGTAGAACAGAAGAAAATGAAAAGAACATTACATTGCCTGTAGAACAAAAGAAAATGAAAAGAACATTTCATTGCATGTAGAACAAAAGAAAATGAAAAGAACATTTCATTGCATGTAGAACAAAAGAAAATGGAAAGAACATTACCCTTGCATGTTAGAAAGTAGAATAGAATTGCATGAGACGAATGCATGGTGCATGTTAAATGATGTAATTGGGTTTAGGTGTCATTTACGGGTAAATGACAAATCGGTTAGGGGAGGATTATGGCACCTTGCATTTATTGGAAATATTCATAGAAATATGAGTTAATTTTTTCTTATTCAGTTTATTAAACAGGTTGTTAATTTTTTTTAAAAACGGAAAATAACTGAGTTGAAAATAATTCACTAAGAATGTACTAGACGATCCTAAGGAAAGAAGAAGGAAAGAAAAGAAAAAAGGAAGGAAGGAAGAAAAAAAGAAAAGAGAAATGTATGACGCATGACCCAGTTGATGGTAGAGATAGGTCTGCGTGTGGTCGACTTTATTTTTTTTTTAAAACAAAGGAAGAATAGAATTGGAAATAATAAAAAGAAAGAAAGGAAAAAGACATGATATCGACCAGATGTCGGTCAGAGGCCTCTGACCGACTCTTGCGTGGAAAACCCTTATCAATTTGGAGTGAAGAGAAATTTTTATTTTTTCTTTTGAACAATAGAAACGAAATTTGTGATCTGAGAGAAAGTGTCTTTGGGTTGAGGGAGTGACCAGTGGAACGATATACAGACCTGTTAAGAATTGGACACCCACGTTAATAAAGTAGAGACATTTCAATGTAGATAATTAAGATTTTCGACTATCAGGTAAAACAAAGAAGTAAAAAAGAGGGACAATTGCTTTTGGCTCACAGAGGGCGCCAAGAAGGCGGAAAAGATCCTTTTCTAAAGTCAAGACTAATTAGCAGCGGGCTGTTTGACAAAGTCCAGGTGAAAGAAAGCTAAAGATTGTCATTTTGCGTACGTGCAAAAGGTGCGAAATCGGATTTTTTTTTTTTAAAACCAGCACGAGGTAACCACACCCGCCAACAAAAGGGAGAGGGTGTTCGGTCAATAACAATTGGTCGAATACAATCACGTGACCGCGGAAGAAGAAGGAAAGAAAACCTCGATCAATAACTGTTGGACGAGGCGGTCACGTGGGCTGCGGAAAAGAAGAGAAAGAAAGGTTCGATCGGGAACGATTGGTTGAGAGCGATCACCTGACATGAGAGAGACTAAGAGAAATAGATATGCGCCGCCCCACCAAGAGCACTGTGAGAAAGTAGGGGTGAAAACAATAACGATAATGGAAAGTCAAAATTAATACGACTTTTGAAATTATCGAGAAACCCCTGACGCCGACCGACCCACCCCGGTTTGTTGCGGCGTCAATATAAGCAGGACCCCAGTCGGCAGAAATCAGTTGGAGATGCAGCCGGAGTTGGGCTGAGTTGCAGCAGGACCGCGGGCAGGGGAAGATCCTGAACGCGGACATAAGACCCGATTCACTCGCCCCCTTTGCGGGCAAAAGAACCCTCAGACAGAAGGACTTCCAGCCCAAGTCGAAGACAGAAGAACTTCCAGCCCAAGTAGATGAAGAAGAAGATTGCCTGAAAACCTGAGAAGAGTTGGAGTGAAGTTGGAGTGGAGTTGCAGTTAGAGTTCATCCCCGGGCGGCAGCGAGAAAAGAACCCTCAGACAAGAAGAACTTCCAGCCCAAGTGGATGAAGAAGAAGATTGCCTGAAAGCCTGAGAAGAATTGGAGCTGCAGACAAGCCGAAAGTCGATGAGAAGTTAAAGTTCATCCCCGGACGGCAGCGAGAAAAGAACCCTCAGACAAGAAGAACTTCCAGCCCAAGTAGAAGAAGAAGAAGAAATACAACTCAAGTCGAAGAGAAGAATCAACTGCGAATGATCGATAGAAATTAGCCCCAGTGTCGAACTGAACCACACTCCGACATACATACATGATTCTAGAAAGTAGGTAATTCGACATTTTCCTATTGTGTGATAGAAGCTTGGTGCCATAGTCCACAGAGCGGGTCGGGAATTGAGAACAATTTTGTTTTTATGTAACGGACTTTAAGATATAAAAGGTTGTTACCCTTTTATCAACAATTTTGTTTGGTGTCGTGAGTTTTTATTTTATTTGTGTTTTGCCACCCCCGTCGGACTCAACTTGTATCGGCCCCGATCCCTGCTGGTCCCGTCTGTCTAAGATCTAAACACAGCGTGGGTAGACAGACCGGAGATCGGTATAGTTGCTTTAGTGACCAGGTATTGGAAGCGAGTCGGGAAAGGCGAGGCTGGTGATCATCTGACCAAAGGGTTGGAGCGGCACGCTTGGACCCAGGAGGAGCGACCAGGAGGAGCGACGTCACCGTTGGCGCCGTAACCAAAGGGTCCGACACTGGGCCAGGTGTGTAACCGTCACACATGGCATCTCGGTTTCATTTCTTTTCTCACCTCCGTGACGTAGATTTCCTGTGCATTTCTATAAATACATTCATGGCTATTGTTTGACTGAATTTCCCTTCATGAAATTTTAGGAATTTAAGCACAATACTAGATTGGCGGCAATATTTCATCATTTTACAGTTTCTTTTCTCGCACTTCTCACTAGTGGAACTCCCTTCCGGCTTCTTGATTCCCAGTCAACAGTAATCTTCAAAAATTTTAATGCAATGTCAATCGTTATTTTCTGTCTTCTTAATTCTTTTTCTTTTATTGTCCTCTCTTCTTAATAGTATATTTTGTCTTATTCTCTAACACCCAGTAATCCTTACGTCTTAGTGGCTTTGTTGCCCTGCTTGCCGTAAAATGATTCTTGTAAAACTGCTCCCTTGGCGATGCTTCCTTGTACACTCTTAACCTTTTCAATCAATGGTCAAATCGTATTCTTTCCTCCTTTTCCTAATAAGTTCATTATCAATTTCTTTTAACGATCATATCATACGCTTCATTCAGTAACACTCCACCTTATGAGCCTTATATTGGGCGAACGTTAGTAAAAGAATTTTGTTCTATCTGGACACATTAATAAAGTTTTACATCCATAAGTATATATATATATATATATATATATATATATATATATATATATGTATATATATATATATATATATATATATATATATATATATATATATATTGTGTGTGTGTCTGTGTGTGTGTTTAGGTAGCAATCCTTCTTTTACGCACATTTCATTGAATACGACAGACCAAGTGCTTTTATTTATTTTTATATGCAATTTCTCATGCGATCGAATAATTTTTGTCTTTTCAGATGATAAATTATATAAAACTATCCGAATGTTCTTTTTATCCGTGCGCTTTCGGCTATACATTTAACCATTTTCAAGGATTAAATATTTTAACTATTAATTAAGAAATAGTTTGTTGCATGTATGTATTTATACAATGTTTTCATTTTTCAAAACACGATTAAGATATTGTGTCCATGTTCATAGTTGATTTATTAAGTGTTGGTTTTTTTGCTTTTATTAATAAGGATTCCATTATTTTTAGCCTTTTTTTGCATGCAGATGAAGCTATTATATTTGTGTTACGAATAGTGTCCGGTAGGTCTCCATGAATATTTAGATGAGATCTAATTGAGCTATGATCAGAAAGGTGTAGAGTGAGTCTGCGTGTCAAACATGTTGTAGTGTGGCCCATATAATTATTTACGAATTTTGATTGATCAGAAATACAATTCCTTAATGGACATTTCAATTCGTAAATAATATTTGTCCTATTTAATTTTGTTCTAAGAGGTGAAGTTTTATTTTTAGCTATAACTTGTTTGTCGTATTCACTGAAATGTACATATATATATATATATATATATATATATATATAAAAAGAAAGAGAGAGAGAATAAGAGAGAATGTTAATTGCTGACTTTTTTGCCTGGTTTTTTGCCGATAGAAAGGTATTTAAGAAAACAGGCTTTGTGGTAGAGTGCTGAATATCGAAGACAGAGATAAAGCGTTTATAGAATTAATATGAAAAGGTTTTTTTCACTTAACTGGACAGTGTTATTTTCGTAACTACTCTTCAGAGCGGAGTTGGAATTTCTGCTGGTATTTCTCGATATTTATAGTACTTATATATTGTGGTATAAGTGTGATATTTTTCCTTTTTTTTTTATTTTCCCTCTCGGAAAAAGGAAAAATAACACATTTATACCACAATATATAACTACTAAAATTATTGAGAAATACCAACATAAAGTGCAACTCCGCTCTGAAAAGTAGCCACATATCTATGCAACCACGAATTACGGAAATAACTCTATTTTCCGTTTTCCTATTTGAATTTTCTGATGAAATTTCTCATGGCGAGTCCATTCTGCTCAATGCGTATCCAAATTCTTTTTGAATTTGTAGGTCTGATGAATTGCATCCTGATTACGATTCCAATGTAATAAATTATAACCATGGAGTATTAGTGTTTGAGCCTTTATATATATATATATATATATATATATATATATGAAAAAGTTTTTTCACTTAACTGGAAGGTCTTTTTTAGTTTTTTTTAGTACAAAAACGCCCAACCGTAAAATTTTAAATTCAAACTCAGCGTTGTGACCGCACGTTCCAAAATAATAATACATTTCTCATAGCATTTTTTCGGATTACATCTATATTTTCGTTGTCCTCTTATTACCGAGAAGTAAAAAACAAGAACAAATCTATTTCCATACCTGAGGATGTCTGTAGGAACAGACGAAAGCTTGTAAAAACTAAAAAAGACCTGATGAAACTGGAATTTATAAACAAGGATCATATCATTCATATACAGGTTTGGGGTTAGTGTACCTTATTGAAATTGTTTGCGAAGATGTATTCTCGCCATTTAAATCATTAACCTCTATATTTGTTTTTTGTATGAATGATTCATGTAATTATAAATTAAACTGCACCTATAATCGAAATATATATATATATATATATATGTGTGTGTGTGTGTGTGTGTGTGTGTGTGTGTGTGTGTGTGTGTGTGTGTGTGTGTGTGTGTGTGTGTGTGTGAAAGTGTATATAAATATAAATAAATATAAGTATGTATAATTATTTATATATTATATATGTGGTACTTATTAGAAAGCGCTCAATATCAGAGATAGAGCTAACATATTTGGTTGGATAGATGTCAGTTTGTGACCCTGGGTTTCACGCTTTGTCTGACGATCGCTAAAGCGTGAAACCCAGGGTCACAAACTCACATCTATCCAACCAAAATATATATATATATATATATATATATATATATATATATATATATATAATTCCTTAAAATAAGATTGTATGTATGTATGGAGAGGGAATGTATATATAGATACGCATACTAACAAAGACACGCAATACAAAATAACGGAAATAGATCTAAGAACACACAGTGGTCATTAAAAGATGAGAATACGGATATCTTTGTTCACACTTTCGTGGACCAATCTTAACTGTTTTATTACCCTTCTCACTGACAATTCAAGAAAGAAATCTGTGTCACTGCCACACGAAAATGAGAATGTTTTACATCGAGAATGTTTAACATCGAAAAACATAAGGAAAATTATTTCATTCTAATAATATGTGGAAATATCAACTCTTTGCCTGAAGAAGGTTGCGAGACCCGAAACACGTGCTGCAAAATTATGGAAAAATAAAGCATAATATATATATTTTTTTAAATCCTCATTACACCCAAAAACGTTTGCGGTTTCTCTTTTCATTTTAGCATATATATATATATATATATATATATATATATATATATATATATATATATATATATATATATATATGATTAAATATAACAGATAATGAATGTCTATTATGTCTGATCATGATCCGTTCTAATGTTTGTTTTAATTTCTGGTGAAAATAAAGACAAAAATTGTTTAACATTTGGATATTTTCCTACTAAGTTGACCCCAAGCTCTCAGTCCACTTGAACCATCCTATGACATGAAACAAAGACATCTACAGTCATAGATGATATTTTGTTATTTTGACAATTTTCAAAAATTACTATGCGGCGATAACGGTCGCGGAATAGCAGACGCAGACCGTAAGTTTAAGATTCGGTTCAATGGGGTCATACCACGCGATAGACTGAAGTATTACAACATAACCAATGTCTAGATGTAATATAATGTGTTGTAACTAGATTGAAATGCAATTTTGTTGAGTGTGGGTTTCTTCGTTTTAATGTAGTTGGCCTCCAATATCTGAAGGTTGTTTTTACTGTGTGTATGTGTAAGTATTATTGTGTTATCAACTAATATCTGTCTAATATTATGTACATGGTTGTTGTTCTAAGAAATATTGTTTAATAGAACTAAGATCAGAAAGGTGACAGGTAAGTCTACAGGATAGGGTTGTTGTAGTAAAACCAATATATGTAGCGGGTTTATTATAAAATCTCTGAACGGGCATGTAAATTGTTTTTTTTTTCTTTGTAGGGGATTTAATTGTGTGGTTGTAGCATTATTAGAAACTATAACGTCAATTGTTTTAATTTTTTATAATATATGATGAGTTTAACTTGTTTATTATTATTATTATTATTATTATTATTATTAATGGGTTTAATATTTCTACCTATTATGTTTTTGAGTGTTGTTTCATCATGTTTGTAATTATTATGCATTTGATTACAATGCTATAAGTTAATAGTATTATGTTTATTTTGACGTACAATATTATTATTAATATTATCAATTTTGTTAGAGTATTATTAAGTTTATTAAGATACATTTTAACTTGTTGATCAATGACGGAATTAGGGAATCCATTATTAACAAGTGTTTGTTTAATGTTATGCAATTCTTTATGGAAGAAGATATGATTTTATATATATATATATATATATATATATATATATATATATATATATATATATATATATTGTTATGGGGTCCTCCCCTTTTTTCATATAAGTGGACTCTACCAGAGTGTTACTTGGACTGCTGCCGTTAAATACCCAGAGTGAGACAGTCAGAGAGTGAGTAGAGAGAGAGAGAGAAGACAGAGATTGAGTTGGAGGTAGAGTAATAGTGTGAGGTAACCGCTTGTAGAAGTCAGTTACAAGCACGTAGACTCTAAGGAAGTCCTACTTCGAGACTGTATATATCTATATATTATTGCTACTAACCGCCTTCCTGGATTTACTAACAGTATTAACCTTTGTATTATTGTGTAAATACATTTTATTTCTTATATTTAATTCTTGCATTTGTCATTCATTGGAGACCGAATTTCATCTCGGAATCCAATATATATATATATATATATATATATATATATATATATATATATATATACATACATATATATATATTAAGCATTTCACCCCAAGCAAGGCGGGAAGCCACTAGGACGCAAGGGGTTACAGAAAATTTAGACCAAGATCAGATAGAAGTGATAAAAGAAAGGATGAGGGTAGTGGATAGATCAAGGCAACTGGAAATGTCGATTGACATTACACTTGAATAGCTGGAGATTATAGCTCACAGGGAAACAGGAGAAGGGAAGGGAGTTCCACAGGCGAGAGGTGCGAGACATGAAGCTATTAGAGTAGAAGTGACGGCTACATTTAGGAGTTTCGACAGTGAAGGGATGAGAGCGGGATGCCAGCCTCGTAGGGCGCTGGAACTCATGACGTCTGGGAACCAGCGAATGCAGCTCCTCGGAGCAATTTCCATGAAAGTATTTGTAGAACAGACAGAGGGAGGCCACGGCGCGTCTGTGAGAAAGTGACTGTAGACGAGACGCTAGGGCAGGCCCAACCACATTGCATATCCGCCTCTGGAGCCTATCAAGAACCCCGAGGCAAACAGAAGGGACACCAGACCATGTGTGTGTGTGTGTGTGTGAGAGAGAGAGAGAGATTGCTGAGATATTGAAAGGAATATTTATAAGAAGTAAAATTTGGACAAATTCTTTCTTTGCGATTACGGCTCTCCACGGTTTTCTATTTCTTCGATATTTGTCAGTTACTATGATGTTTCTTGGGAGATGCAGTGAAATGGTCTCACATTGACGTATACATGTTCCTGAACTCAGGATTTTTCTTCTCCTAGGCTAGTTGTTAAGCAAAACTAGAGGACCTGCACTACAGTTCCGTTTCGTCCATAGGTGTAGGAAGAGGCTGTTCCCATTTCGTAAGAGTATTAGTACGAAATGAATGCAAACCCTGCAGATTCCATTTTCTGGATTGATATCCATTACGGAATCTGAACGATTGGGTTTTTTTTTTAACATGTTGTTAAAAAAAAAAAAAACAATCGTTCAGATGCCGTAATGGACATCTAAGTTACTCAGAAACAGTAAGTAACTAACTTAAAAGATAATTTGATCTGAAATTAAGAAAGTAAAGAAAAAATAATACATTTTTAAAAACAAAACAAATGCAATTATAGGCAAACACCAAACTTTAATCATGAATTTATAATATAAATAGCTATCGTGTGTCCAGTTGAATCACAGTTCGTAATTGGAAACCTAGCCAACGAAACTTAAACTACGAAATAAATTTTGACTAACAGGGACATTATCCGCCATTATTACTATTGTTGATTTGGACTGGTTTTGAATTTCATCTTCAATATTTAGTGGTATTTCTCTCGCCCCCAATCTACTGCAGCGTGTTGACTACACTGTCTGGAGGAATAAAAATAAACTCTCAGTGTGATTTGAAACTGGATCACGCTTACCTCATGGATAACCAGCTCGAACTGTTTTAGTACACAAACGGAACCGCTACCAAGAACTCAAAATATAAATTATAATCTGATCACTTCATAAAACGATTTTTTCTCGGAGATATATTTGGGTTTTACATTAGGGGCATTTTTATCAGCATTGCTCTACTTTTTCTTCTTATTAGATGAAGCTTTGTAAGCCCTTTTTATTCATTTTTGACGAGGATTTACTTTCATCTTCATTCTTTATTATTTTTTTACTAGTTTTTTTACTTTCAACTTTATTTTTAATTAGATGAAACATAGTCAGCAGTTATCATTATTATTTCGTGACTAGGATTAACTTTCATCTTCATTTTTATTGGATGAATTTCTGACAAGTCCATTTGTCATTTTTATTAGATGACACATTGCCAAACATTATTAATTGTTACTAGAAATTATATCCATCTTCATTTTTATTAAATGAAGCATTGCCAGCGGTTATTATTCATTTTGGCTTGTATTTTCTTCCATATTCATGTTTTATTATATAAAGCATTGTCAGCCATTATTAATTTTTGACTAGTATTTACTTTCATCACCATTTTTATTATATAAAGCATTTCCAGCCATTATTATTAATTTTTGACTTGTATTTTCTTTTCATCTTCATTTTTTATTGTATGAAGCATTGTCAGCTATTATTACTAATTTTTTACTAGGATTTATTTTCATCTTCATTTTTATTAGATGAAGGATTGCCAACCATTATTATTAATGTTTTGACTAGTATTTACTTTCATCTTCATTTTTTATTCGATAAAGCATTGTCAACCATTATTATTTTCCTTAATCGCATTAATTGCCGTTAATATGATACTAAATTCGGACCATCATTGTCATCTTCTGGTGTCTGTTGCACTAGTTTAAATATATGAACATCAATCAATTCCAGAAAGATAGTTAAGTCAAATGTTTCCTTCAGAAAGTATCCGTCAAAGCCGCTGGATGTAACATCACCATCAGCTGCAAACGTCCGTAGACCAAATAACATCGGAATTAGATAGAAATAGATTTCCACATGACCTAGACACCTTGTACAAGCAGGAAATTGTACTCGTCAAGGCAAGCTTAATACATCAATTACAGCAGTTAAAAGATCACGCTTTGGGATACAACATTGTCGGCCATAACCCTGTGAAATCAATTGTCAATGTCAGCAAACGCAAGTCGAAGCAGGTTTGAGAAAGCAGTGTTGAATAAAAGTCTCAAATTCGCTACTACCATCAAGCGAGTCTCAGACGTCAAATGAAGTCGGACACATGAAATGTCTGAAGGGTGCAATTGTAGAAACGTTGTGAGTATAACAATCAAAATGGGCGTGCTCTTATGAATAGCACAGAATATAATAATTTCCCATTTAATAATTTCCGACAAGTCATTTTATCTTTATTTTTTTTTTTAAATTAAATGTAGCAAAGACGCAGAAATGAAACTAGAGGAACTCCTACAGATAGTAACAAAAGCCAAGCACTAAACATCAATTGTAGGGACATACAATATAATGATGTCCGCAAAAGGAACCACCCAAGATACGAACTACAAATTGGAGACGCCAAAATCAAGCGAGGACAAAATTTTAGACGCGAATTTGTCTAAATTACTATAATAAACATATCTATCCTTTGCCAACACTCTCTTGCTTCTTTGAATTTTCCTTTTCATAGATAGGTTGCCAACCAAGGCTATCGAGATAAGCCTGTCCTGCTATTTATCCATATCTGACGGTTGATCAAATGGATTCATGCCTTTCTCAAGGGTATTTGCGCGTAATTGAATGTACTGAACTCAACTGGAATTTTCAAATCGAGACCGTTATCCATTACCCGAAACGCACATCTAAGCTTACAGAACGTCAAGGTCACCGATCTAGGTACTGACCAAACTCAACGTTGCTTAACTTCATGTTGTGGATTCCGAGATGAATTCGGTCTCCAAGGAATGACAAACGCAATAATTAAATATAAGAAATAAAATGTATTTGCACAATCATACAAAGAGTAATACTGTTAGTAAATCCAGGAACGCGGTTAGTAGCAAATACAGATAGATATATACAGTCTCGAAGTAGGACTTCTTTAGAGTCTACGTGCTTGTAACTGACTTCTACAAGAGGTTACCTCACTATCTCCGTTCGTATATTCTCTCACTATCCGTATATCCTCTCTCACTGACTGTCTAACTCTGGGTATTTAACGACAGCAGTCCAAGTAACACTGGTAGAGTCCACTTATATGAAAAGGGGAGGACCCATAACACTTCAGTGATCGGATGGGAACCAATGTTTCAACATGATATATCCGTATAGCAGCAGTAGTCATTGCAAATCCACTACTAAACAAAGGAGCATTTTATTTTATCTTATTGTATTTGCCCTCAATTTGGTCGAGAAACCTTTTGGTCCAGCTGTTTGTCGTTTCGATGTTTAATTCAAATACGCAGTTCTGTCAGGAAAGACATAGTCAGCTGTCTAATGCAGACTATGACTTTTTTCTCAAACCTGCAGGATAATTATGTCAGTTTTGGGATAACATTTGTAGGTCTGAAGAAAGTCACTTTCAAGACTAAATAAAAGTATGTCGTGCATCACATGTGTACAAAGTATGCAGGAGTGAGGCTGACCTGCAAAGTCATCAGCAAGCGCATAGACGATGAGTTCATCGCTGAAGAGATAGCCTTCTTCTGCAAAGAAGTGGCAATTATTATGTACTAGCAGTAGAGCCCGGTGTTGCCCGGGGATGCAACAGTAAGAGATAGATCAAGTATCGACCATCATAAAGACTGAAAAATAAAATTGACAAAGATTATTGTTTAAGGTTGACGGACACGAATGTCTTAATTAGTTAGTTTTTTTTTGTATTTTTTTACGAATTGGTCAAACCCAAACTCAAACAAAAACATTGTTTTCAATGGTTATGAGTCTACCGATTGAATAGAATTTTATTATAAACCATTGTCTTGTAAATGGAATTTTTAAACCATTATGTATGTAAAAATAAAGAAAAAAGTGTGCAAAACAATAAGAAACACTACCTGCCAAAAAAAAGTGAAGTTTTGTTGAAATCGGTTGAAAAATGTAGGAAATCCGATCCCATATATAAACGAACACACACACACACAACCTGGGTTTTATAATAAGTATAACTCGATATGAGTTGTCCCCCTTTCATTCTCGCGTCAGCGATGATTCTTAATCGTGTTTTCAAATTGATTTCGTGCAAAAACAATTGTGTTTTTCTACTTTTTGGCGCTGTCAGAACCACCGCAACGTAATTTTACGTAGTCCTGCGAAGTTTTGTTGAAATCGGTTGAAAAATGTAGGAAATCCGATCCAATATATAAACACACACATACACACACACACACAACCTGGGTTTTATAATAAGTATGATTATAAGGCTTTGTCTTCGGTCCCTATCCGTTTTCTTCTCTCTATTATTGAGAACAACTAAGAACATTCTCTGATTATTAATTAATATACATAGATATGAAGCCACACTTTTTGGGTGAACCTCTAAAAATCTCAATGAACCTGGTACCAAAAAATAATCTTGAACATCAGAAAATAAATAAAAATAAATATAATTAACAAGAAACTTTTGTTTTTACTTAATCAAACTGATACAAATGATAAAGAATTCCCGCCCTAATACACCAAATATATATGTGTGTGTGTGTGTGTGTGTGTGTGTGTGTGTGTGTGTGTGTGTGCGTGTGTGGCTACCTCGAAAGATTCACCAAAAATGAGCATATTATTATGAAAAAAATGTCCCAAACCAAATAAAAACAAAGTTTTATCGTCAAAATATTTGATATTATTAAAAGGAAAGAACAAAGGAATTTTTTTATTAATTCTAGATGTTTTGTTTTTTTTTTTCTTGCGTCAGGAAATTAATATAGGAAATTTTACCGTCTTTTTGCAATTATTTGGAAACCCTTGCAAAAATCAAATGAATTATCAGATCTTATTGAAACTTTCAGGACTTATTCACAAATGAATTATATTATGAATCTTTTCAGAAAATCTTAGTACAAATATTTTTCAAAATCCTTTAGACCCCGCTTGTTTACTTTTATGAAATTTCCAGAAATTCATTTTGGGAGGACTTAATGTTTGTATTAGTTATAAGCAGAAGTCCTTGGAGAATTCAAACTATCAATTTCTTTTTGTAAATCGAAAATCTACTCTGAATTGTAAAATAAAAATGCAATAAAACTAAGACATTTAATTAGAAAATTTTTAATTACTTTTATGAATAATATATATTATGAACATTATTGTCTCAAGAAAAAATAAACATTCGATGAATAATGAATTATTACAAGAATTGTTTTAATTTTTTTTAATTTTAATTAGAATAATTTATAAAGTTTGAAATCTTTTAAAATTCTGTATTCATTTTTACCGGTTAATTGATATTGTTATTTAGTAAAAACTATATTTACTGATTATAAATGGAAAAGCTTACTACAATTCATTGATCCACAGTATTTTAAAAAGTATTTTGATTTTTTTGGCGTGTGTGCGTATATAAATGTGCTGATTCTTGTAAAAACGGACATTCTTACACGACATTATCAGACAATAAGAGCAGTAACTATAGTAAATTTAAAACAAAAGTGCCTAAAATTCAATAAAATATTAGATTATTAGAACATTTTCTGAAATTTTAAAGATTACTGGATAGTTAAAAATTATATAAAATAGGCGCTCACGTTATATTTCTCAAGTAATTTTTCAGATATGTCCCCTATATAAAAAAAAAAATAGTTAAATTACCAGTTGTCAATAAAGCTCTCAGACTGTTAATAAATTGTTCAAAAGCTTGAATAAAAACCTACCGCGTGTTTAGAAATACATTTCTACGATATTTTAAACTAAAAGTAATATTTGTTTCAAATAAAGTTTCAAAAAAGTATATTTTATTTTTGAAAGATTTTTTTAGTAAAGAGAATTAGATTGTACTAACTGATGGCAAAATATATCTAAAATAAACTCCTAAAAGTCAATTCAAATTAGTTTTGAAATACGGGAAATTATTTTGCTTATTGAAAATATTAAATCTATTAGCCTGAAATTAAAATTAAATAAAAGCTTTAAGAAAGTTTTTTTTTCATTTAAAAAATCATTTTAAATCTTAGGTATCCTGTTTCTTTGGGGGGGTACCTATATATATATATATATATATATATATATATATATATATATATATATATATATATATGTATAAAAATGGTAATCCGTATGGAATTTCGAAGAGGATAAAGATCCAAGGAGAGCTCTATGTCGAGACGGAGCAAAATTATTAATTAATGAATATCAAACACTTAAAATCCCACAGGTAATAATCTTTATTTCATGAAAGCTATAAAATAGACTTCAATCTTTCAGACCTCTAAACCAAATATAGCTTTCATAAAATAAATGTTATTACCTATGGTATTTTAAGTGTTTGATATTCATTAATTAATATATATATATATATATATATATATATATATATATGCACACACACACACACACTCACTTATGGAAAAGTGTTCAATATCAGGTTCGTATGTATGTATGCTCATGCGTATGTATGTATATCATGTGTGTATGTATGAAAGTGCTCATTATCATGTATGTATGCGTCTAATCTCGGATTGTTTATATGGGTGTGTTCGTGTGAACTAAAATGCGTTCACCTGTATGTATATATATATATATGTGTATGTATGCATGTATGAGAGTGTCATCCTAAACCGACAGAGAGAAGAATTCCCCCTCCAACCACCAAACATAATCAAACATAAACAAGCATAAATAGATCCAATGTTTAAAACATAAACCAGTTTGTCTGATGATCGCAATAGCGTGAAACCCAGTCACAAACTCATATCCATACAACTCTAACTCTCTCTGTCTGTCTGTCTGTCTGTCTGTCTGTCTCTCTCTCTCTCTCTCTCTCTATATATATATATATATATATATATATATATATATATATATATATATATATTGTTATGGGACCTTACCCATAATAACATAATGAACTATCCCATACGTAATAAATACTGCGCCTCAAGAGGAAGCAGGAGTTCAGTCCGAAGGGAGGAACCGAACGAGGCTACGCCGAAGGGTGGAGTCATTTTAGGGGAGGTAAACCGACCCTGAACTCGTTTATACGGGTTCAAAGGGCATATTTTTGGCCGAGTCCACGGGCTTGGAGATCGCATGTTAAACTGGCATTGTGCCACATGATGTCCTCGTGGGTGGGTGACTAAATACCGTTCAGTCTGAAGCCTGGAGTGAAGTCCGTCAGAAGTCTGTCAGTCAGTCAGAACGAGCGAGTCAGTCAGTCGAGTCAGAGGCAGTCCGGAACAGAGTCGCGC
>CAHIKZ030000553.1:852500-1012500 GCA_903632075.3 Acanthosepion pharaonis
GTTAATATCAAAAATCCCATTCTTTGGCGTTGATATTGAATTTAATTCTAAATTATTTACGACCTAATCGTAACAAAACATCAGCCCGATTGAACATTATGATAGACATGTCCAGAAATATATAAAATAGCAGTGATAAAAAAAAAACTTCCTAAATAGAACACACCTAAATTCTTTTTCCCAAAAAACTTTCTGATTGAACTAAAGCAAATAAAACAAATATTAGTCAATAATAACTTGCCCAACTACATCCCTCATAACTAGAAAGTTTTTAAAAAAATGGACACTCGAATTCCAACCGCGCTCAGCGCGCGAAGTCTCGAAATAAACGCTACTACTAGTATTCAAAACAACACAAAAATAATATACAAAAATAATATACATATAATTTATTTTTATAAATGCCTGTCGTCGTAGTGCCGGCCGCTTTTCATGGCATGCAGCCATTAACGACATCATCAAAAGAGGTTTGGATGCAGCTGGGTTCCCTTACCAAATCGAACCCGTAGGCCTCGACCGAGGTGATGGAAAGCGGCCGTATGGCATTACTATTTTCCCTTTTAATATGGGTAAGTCGTTGATTTAGGATGCGACCTATGCGGATACATTTTCAGCCGGTAATTTGATCAGGTCCGCGGTTGAGCCGAGCCGGGGTCCGTCGCCCGGGACGCAGAGATGAAAAAAAAAAAATAGTTAAATATTCTTTCTTGCTGATTGATTTTTTTTTTTTACTTCTGTGGCAGTGGAGACTTCAGGGGTTATTGGCCCTCGTTCGATGGCGTTCCTTCGGAGAATTGGCGCGATAGCGTCTCGATTAAGGGATGAGCCTCGCGAAACGGAGTGGCTCTTGCAGCGTGTCTCACTGGCCATGGTTCGAGATAATGCTTTTTCCATCATTGCGGCTGGCAGAGGATAGCAAAAAAAATTGTTTATAGTTTCTGGAATTGTCATCAATGGTCAACTAAACTTGCTTTGTTTCAATAAATATATACCTTAAACATTCAAAGCATTAAGAGAGCAACAGCTAAAACAAAGACGCTTGTAAATAGCTAAAGAAGTGGCAGGAAAGTGGCCATTTATAAAATCAAAATTATGGATATAATCAGATCCTCAAACACTGATAGCAATAATATTTCTGAAGCAGGCATTTATAAAATAAATCGCCAAATATATATATATATATATATATATATATATTCGGATTATTAACACAAAATATATATATATATACATTCGATAATATTTAACATTGAAAAACATAAGGAAAAAATTAATTATTTTTAGTAATATGTGGAAATCTCTGCCTTTTATCTGAAGACGGTCGCGAGACCAGAAACACGTGTAGTAAAATTATGGAAAATAAAACATAATATTTTTTTCTAAAAAAACCACATTACAACAAAAACGTTTGCAGCACTTCTCTTCTCTTCTTTTTAATAAAACCTAGAACGTTGTACATTACGTTTACCATGAAAAAGTTGGCTATACATGAGGATTTTCGGCATCCGATCATCACTCATTCTGATGACATGACCAGCCCATCTGAACTGTGATTGCATCAGAATGGATTCGATACCACCAATGCCACATTATATATATATATATATATATACATATAAATATAAATAACTAGACTCGTTTCGAAACTATTGAACTCTAAAACTGAAATTCTCAATGTATGTAGACATAAAAAATCATGGCTACTAAATTAGACATTTTTCCCGTTATTGACTTTCTACTGAGGATTTTTTTTTTTTTTGTTGAATAAATATTTACCCCCCCACTTAGGTTGTTGTGTTTTTTTTTTTTTTTTTTTTTTTGTCACGTGGTATGATTTTTAGCTATCACCTATAAATATATGTGTTTCTCTTTGCCTCGTTAGCCAAGCTTTCCCTGACGATCCGTTTAGGTATATATATATATGTGTGTGTGTGTGTGTGTGTGTGTGTGAGTGTGAGTGTATAGTCAAAGCTAGTGAGCCAGACAAATCTACCAAGGTTCCTCTGACGATCCGCTTAGGTGAAACCTTGGTAGGTTTGTCTGGCTTTCTAGGTTTGACTAGGTCAGCTCTACTTTTGTATTGAGCACTTTTAAGTTAGTTGATTACTCGTATCGGTTTTTTTTTTCTTTGGGCTTTGGACCTGTATCCTGTACGATTATTTTCGATAGACGTTCATGTTCATAGATCTTTCTTTTTTTTTAAACATTTTTTTCCTTCGAGATTGATTTGACCATTAGCAAATCAAGAAACCAAAGGTTTTCCGAGACGAGTGTAGTTACCTATATATATATATATATATATATATATATATATATATATATATATATATATATATATATCACCGAGAAATAAGTTGTTCTAATAAAAATACACATGTTCTAATTATTAGTTGTCTACTGGCTTATATGTTCTGCTCACTCTCATTGCTGGACATAGTTTCATTCTTTCTGAAAGGCCGATTTTGAATCAACACCTTCACGATGTTTAAATTGGCTAAACATAGGATTAAAAAATAAAAAAACGAAACGCTGCATGACGTCAATAGCTCTTGAATTATTAATTTCTCATCAAATGGTGTTTACGTTGATTTAATTACTGATTTATTCACTCTAAAAATATCATTTGCGAGTTCTTCTCGTCTGGGTGGCAAGTGAATTTCCCAGTTGTTTTCTTCCATAAAATGAAAACTCCTAAAGCATTTCAAATATATGTAACACCTCATCTCACTATTTCATTAATGCTAAGATTACAACAAGTTAAAACACATGGCCCAGTGGATAAAGACGTTGGTTAGAGCCAGTGACTAGACACAAAGTGTTCTGAGTTCAATACCAGGTCACAGCAGTGGTGAATCGAAATCTCGGAGAGTTGAGATAACTGAGACATCTGAAAGTGGCATGGAACTAGAACAATCTACCCCGATGGGCGAAAATAAGCGTTCGGTTCGAAATTCTAATCAATTGAAGAAGGTCTGAGCGTACAACGGCCGAAACGTTGTGGATATGGCAATGAGGCTAAGAGTCCGAATAATGCAAGTTTGGTTGTTTGCTCTCTTGAAATGTCCTCTGCATTTTAGTTTGCTGAAGCCGGTGCGAGATTTGCAGTAATCCAGTCTTGTTATAATCCGTCATCTAATCTACGAATTATATTCTCTTCTTGACCTGTGTTGAAATCTCTCCCCAAGAGAACAATCTTTTTCTTCCTCTGTGTGCAAATTTTCGTGAGTTAAAATCTTTTATTTGCACTATTTGCATTCCGATTATTGTGCAGGCCGGTCCTCATCAGGTGTATATTGATCCAGGTAACTAACCTACAGGGAATTCCGAAATGAACGCTTTATTTAATCTACGTGGTAGACTGTTCTCCTTCCACTGCCCATGTGTAAGCATATACTGTCTAGTTCTTATTTTTAATACTGCTCAGTTGTTGCTCTGCCTGTTTCCAATCAGTCCAAGTGCACACCGATCGGCACAGGGATTGAACTCACAATTACTATTTCTCCAAATCCACGCACCAACTGAAACATGAAAATAGCCTGGTGGGTTAAAGCGTTGGTTTGTGAATTTTAAGTTCAATCCCTTCGCCGGAAGGTGTGTACTTGAACTCAATCTTAGCCTGTTCAAATCGAGGATTAGCCATTATCATCACCTCTCGATAAACTGTGCCTCTTAATCTGTAAACCTCTTTACTCAAGTGATTCTTCGGCCTTGCACATGGTGAACATTATTTTACAAAAACATGAAGACATTAATGTCTTTGGAAACGGAAGGAATTCATATCCCTCCATCTAGGGATTAAATAGTACAGACGCTAAAGTTCCTAATCTGATTAGAGATTAAATCAATAGTTTATACGGATTAAGTAGAATAAAGGCTTAAATTCTTATTCTGTCATTTTCTGCTACGCAATGAATTCTTGCCTGGGGTGCCAGCCAGTCTACGAGAAAGAATACACTTAATTCAAACCCAAGGCAGCCTTGTGTTGAGGTCTTTTGATAGGAAAGGAAATTAGAGACATATTACAAACGTCAGTCTTTTTTTTACTAATTTTTACTAATTATTCACCCAATACAATACCCAACGACTATTCATGGAAGAGTATATGTAGGAAAATAACTGTTCACCTTAGATCTGAAGACTGTAGTGATCAGGGAAGCATCCACTTGGGAGTCTGGTTCACAAATTAGAGATTCCTAGGGATTAAATAAAACAAGGATTGTAGAGCAACCAATACAGGAGAAGGAAAACTCTGCCTTTTAAGCAAGCCTGATGAGGGATCACTTCTGTCAAAAAAATTTGTACCAGGCCCATGATTCCCAAAGTAGACAAACGATACCTCCCTAGTGGGAAAGATCCAGTGGGTGCGATGAGGAAATAGTGTTCATTCCTGACTACCAGCAATCCATCTTATCTTGTTCACACTTCGACAAAATCTAGCAAATATCTAGCGGTTAATGATTGCAAGCCTGTCGGAACTTTTCCGTCCCACTGGATCTAAATTTCCACTTCTGAATCTAGTACACTCACTAGTCGTACCATCTACATAAAAATATCTGTGATTCTGTTAATTTGTCCGTCTGTCATACCTTCTAAAATGGCCATACACTGACCGATCAAAACCAAATTTGGGGGAGAGGTTCAATCAGGTAAGGGGGTACAAAGTAAAGTTGGTTTTACTAGGGTGCGTATCTTAGTACAGAGACAGGGGAAAGCAGCGCATGACATACGTGGCGGGCAGGTGGATGGCAGAGAGTGGTCTGGGAGAGATGGCAGAAACACAAAACCTGTCGAGAGCCACAAGGTATAAGGGAAAATGGAGGGCCATGATC
Source organism: Acanthosepion pharaonis (assembly GCA_903632075.3). NCBI lineage: Eukaryota > Metazoa > Mollusca > Cephalopoda > Sepiida > Sepiidae > Acanthosepion > Acanthosepion pharaonis. The sequence goes on from CAHIKZ030000553.1 coordinate 857,330, forward strand.
ACCTACGTACTGAAAGGACACGGTACAAAAAAAAAAAGAAAAGTAGCTTAGTACTTTAACAGTTTCATTCATTTTTTTTAGAAAAATTAAGTTTTTTATATTTAACATACAAAATACTCACTATTTTAAAAACTATTTATTGATTAAAATGACAAATACTTATTTAATAAAAATACAATATTGTTTTTTGTTTATTTTTTTCTTTAGGTTTTCATATATGCAAGAATCCAATTTCCAGTTCGCCCTGCGTTTGCGAAAACTATAAACAAATCACAAGGCCAAACGCTTCAAAAAATTGCAATTTGGTTCCAGAAAGAAATATTTACGCATGGCCAGTTGTATGCTGCATGCTCAAGAGTAAGAAATCCTAAGAATTTATTCTTCGCTGTTAAAAAGGAAAATGAAAAAAAGAAATTTTCTTAAAAAATATTGTTTGCCATGAAGTCCTATAAAATTAAATTAAATAATCTATTAAACCATAAAGTAGGATTTTTTTTTTTTTTTTGTCAAAGTATTTTTTTAAATAAATCAGCTTATTCAAATTTCATCGATTGGTTTGCAAAATGGCACAAAACGTAGAGTTTGTAAATCTTGATTAACAATTTTAGCGACTTCTACAATACTATATACTGCGAGGATTTCAATACGCGTCAGCATATTGCAAAAAAGAATTCTAGTCTTCATAAACGGCCCAAATCTATTTTGCTGTTTTACATGTTTTTTTTTTTTGGGGGGGGGTTCCTTTCACCAAATGGCAAAAATCCCCTCATATCCCTCTATTTTCACGTTTAAAGGGAACACCTTTAAAATTTACCCTCTATAAACAAATCTATAAACAAGAAACGCGTTGGGAAGTCACTTTTAGCCTCAAATGTATATAAAAACACATGGCACGCCTCACGTCACAACACACTTTGCCTACGTCGAACAAAATCTTTGCCTACGTCGCAACACTCTTCTTCTTTTATGTGCCGTGTCCTTTCAAGTCGTTGGCGATCATGGCTCTCCACATCCTCCTATCCCTTGTAGCTCTCAATAAGTTTAGTCTTTTTGCTATTTCTCCCAGACACTGTTTTGCCATCCGTTAAGTATGTCACGCGTTGCTTTACCTTGTCCCTCTTTCCCTCTTTCCGCCCTGTGAGTATCATATTTTCCAAGCCCTCTCATTACGTGTCCCAGCATTTCAGCTGCCTCTTCCTTATGTTAAGTATAAGTTTCCTCTTTGTTTGCATCTTCTCGAAAACCTCATAGTTGCTCACATGTTCGCCCCATGGTATCCTTAGCATCCTTCTGTAGAACCATACGTCTATTGCCTAGAGGCTCTTCTTCATCATTGAGGAGACCGTCCAACATTCGCTGCCGTAAAGGAGGACAGATATCAAGTAGCAGTTCATTACTCTGTTGCCAACGAGACCCTCCTGTCTTGCAATACTCTGCCTAGCTTTTGGAATGCGTCTTTAGCCATCTCAATGAGTCTTCGGATCTCAGCGTCGCACTTTCCGTCCTCTCTCAGAACGCTTCCTTGATATTTAAATTTCCGCCCCTGTTTGATTATAATGTCCCCGACTCATAAATTGCATTTCAGGCTCGTCTTTTTGCTAATGACCATGCATTCTGTCTTCTTGTAGTTTATGCTTAGTCCGTTTTTCTCGCTCTCTTTCGCTACCTTCAGTAGGAGGTTTTGTAGTTTCCTTTCCGTGTCTGTTATTACCACTGTGCCATCTGCGCATCTTGTGTTGTTAAGATTGTGGTCGCCAATAATAAATCCTGGTAGGATTCCCAGTTCTTTCAGAATTGCCTCGTTGTATAGATTGAATAAGTCCGGTGAGAAAACACATCCTTGTCTTACGCCTCTTTCTATTTTTGCATATCTACTGAACTCATTTTTTATCCGTATGCAGACGTTTGCTGATCAAGGAAGCATCCACTTGGGAGTCTGGTTCACAAATTAGAGATTCCTAGGGATTAAACAAAACAAAGATTGTAGAGCAACCAATCTAGAAGGAAAACTCTGCATTTTATGCAAGCCTGATGTTCTGAGGTTCTAATGTCTCTCCCGAATATGTCAAGGTCGCTGAGCAAATTTAACAGATCTTTGTGGCAACACTAACTAGTTCTACAAAACTCACCATTGATCTCTACCTACAATGACGATAACTTAGGTGGAAAGCTTGAACATTTGGAACTTGGAACAATTTCTAACGGAAATTCCTACTGGTCTAAGAAAGACGCTTCGTAATTTGGAAAAGATGATCAGTAAAATCAATCGACACAAAATGTATGTTGTATCTAATATTTGCCTTGAAGAATACATGCTGTCGAAATACATACAATTTTCAAGAAGTGGATAGGCTCGCCTGTCGTCCGGTTTACACTTCTCCCCGTTTTGTCTGTTGTTTCCTGTTTATGATTGAGCTTCCGGTTCCTTCTAAAGACTTCTTCAACTCTACACTTCTGACAACTATGCTTGAACTCTGAAATTTTGATTTATTAATTATTTATTTTATATTTTTTCTCGTCAATAGGAGTAGATATATTTGCCTTTCGTCCGGGTCACACCTGGTCTTTTGAACCGGAGTAGAGGTTTATCCCTGTTTAGGATAAGGTTTACGGTTTCTTCTAAAGTCTTTTCATTCCCTTTCACTCCCTGTAGCCTCTCGCGTCTTAGTGGCATTATCAACTTGCTTGGAGTGAATTGATTAAAAATGTCGAGATCCTCGACAAAATCCAGAGACGAATATGCAATGCGATAGGTCCTGATCTGGCATCTCGTCTACAGTCGCTTTCCCACAAATATGCCGTGGCTTCCTTCTGTCTTTTACACAAGTATTTTCACGGCAACTGTTCTAACGAGCTATTTTCGCTGGTTCCCAGACTACATGAATATAAGCGAGCTACTAGGCTGTCATCTTGGTCCCATCCTTTCACGGTCGAAACAGTTAAATGCAACCGTCATTTCTTCTCAAACAGCTTCTTATCTCGCACTTCTCGTCTGTGAAACTCCCTTCCTCTGGTTTGCTTCCCTGATAACTAAAATCTTTAAATATTCAAGTGTAATGTCAATCGACATCTTCTGATACCCTGTCCTTCTCTGTATCCTTTCCTCAAACACGCCTCTTTACTCTTGCTCTCAATCCTCTATAACCCCTTGCGCGCTTATGGCACTCCGGCCTTGCTTGGGGTGAGTTGCTTAAAAATATATATGCAATGTAACCCGGATATAAGAGAGTTGTCGAGACCGGAGAAGAAATCTCTTATATCCGGGTTTCTCTTATATCCGGGTTTGGTCTATTTTGTTTAGGTAAGTATGGGCTCTAATTTGGGACCAGATAAAATCTCTCTTATATCCGGGTTTTTCTTATATCCGGGTTTCTCTTATATCCGGGTTACATTGTATATCGGTCAATTTTCAGTCACAATGCGAAATTAAATCGCCTATTCAAACGCTACCTTTAGAAAAACGCCACGAATTGTTCTTCCACCCCAATACGGTACTTTTTGTAGAGAAAGAAGTTCACCTTTATTTAGACGTATTATTGATTAGTATTTAATGACCAATTACAAATTCGAGCAAGGTAATAGTCGCCTTCAATTTCGATGATATTATCCCATCAATCAGGCTAGTTGTTAATACGTCCATCGTAAAAATTCTTTGGGTTTCTGTGCAAAAATTACAATCTCTTTGTCTTTTTTTTTTTAATTTCTTCAGAATTAGTGCTTCGTTTCCTGCTCAATGTGTTTTAAAGACGTGAAAATGTGATAATTTGATTGAGAAAGGCGGGAAGATTAGAGTGGTCGGGAGAAAAATTTCCATATTCATAACGAACATCGTTTTCTTCTTGCGTTTTGCAACGTTTGGTCATGCAAAAAAAAAACACTTTATTCTGATTGATCAGTTAAATAGCATCTTTCACAAGAAAAAAAAACTGTTCTAGGGGAAGGGTTGGTGTGTTTCTATCCCCACCCTCCGAGTGATTGGGGCCTCGGCTTGTGCTTTGTGACCCTCGCTATCTTATCAACATTTGTTTTTGTTAACCTACATTTATATAAGTTACAAATTAAACTAAGCACAACTGACTATTAAAGGATGGGAAATTTTCGCAGATTCTGACATCATTCTGGTGTCTTTCGTGTCCAAATCTCTGAATTTCTTTTGCTCCTTGTGAGTCTTGAAAAAACACTGTACAAAATTCACTATTTTTTTATCCATGTTGTTAAATGTGTTTTAAATTATTTTTTTTAAAAAAAGGAAAGTCTCAAATTGATTTTAAAAATTGCCACCAAATTTATTTGCTGATTTAAGATGGAATGATCTATTGTGACATGTCTCTAATTAATATTTAGATACATTATTTTTTTTTTCAGTTTTTCTACTTGAATTGTTCGCCTATATTGCATATGATCCATTATTGTACATAATTAGGTTACAATAAAATTGGTATTTTATTTGAATACTACCGTGTTAAAGTGTGACGTAGTAGAGTGGAGGCCAGGTATCATAGATTCGTGGGTTATCATAAATTCAGTGGGGAAAGGATCCCCTTACACAGGCCCTGGTGTAGTACATCCTGTCAGTGAACGGATATCGCGAGATTTGGAGCAAAATCCAAAGAAAGGTCTGTAAAGTTATCAACCCTGAGCTGGCATCTAGACTTTCTCATTGACGTGACGTGACTTCCATATATCTTTTTTACAAATATTTTCATGGCGACTGTTTTGATGAGCTTTATTTCCTGATGCCTCGACTACCGAGCATCTAAGCAAAGACGAAGCTCGAGAGATATTCGAACAAAAAGAACAGTTACACTTAACATCAGAAAGAGACTGTTGAAACAACGCATAACCTACCTAGGGCACATGATAAGAAAAGGAAGCTTGGAAAATTTGATACTCACAGGACAGATTCAAGGCAAAGACGACACGAAAACAATGCATTACTGTTATGGTAATTTACCCCCACACGCCTCTACCTGGGAAGTTTCAACGAATGGATGTCGGTGCACTGATTGAGAGTGACAGCCGAAACAGAAACTTTTGGAAAGAGCTACAAAGGATAGGAGGTTGAGGAGAACCGTGATCGCCAATATCCTGAAGGAACACGACATATACAAAAATACTGTACAATCTTCTCAAATATGAAGACAATTTTCTCACATATGAAGAAGAGACTTGAAGCAACAGAAATGTGGTTCTACAGAAGGATGCTGAGAATACCATAGACCGAACATCTAAGCAATGACGAAGTTCTAGGAACAAAAAGAATACTTATACTTAACATCAGAAAGTGACAGTTGAAATTTATAGGGCACATGATAAGGAAAGGAGGATTGGAAAATTTGATACTCACAGGGCAGATTGATGGCAAGTAGTAGAGAGAGAAATAACATAATCAACCTGGCGAGCAGGGATTAGGGGTGATAGCAAAAGAAGGCAAAATTTATTAAGATCTACAAAAGACAGCTGATCATGACAGATTATTTTTTTCTCTTACACAAAATTTATAATTAAGCTCTGCTCAAATATCGTTGCAGTTTAAATCAAGGCAGGCTCTGTGGGTGTTGAACAAACACAAATGTGCCTGTTCAGGGATTTGCCAACCACCCTAATAGACAGTGGTGCTCGGCAAACGAGAGTAGCTGACCATTATTTTCTTTGTTTTTTTTTTTGTTTTTTTTTGTTTTGTTTTTGTTGTTCATTTTTTTTTTTTTTTTGCTTTTTTTGTTCATTTTTTGGGGGGCTTTTTTGTTTGTTTTTGTTTTTTTGTTTGTTTTTTGGTTTTTTTTTTGTTTTTTGTTTTTGTTTTTGTTGTTTTTAGCATATGAAATGGATTGGTGGAGACAAAGAATTGATTTTTAATGTATTTGGCCTTTCCGGCGATTCCATTTCATTTAGTTTATGCGTGTGGATAATGGTTATCGAGCTTGCCGAGACACAAAAATCTGTGTATGCATGGAATTTAGTTTATCACGAACCGATAAATTATACGGGAAGATAAAAAATAAAGGCCGAAAGATAATTTTTATGGAAAAAAGAAAATTCCATACGAGATAAGATTTTCCTCCAACAACATTATATCCGTCCTTGGTTTTATGATCAGGCTTAGAATGATAGCTTGTACATTAATAACACACTCACACACACACATACACACACACACACACACACACACACACACACACACACATACACACACACACACACACACACACACACACATATATATATATATATATATATATATATATATATATATAATAGCTGGTCACTCGTATTCGAGGATAGCTGTCTACTAGGGCGGCTAGGCAATCCCTATTGCAGACGCTCGCTCAGACACATTTGTGTTTTGTTCAACACCCACTATGCTGAGAAGACCTTAGTTACAGTTTCTGGGAGAGAGCGGGTTATCAACAATCTGAACAGCACCAGCACACTCAAATCCTCGGTCACAATGACTTGTAACTTCGTGCTAGCACACCTATCAACTGCCCCATGAGTTCCGTCTACCCAATTTCACTCACAAGGCTTGGGTCAACCTGTGGTATGGTTTTTTTCAGTGACTTTCCAAAGTTGCCGCAGACTGGGATCGTCCCACCTCCAGACCGACAACACCATGAAGTCTCTTTACTGACAAATCGACTATGGTGAGATTCGAACCCGGGTCTCATGGTCAGAAATATGTACAGGGTGGGATGGATACATTGTCGTCTAAATAACACAAAAATGAAAATAACACTGACATCTCATTTTAACAGATATATTTACCATAATTACACAAAATCATCTTCAAATACTAAAGAGTAAATTAATCCATAAAATCTCTGTTGGCTTCAACCACGAACCCCAGACGGCTTCGGAATCACCTGCAACTCTTCTGGACGGTCTCCTTGTTTAAGTTGGGGAAAATTGCTATAATTCTTGCCTTCTTGTCACCTTTGGTGCCATAAAAGTTTTGCTGATCTCTCGCTCAACTGCGCCACACATAATAATCAAGAAAGTTGCTATCTGCGGAGTTAGGTGGTCAGATGTAAGGTATTATGTGGTCGCAAAAATGTCTGACAGCCATGACTGGGTTCTCCTGCTTTATATATATATATATATATATATATATATATATATATATATATATATATATATATATATATTTGTGTGTGTGTGTGTGTGTGTGAGGATCTGAGTATATCCATAATGGTTTTTGAAGTGTGACTATTTTAAGATTATTTAGATGGAGTAGGTTGTTCTGGATAGTGAACATGACAGCGTTGGTCGGTAGTATTAAGTATCTGTTTTTATGTAATTTATTATTGTATATTATTATATTATTATTTTTGTTTCGGTTATATATTTTGTATGCATTTTTTCTTGCGTTGTGGATGAAATGATATGGTTATTGTAGGTTTTTGAATGTGTTTTCTATGTATGTTTTTTCTTTAAGTAAATATTGGGGACTGCAGATTACATTATGAAATAAATTGCCAAAACTGTTCCTCCCAATATATTGGAGAAACAAGTAGAAATTTTAAAAAACGTATTTATGAGCACAAAAGAGATCTCACAAAAAAACCCTTTAGCTAATGCACTAGTCATACATAGAAATAAATTCAGCCATAATTTTGATTTTAAAAATGCTACACTCATAAAAAAAAACAAAATAATTCACTCAGAAGGAAAATCCTCGAGAGTGCCGCCATTGAATATTACCCAAATATTAGGCTACGATCAGGCTTTTTCCCTATTTCACCTTTCTTAACAGAATTACTACTCTCCCAAACAAACGTACGCAACAGTATCAAGAAATCAAAAGAAAATGGTTGAATCCGTCAACACGGCAATAAAAACAATATCTCCACACGTGACAGTAATTGACGTAATTTTCAGTTAACAGTGTGAAAATAGCGTTCTCTAAATTCTTCCAGTTGCTAAGGACATTTTGTTTTGTTATTATTAGTTACTTTGTTTAATAAGTTCATTTTCGTTTTTGCCTTGAAAAAGTCCACATTGGACGAAACGCGTCGGCTACTATTACAGTTTTCCTAGTGCCTTTTACATTTATAAATATTGTCTTTTTCTACAGGTTAACTCTGAGAAATTTTCATATATATATATATATATATATATATATATATATATATGTGTGTGTGTGTGTGTGTGTGTGTGTGTGTGATAAAAATATAATTTATGGTATGCTCTATGTATGGACAAAAGGGGTCAATATCAAAGATAGAGCGTTATCACATTGTCCCAAAAGAGGAAGTTTTCTTTTTGCGGTTACCCAGCATCAATTCATGCTACTTGCTAAGCTTCAAATTTCAACCCAGAATATAATTCCCATATATTTACTCTGGCCTAGCCTATAGTTTACATTTCTCAACAGTTAACCTTTGTCAAACTAACACCTTTGCTTTTAAAGTATAAAACTATATACAAAATATTTGGATTTCGGCACTAAATAACCCATAGAGTTGTTAATATGCCGATAAAAAAAAAAATCAACCAATCAAGCAAAATCAGTAAATCATCATAATCTTCAAAAAGATTCTTACACTCTAAAAATATTTTCTGGCTTTAAATAGCCCGTAACAGGTTGATAAACTATAAAAACCAAATCAATCAATCATTCTTTTCTTTTCTTTTTACCTATTTACATCACTTGCCACAGAACTTGATTTCATTTTTTTTTTACCCACAAAAGGTGGGCAAGAAAAATTTGCCCATACATATAGCATACCATAAATTATATTTTTATCACACACACACACACACACATATATATATATATATATATATATATATATATATATATATATATGTATGTATGTATATATATATATATGAAAATTTCTCAGAGTTAACCTGTAGAAAAAGACAATATTTATAAATGTAAAAGACACTAGGAAAACTGTAATAGTAGCCGACGCGTTTCGTCCCAGTATAGGGATCTTTATTTGAGTAACCCTTCTCTCTTTTTTCAGTCAACTGATCATCTATTACTTCTACGTGTTGTGTCACTTCAGGACGTTGACGATCATGGCTCTCCATAATTTACTGTTCTTCGTAGCTCTTAGTAAGTTTTGCCTTTTTGTTGTCGTTCCTAATCCTTGTTCTGCCAACCATTCACACAATAAAGGAAACATTATGCTTATGCTCTGTTTTTCTCCGTCCCTCTTTTGCTGGGAGATTCAACGTATACCAAATTTAAAAGATAACTGAAATTGTTCCTCAAATAATTTCTATCTTTCCTCAAATATGCTAGTCTTCCTTCTACAGTTGTTGGAGGCAGAGATTAGATCATATCTCGGAGTAAAAGAATTCAAATAAAAATAAACGCGGTGAAAATAAACGTAAAATTCAATTAAATATAAAATAATAAAAAAAATAATTTTCTTTTAAAGTTCACAGAGTATAGCTGCTTCATGGGCATCCATTTTAACCTAACTTGTTTCCTAATGCGTTTATTTTCACCGTATTCATTTTTGTTTGAATTCTTTTACCCCGAGATATGATTCAATCCCTGCTTCAATCCAGAATGAAGACTAGCGTACATGAGAACAGTTGGAAATTATTTGAGGAAAAATTTCAGTAAAAAAAATAAACAAGTAAAAAACCTAACAAGGTTAGCGTTACAATAATAGCAATGGATTTAATTTTCTAAAAAACAGGATTACCATCAGTAAATTTGTAACCACAGAAAACGTAAAAATGGTTGATTGATTGATTGATTGGATGTGAGAGTGTTGTGATGAATAAACGCTCTGAATTGGAAACTGAAGAGGCAACTTCTAATTCCAGTTGGGTTCATTGTACTCACTAAAGCACTTTCTTGTGAAAGATATGAATCTACCGCTTTTCCCTCTAACTATGGGGTAATTACTATGACTTTTATCAATAAATCATTATTACTTCTCCCCTCAAAAAAAAAACTTACAATCTAAAAATATTGTCTGACTTTGAATAATTTTCAAAAGTGTTGTATAAAACTAAAGTCTCTTTGCCGACACTGTAGTTTGAATACAGATCACCAGTAAGCAATCATGGACGATTCTATTATTAAATAAGTAGATCACGTGATCGTAAAGGAAACATAAATGGGAATTAGCGTGACGTCTAAGTGGTCGCTATTCTCTATACTATTCACCGATTACTATTTCAACAAGTATTATTAGTTCGAGTATTATTTGATGGCAATACTACTAGTAGTAACTACATTTACAAAGTCTCGTCTACAACGAGTATTTAGGAAGTGATAACGAATATTCGTTGACCTATCGATAGTTAGAACGAGTTAGTGTCTAACACTACAAAAAAGGTTGATAAGCTGTAAAAAAACAACAAATTAATCAATCGATCGAGACAGGAAACTGAAAACTAAACATCTGCTGCCCATTATGACAGTATAGGATTTAATTCACATAATTAAATATTTCGACCAATAAAATCCCGTCAGAAAGTTTTTGATAAACAATAATTACAAGGGCAATTACCGCCAAAATACTTCGCGAACGTAGTTGTAGACCTACCACGTGTTATCTTTGGGCCATTTAGAAAATAACAATAATAACTCCCTTCATCATTCCCGAAAATTCGAGAAAAGGTCTTCACGAGCCACTGTGAAATTATTTTCTAACTAATGAAAACCTTGCATGGAAAAAGTTCACACCTCTTTGCGAAATTAGATTTTGAATCCTCTAACGGATATAAAATAGAAGCATACTGCTTCTCGAGGTTAAAAACAATTTCGAAGACCAGTTTGATCTACACGTTCGTACACACGAACACTTACATACACACACGCACATAATGGCAGAGACGACAGCCAGCAGCCACCGACTAAAGCCTGGCCTAAGCACTCAGAAACATATTAGGCTTACCGTCATAAAGTAAGTCTGCTCACACATTTCACACTACCTACAAATATTTATTTAGTTGATTAAACAAACTTCACTGCAAGGAAAAGTGAACATTTTATTGTTATTGTATATTTCTGAAAAGGATATATAAGTTTTATTTCAACTGACGATCTGCTTTTCCTTTTCCTTCAGACAATAATCTTTTTTTTATGTTTCATTTAAAAGATATGTTGTTGTTGTTAAATATTTGGAACCCCAACATTGGATAACAACAAAATCCTGGCTAGACATATCCCAACATGTTCTTGCTTCTTAGTAATGTTTTACTTTTTCTTATTCTTTAACACTCAGTAACCCATTGTGCTTTTGCAGCCTTATTGCCTTACTTGGATTGAAATAATTAAAAAAATACATATTACTTTTCTCTCTGTTTCTATGAAATATATTTCTGTTTTAGTATTTACTGTTGATATGCAGCTATTTTTGACATTTTGCTTTTAAACTTTATGCAAAATTTTATTCAGAACTTTATGCAAATTTTATGCAAATCTTGCTCCATTTTTCATATCCAACCGTAAAATAGCGATAAGTATACACATATATTGAGCAGTGCGGTGTGTGAAATTATTTTCTAACTAATGAAAACCTTATTCAAAATTCCCATCTCTATGTCAAGTTAGATTTTGAAATTCTCTTATGGATATAAAAATAGAAGTATACTGCTTCTCGGAATTCAAAACAATTTTGGAGGGCTGTTTGATTTACGTATGCGCATACAAGCACCCACAAATCCACACAATGGAAGAGATGAGTCAGCAGCTGCCAACTAAGATCTTGTCAACACACTGACGGAAATATTAGGTTGACTGTTATAAAGTAAGTCAGTCCACACATCTAACAGTGCTCTAAGAACATTTAATTAGTTTATAAAACAAATTACACTGCAAGAAGAAATGAACATTTTATTGTTATTGTAGATTTCTGAAAAGAATATATAAATGTTATTTCAACTGATGTTTTGCTTCTACTTTTCCTTCAGAGATTAACCTTTTGTATGTGTAATTATTGTTGTTAAATGTTTAAGGATGTAGGATCTCTTTGGAGTATTGGCAATAATCCCTTTCATTTAACGAATCCCATTGATCCATATTTAAGATGAGCGGAGAGAAAGAAAAAGCTCAATGGCGAAGAGGGGGAAATAGAGAAACTAATGTTTTTCGTAAAAGAGCGTGATTACGATGAGGTTTAAAATATTTAAAGGGGAAGTTGTTTTTCCGATCGACTTTGTCGAAACTGATAAATTCAGTTGAGAAATAGGATGCCAATTCCCCAACTTCCGGACTTACCAAAAGATCTAGAAATATGAAAGAAAATGCATTCGGCTAATTAATATATATATATATATATATATATATATATATATATATATATATATATATATATATATGTATTAGAATCTGACAGAATGATAGGATAAGCAAATAGGAAACGTTTATAAATGTATTTATTTTTTATTACTTAAACGTTATTTTCAGTCGATGCCAATATTTGAATAGATGTCTGTTTATTTATGAAACAGTATATCTATTTATTTACATCTATCGGTCTGAATATTCGAGATATTTTATTAGAAAATATATGCATTCTCCGGTATGATTTGAACCTGTTTCCTCCAATAGGAAAGCTTCTTTATCTGACCCCTCAGCTACGGAGTGCCTGGCCAGTAAAAGCTCGAATTGTCCTTTTAAACATAGATCTTCCATACTCTCGAAATATACATCTTTTCTTACAATAAAGCAATATATACAGGGTGCGATGATTAAATTGTCGCTATTTATCCTTTTAATTTCTCGTATGCACGTTGTTTGTTTTTGATTTTGTTGACTACGCTTTATAGTAGGGCCAGTTAGGCACCATCCTACTTATTATAAAACGCAGATTGTGTGTGTGTGTGTCTGTACGTTTATATATTGGATCGGATTTCCTACATTTTTCAACCGATTTCAACAAAGCTTCACAGGACTGCGCAAAATTACCTTGCGGTGGTTCTGGCAGCGTCAAAAATTGGAAAAACACAATTGTTTTTGCACGAAATCAATTTGAAAACACGATAAAACACGATTCTGTCACCAGAATGAAAGGGGGACAACTCATATCGAGTTATACTTATAAAACCCAGGTTGTCTCTGTGTGTGTGTGTGTGTGTGTGTGTGTGTGTGTGTGTGTGTGTGTGTGTGTGTGTGTTTATATATGGGATCGGATTTCTTACATTTTTCAACCGATTTCAACAAAACTTCACTTTTTTTTGGCAGGTAGTGTTTCTTATTGTCTTGCACACTTTTTTCTTTATTTTTACATTCAGAATGCTTTAAAAATTCCATTTACAAGACAATTGTTTATAATAAAATTCTATTCAATCGATAGACTCATAACGATTGAAAACAATGTTTTTGTTTGAGTTTGGTTTGACCAATTCGTAAAAAAAAAACAAAAAAAAAAAACAACAAAAAAAATTAATTAAGACATGCGTGTCCGTCAACCTTAAACAATAATCTTTGTCAATTTTATTTTTCAGTCTTTATGATGGTCAATACTTGATCTATCTCTTACTGTTGCATCCCCGGGCAACGCCGGGCTCTACTGATAGTCTGTGCTAAAAGAAGCACCATGATGCAATTCCCTCCGCCAGAAATATGGAAACGGCATGCTGTACTGCTAGGTATTCGCGCCGGAAACTCCAATACGAACATTTCAGCGTGTTTGGGTGTCAATCTGAGGACAGTGCAGAGGATTCGTAAAGAGTTAGACGGTATATTCAGTCATGGTGTTTGAATCACTAGTGATGGCGACGTTATACCTCAATTCATCTTCCCACAGGCCCTCAGACTCAACACGGAGGCCTACATCAAGTGCCTTGATGAGGTAATGGTGCTCTAGAGGTGGCTGCTGAAAAAACCCTAGTCTGGCAACAAGACTCTGCACCATGCCACATAAGCAAAAGAACCCAGTCATGGGCGTCAGAAAATTTCTGCGACCGCATTACCCCATTATATCTGGCCACCTACAAAAAGACTATTCTATATTAATACTCCTACTCGGGTTCATAGCTTGCTAGTAAGGATTTCCTTTCATACTGACATATTCTCTGAGGTTTCATTGAGCAGCTTAAGCTGTTCAGGGTACAGCATAATTGTCAATTTATCCGCTTAAAATTTATACATTTTATTCCCGATGTTAAATAACCTTATATTTCTCAACATGTGCCATTTCAAAATGGGATATTTTTTTTATTTATTCTTTCACTTCCCATACATAACTAGCAAGTTTTCTGCTGTGTGTGTGCCTTGCTAGCGTTAATAAAGATTTGAAATTATAACATATACCGAATGTACATTTTTTCTTGTGTCTTTATAGGTTCTACTTTAGTTCCGTAAACAAGACCCTCCACCGACAACATTATGCATATAAGAGACTTGGAATGGAATTTTACTCCATCACACACACACACACACACACACACACACACACACACATATATATATATATATATATATATATATATATATATATATATATATATAAAAACATATATGACAAAGTGGGAAAAAGTTTCGTGAGATGTGTTTAATATATATATATATATATATATATATATATATATATATATATATTGTAAAATAGTCATTCAAAGAATAATTCAATAAAGGTAATGTAATTAATGGTGAACTCATTTCGTTAACAGATTAAGAAGGCATTAACTCACTGACCATTCGCGGAACTTGTTCTTATTAATTGTACAATGGATTAGATGTTCGGTTCATATTGCTTGTAAGTACTTTCGGTAAAAACATTTACCATCCTCACGAATAGATGTTATTTTTTTCTCAATTTCAGGTAATTTCGGATAAAATTCCAAGACGAAAATGAATGTGATACTTGTCGAAATATAATTATTAAAAGGTATGCTATTATCAACAGCTAAGAATTTTTTGAACACGCAGTAATTCGACGCTAGGTTTTTGAATATTGTAGTAATGTAGTAATTCACAATTTCTATTATTGTAAGTGTTTTCCTTTGCTGTGACATGGTATTGGTTCAATAATTAGAGCTATGTCAAAAGATTTCAGAATTTTTTTACTGCAGATCGAACTTTTTTCAAATTAAGGAGCATTATTTAATAATATATTCAATATTGCTTTTGATATATAAAAATTTAAATGCAACATCAATCGCCATCTTCTATCTTCTTGAACCTCGTTCATCTTTTATCCTTTCCTCAATCCACCATATTCTCAGTCTTCTCTTACATTTTCACTCCCTGTAACACCCTGCGTCCTAGTGGCATTACGGTTTTGCTTGGGAGGTAACGTTAAAAATGTTATAATGGTCAGACTGAGATAGATAGATAGATAGATAGATCTGAGCATTTGTTTTAAATAATTCACCCCAAGCAAGGCGGAGTACCACTAGTACGCCAGGGACTACAAAGAGTGTAAGTAAGGAAATATACTGGGTATAGGGAGTGAGGAACGGGTATCAAGACAACAGATGTCAATTGACATTACATTCAATTTTTTCAGGTAAGTAAGTGGGAGGGAATTCCACTTTCGGGAAGTGCAAGAGAAGAAACTGTCAGCATAGAAGAGGCGGTTACATTTAACTGTTTCAATAGTAAAAGGGTGGGACCGAGATACCAACCTAGTATCACACTTAAATTCATACAGTCGGAGCACCAGTGGAATATATATATATATATATATATATATATATATATATATATATATATATTGAGATAGGAATGTAGAAACAGCGATAAAGAGGTGTCTGTACTTGGTTGGTGGTTGGTTGATTTTTTTAGCGGCATATCAACATCTCTATGGGATATTTAATGTCGAAATTTAAATATTACGCGATTTCATTTTATTATATTTTGGGGGAAGATAATGATGGTTTTAATGATACAAGTTTTACTAATTGACCTATAGCTGGGGGAGAATAGGTGGATTTCCAAACGGTAGGTTAATATAACAAACACGACAAGAATTGGAACTTGGCTCTCCGTTTCACAATTCCGAGCCATTATCCATTACACTACCCGCGTATCCAAGCTTAGAGTACTTATTATTCCCAAGGGTGTCACCCATCGAGATACTAACCAGGCTTAACGTTGCTTAACTTCGGATATGAATGAATAATACCTACATACATATGTTATATAGGAATAAAGTGTTGGTGCCGACACCGTAGTTTGAACATAGATCGCCAAACACGCGTGATCCCATTGTTGACCACGTGATAGCAAAGGAAATGTATGTATGGGAATTAGCGTGACGTCTAATTGATCACTCTTTCTACTCTATTACTATACGGATCACCATTTCTATTCTATCCTCTCTTACTATACGGGTCACTCTTTCTACACTATATCCTCTATCTCTATACTATTCACTATGCTATTTCTCTATACTGATCACTACACGGATTACTATTCGGTGGTTACTTTTCGAGCGAGTATTATCGGGCAAGTACTATTAGTGCGAGTGTTATTCGAAGGCGTCTGATACCCGTATTGTTCTACGGCGTTACTATAGTTGTATCGGCGATTACAAAGTCTCTACTACAACGAGCATTAATAATGAGTATTCGTTGACATTACAAAAGTGGCAACGAGTATTCCTTGTTATCACAAAACATACGAAAAATAATCGAAAGGAAAATATTTTTGAAGTTTCTACATTTCGGTTGGCGTTTACCTCTGACTACGATTTAGCATTTAATTTTATTTCCGGATTTCTTTCTTTTTTTTTTGTATATTTAACAAGTGCTGAGAAAAATGCTGGCTGGCGTTAAAAACAAATTCTTTTAATTACGAATCACCTGCAGCAAAAGATTTAAGAGATGCAGAAAATTGATGAAGGATACGTAAACACAAGTAAAGATGACATCCTCCATATTTTGTTATGTTTTTTTCATTTTAACAAGAAAATCTTTCGTCTTTTTTTTTCTTTAAGCCATGAATTCGTTTGCTGGTCAATCAAATTAACTGATTCAACAAATTAATCTTTTCGAACAAATTTCGCGGCCATGTTTTTTTTTTTATGCCCGATTGAATTGCAATTTGTTGCAAACTTTCTATCCATTGCTCAACGTGATTTTTCAACCTCAATCTTTCTCTCTTCACGTTTATATGTGTGAGTCTATCACAAGTTGGTGACAGTGTCTATCAATCAATACTTTGGTCAATCGATCCAAGATTGATAATATCTATCTTGCTATCGATCTATCCATCAGTTTGTATATATCTATCTACCTACTTACCAAAGTCGTTGTATGTATCTTTATATGACAAATAGCTTACATCTCTTGACATCTATCTATTTATCTATCTTATCCTAATTAGATCTATATTAATCTATGAAACGGTCCTAAAAGATAGTGGATTCCAGAAAACATTGACATACACACCAACGCACTAAAAAACAAACAAGAAAAGAAACATCATATAGTTTAACCTAACGTACAAAAAACGTAAAGACGAACGTAGAAAAAACATTCATTAAACTCATATACGAACACTTCCCTATTAATCACTCTCTAGAAGTAAAAATATGCTACCGACAACATGACGCAAATAATACAAAACGCAACAGGAAAGTAACCAATTAAACACAAATCAAACCCACGTGTAACTACAGAACACAGAACGAAAGTCCCTTAAACGGCAATTACTTACAGAGCAATGTAATATACCAAGCCACTGTAAACTCACAAGATAATGAAGAAAAATATACATAGTAGTAACTGAAAGACCCTGGAAACTGAGAATCTACGCACAAAAAAACGTCCTGTACAAATAGTAAATAGGCGAACAGCATAATGCTTTCTAAATATATCTAGGAGACTAAAACAAAAAAAACAAAAAAACGAATCACACCAAAAACATCATGGGAAATAAGAGCAACAGCATCCGCCTACAAAAATAAATATCAAAATATTGTAAATTCTGTCTGAAGGAGAAAATAGCTATAATTACCTTCACCAACCAATACAATCTACTAAATAAACGATCAGAACACATCTCAAAATGCATACACGAAAAGAAATTGAAAAATAAAATAAATAAAAATAAGTAAATTAAATTAACCCAAACAAATAAATAAAGTAAATAATAAACAAATTAACAAACCATGAACGCACACATAAACAGAAATAAACGTAATAATAACGACCAACAATAAAATATAAATAATCAACAAAGAACACTATAAATATCAAAAAAATCTGCATCCGAATCCACAATCATTTCCACCAAATAGACCATAGAATAATCCGAAACATAATCATTACAGAGCTCCAAAATAACCGTTAGAACAATACCCACAATGCATCACTGACCTGTATATATTAATAATCGAGCAGAAACACAACGCATACAGCCAGAGGATAATGTATAAACATGAAACATACTATCGCTGCTGGGTGTTGACTTCAATGTCCACTTTTATATTTATAAAATCTCCATCCCTGATATTGAGCACTTTAACCCATAAATATAGCAAACAATATAATATATCTATCTATCTCTCACACACACATACCCACGAATATATATATATATATATATATATATATATATATATATATATGTGTGTGTGTGTGTGTGTGTGTGTGTGTGTGTGTGCGTGTGTGTGTGTGCGTGTGTGTGTGTTCATATCTATATTGGTTAATTTCGATATACAAATAATTTTTCATATCTATCTATCTACACTAGTATCATCTGTAAGCTTTTAGAGGCCATTATTAACAAGGTCGCCGAGCACCTAGAAAAGAACAACCTCTTCAGCGACGAGCAGTATGGGTTTCGGTCGGCTCGATCCACTGCCGATGTCCTAACTACCATCACTAACAGAATTATTGAGGCTCTTGACGACAAACACACCTCGAGAGCCATAGCATTAGACATCATGGTCTTTGACAAAGTGTGGTACAAACGTTTACTACACAAGCTGTCCAGCTATGGAATCATTGGAAGAGTCTTCTCGATCACAAAATGCTTCATGAAGGTAGTTAACAATGGCCAGACCTCCACAGCCCTAGCCGTCAACGTAGGCATGCCCCAGAGGTTGCTCCTTAGACCAACCCTCTTTTTGATTTACATAAACGATCTAAGAATATACTCAGATCATTTGTAAACATCTATACGACTATATACGAGCGCACTTCCAAAACTCTCAATTGTCACAAATTGGCGACTGATCTCTCGTCCAATGTTGCACAAACTACACAATGGGGTAAAAACTGGCTGGTTACATTCAATGCTTCGAAGAGCAAACTCATCACCGATCGGACTGCGAACTAACTCCAATCAGGATGAAAATGCACTGACCTCAAGTGGAAGTCGTACATTCGATCAATTGCTAAGGATACCGGTAAAGATACTCGGCTCCTTGTACCCTTCCTGGTATTTTCCACCTTTACAAGAGCTATATAAGGCCAGAGATAGAGTACTCTTATTATCATATTTGGTTGAAAAAAACCTCACTCTCTAGCTTTGATAGCGTCCAAATGCGTCTCCCAGTCCTCGTGGGTGACGAATTACTCACCAATCTCTCTCTCACAGGCGGGGCATGGCAAGCCTCTCGCTGCTCTGTCGCTACTTCCACGGAAAGTGCTCTGACGAAGTACATTCCATGGAGCCGCCAATTCAAACCTTCACGGCAAGAACACGTCATGCCACTTACATAGTAGCAAATCAGCCACATTCCCTCCGTATTCAATCGGTGAGAAGTAAGTTGCTCTCGAACAGCTTCTTCTCACGAATCACTCTTCTGTGGAACCGACTCACATGATTTTTCACCGATCAATACAACCATAACCTGTTCAAGTCTGGAGTTATCTTCCCCTTATATCCGCACACAAATTGTATCGTATCGTAAACTTCGAGTGACCCTCGGACCTCGTAAAATGTGAAACTTACTGTAAAATATAAGGTATCTGTTTGTTCATATCTATTTAACCTTCTATCATATTCTACAGCATCCTGACCCCCGACTTTGGTATCTCCCTTTCCCTCTCTCTCTTTCCCTCTCTCTCTCTCTCTCTCACACACACACTCTCTCTCTCTCTCTCTCTATATATATATATATATATATATATATATATATATATATGAAAGAAAAATGCAGAAAAAACAAACAAAAATCTGAATATGCAATTATGTAGTATTAATGTTAAAATAAAGTCGACGTCGGACGTTTCGGTCTATTTAAGACCATCTTCATGGACATTTTCATTTAAACATAATTAACATTAGAACTTATAAAAATTTAACACAAAAGACGATGGACATAAGAGCCCAACTAATTCAAACAGATAACTGAAATTTTATACAGATCAGCGTTCCGTTTAAATATGATCACGTAGTCGTCACGTGGGCGATGTTGTGAAAATGTATTCGAAGATGATTTCCAAAAAATTAAAATATTAAAAAGTCGATTGAAAATTTTTATAAACAGTTCAAGAAATCTCTTCCGTTGATGTCGGAATACGTAGTGATCAATTGGTTCTTATATCTTCAACAAGCTTGAAGTCCTTCCCGTTACAAGGCAAATCAAAAATGATTTCAAAAACGATGGAACAGTTCTAAAAATGTATAAAAATGTATGTTTTATCAACGGCAGACAGCGGGGGTGGCGGATGGATGTGCTAGTACTAACACCGATGTTATTTTGACTAAGGTTAAGTGTTAAGAAGTGTGAACTTTAGGTCAGGCCAGAGTGGGAAATATATTCCAGGTTGAAATTTCTTGAATTATTGCATGTGTGCTAATATGAAGTTTAGCAAATAGTATGAATTGATGCTGGATAACGGCAAAAAGAAAACTGCCCCTATTGGGGCAATGTGATTTCGCTATATCTCTGATATTGAGTCATCTTACCCAAACATATAGCATACTATATACATACATATATATATATATATATATATATATATATAGAGAGAGAGAGAGAGAGAGAGAGAGCGCAAGTGAGTTAACTGAGATAGATAGACAGATGTAAATTTATGTTAAAAATATATTTTATAATTCTATAACAATATCATGAGTTTGCGGATTTTAGAAGCAATGGAACATTCAGCAAGATCCAGAAATCAATAGGTTTTTGGGGCATTTTGTTTGCTTTTAGAAAAAGGAATCTAAAAACCATTGTTTGGTATTTGATACAAATTATTTAATTGTCACAGAAATATGATTGATTGGTTGATATGTTTTTACAGCTTGTCGACAAATACTGGGTTATTTTAAAGCCAAAACATAATTTAGTTTGTAAAAATAATCCCTTTTTTGCGAATGTTGTTTGGTTGATATTGTTTATCGGCATATCAACACATCTATGGGTTATTTAATGCGGAAATCTAAACATTTTGTACATTATTTTATACTTTCAAAGTAAACGTATTCTTTTATAAATAATATATATATATATATATATATATATATATATATATATATATATAGTTTGTAGATTATGAAATGTATTGTTGGTAATTTTACTATAAAATGTATTTTTATATATTTTAGTATTGCATTGATTATTATTTTGCTATAAAAATGTATTGTTGCTCATTTTACTATAAAAATGTACTGTTAGTTTTAGTTTGAGGGTTTCACTATTTGCCCATAGTTTGGACCCTTACAGTTGCTACCGGCCCGGATCAGGGTGAAACTGGGAGCAACAACAATTAAGAGGTGATTTCACACGTCTCAAAACCTCCATACATCGGATCAGAGGTCTTTCTGCCGGATGTAGTTTATCGTCATACCGAGGACATTTTGCGGATGAATATTTCATTAACAATTGCTTGAGAATATGTACTATTTTTTCAAATATAACTCTTTCTATTTAACCTATAGCCGGCTGGTGTAGATGAACTCATACTTTCCCAGTGGTATTTGCGCGTAGATGTATATAACAAACTCGACTGGAACTCGAACTCGGCTCTCCAATTTCCATCTTCCGCTATCCATTACATCATCCACACATCCCGTAGAAAAAGGAAAGCAAGGACAATGGGAGTAAATAAACCTAGGACAAATCAAGTTCCCTTTTTTTTTTTTTTTTTTTTTTTGTTATTCATGTCTTGTCATAGAAAACAATCTTTCCGTAATGGTTAATAAAGAGCGTTTTTCGACCATTTTTTTAATGAACACGGGGCAGTAGCTATACACACAGTATGTATGACAGATGAATTGACGTCAAAAATGATTTCAGAAAAGAAAATAACACTGACATCTCATTTTAACAGATATATTTACCAAAATTACTCAAAAATATTTTGAAACACTAAAGAGTATATTTATTCAATAAAATCGCTATTGGCTTCGCCCACAACTTCCAGACGATTTCGGAATCACCTGCAACTCTTCTGGACGGACTCCTTATTTAAGTTGGTGGATGACTTCATTTTACCTTTGGTGTTACAAGAAGTTTTGTTGATCACTCGCTCAACTGTGCCTCACGTAATAATCAAGGTGTTGCAATCTGGGGAGTTAGGTGGCCAGATATAAGGAGTGATATGGTCACAGAAATTTTCTGACAGCCATGACTGGGTTCTCCTGCCTGTGTGGTATGGCGCAGAGTCCTGATGCTAAACATAGAGTCTTCCAGCAGCTACCCTCTTGACCCAGGACAGTACTACCTCCTCAAGGCACTTGATGCAGGCCTCCGTGTTTAGTCTGAGGACCTCACTAACAAATTCGGGCGTTCTTTTTTTTTATCAGAACGATCAGAGTGATCGCTATTAGATTCATCCAACTCTTTCCGAATCCTCTGTACTATCCTCAGATTGACACCCAAACTCTCTGAAATGTTCGTATTGGACTTTCCGGCGCGAATGCCAAGCAGTACGGCATGCCGTTTCCAAATTTCTGGTGGAGTGAAATGCGTCATGGCGTTCTTTTTCTTACGGACGGTACCCAACTGACTCTATTATACTGTGCAATCGACAAAATCCAAAAGAAGCAACGCGCATACACGAAATTAAAAATGTAAAATGGCGAAAATCTACCCATCGCACTCTGTATAAATATGCATTTAATGATTCATTGCGTTTTAAGAACAGTGAATGAATAAAACCACGATGGTCTTATATATTATCTATACGCACACCATTTACTTTCTTTCATGGAGATCAACTTTTGGGGTCGACCGGGCAAATTTTCCTTGTCATTCAATGCTTTTGTCTTGACCATTATCGTATGTAACCCATTCTTCATTTCCCCGTAAGATGTTTCTAAGTCTGCGACTAAGAAAGTTTATTCCCTGTGTCGTGGCAGACAATTTTTCGCGCCAGAATCTATATTACATATTTCAACCATTCGTCCTTGCTTCGAATATTGCAGCCACTCGGCTTCAGTCACATTCCCAATGTCGTAAGGTTGCCTCTCTGTGTCTTTCCTATAAATACTTTCATGGCAATTGTTCGAAAGAGCTCTTCGCTAGGCTACCTAGTCTTGTTGAATTTAAGCGTACAACTAGACCTGCGTCTAGATCTCACCAATTTACATTTGAGTTTGCTAAATTTGGCCGTAAGTTCTATGCTAACAGTTTCTTTTCTCGCACTTCTCACTCGTGGAACTCCCTTCTGGCTCCGTACTTTCCAGCCAACTTTAATCTGGAAATGTTTAAATGCAATGTCAATCGCTATCTACTGTCTTCCTGATTAGTCTTTTCCCGCTCATTATTAATGTTTATGTTCCAAATCCTTCCACACCCTGTAACCCGGTCTGTCTTAGTGTCTTTACTGCCTTGCATAGGTGAAACCGAATAAAAAAAAACATCTGGTCTAGTGCTCCTGCTCTATATTTAGATATTCTTGATAAAATCCAAAGAAGAATCTGCAATATTATTGGCCATGACCTGGCATCTCGGCTTCAGTCATTTCCCCACCGCCATAATGTAGATTCCCTGTACCTTTTCTATAAATACCTTCAAGATAGTTGTTGTAATGAACTTTCCGCACCTCCACAAATAAAGTGTGCATGTGGGAACTAGTCAGGGCTTCATAGAGACTTGAGGTATTATGGTGATTGTAGTAAAAATGGTAAGTAAGAATGTATTGTTTTGATGTAAGGAATACTGTGGTATATTTAGGTCAGTAATTGTGGTTAGCTAAGTTTAAGATAAGACAGATTGAAGACTAGTCGTCACCTAGCACCCCCTTTTGGCCTTGTGCCACATGTTTGTATTTTTAAAATAAATATTACTTTCCTCTATGGACTATTTAAGCGCAGTGCTAGATTGGCAGCTAGGTCTCATTATTTTACAGGGGAAATGGCTAGATCTAACCGTAATTTCTGTGCTAATAGTTTCTTCTATCGCATTTCTCGCTTGTAAAACTCTCTTCCGGCTTCTTGCTTCCCAATCAAGTTTGATCTTCAAAAATGTATATGCAATGTCAATCGTTATCGTCTGTCTTCTTAATTCTTGTTCTTTTATTGTCCTCTATCCTTAATATTAGTTTTTCTCACATTCCCTAGAGGCTTTATTGCCTTGTATGGGGTGAAATGGTTAAAAGAAGATATATGCCAGGAACTGTTACTTAGGATGATATATTAATGAATAGAATTGTCTTCTAAAAACGGAAATTACTTATGACAATCTAAGAGTATAAAAACTACTTATCCCTCCTCGTAGAGAGTAAAACGCTTCTGTTGAACCTTGATTGAGGTGTTGGTAGATTAAATTAACCACATCGGGACAAAGTAAGCTAATCTAAATCTCATAAGTCCCTGTAAACAAAATTAAGCACGAATTTAATTTTCTTCTCTACCCGGTAAGATAACCAACTGTTACTCTTAATAAAGACTTAATTGATATACAAGAAGTAATTGGTTAAGATCTGTCCCAATCAAAAATTTCATTATCAGCAACTTCTTTTTCTTCTTCTGCGTACCCAGTCCCTTCAGGGTATAAGCGATCATGGCTCTCAACTAGTTCAGTTTTTCTCCTTTTGCTAAGGTTCCTGCCCCCGTTCCGCCATACCTTCACCAAACTCGTCAGGTAAGTGCCACCTCGTCCATTAAATCCTCAGTATCCTTCTGTAGAATCACACTTCTTCATCTGCGAGGAGATTGTTCAGCATTCATTATCATATAAGAGGATAAATAACATAGTAATTCAGCATTCTTTTCTTTGTTTCTAAACATTTTTTTCCATTTCTCAGCCCCTTTTAAATAGATTATTTCATCTGATTGACACAATACACCAGATAGATAGATATCAATATATAAATTGGGTTCAAATACAGATCATATATGGATCGGAATCCGACAAAATGATAGACTAAAGAACAAATAGAAAACGCTTACATGTTTCATTTTTGTTAAAGCTGCATCTGAGGATGAGATATGGAGAGAAAGAAATTCTGGTATTTTTTTTATTTTTGGGTTGCTTAATTTTCATTGGCTAATCAGGTTTCACTTTTATTAGTATAATTTATGGCGCTGCGGACTCAAAGAGAAACGATGAGTTCTTCCGATGCTCCAAGAATTAACAAATTCCAGTCCAACCAAATAGCGATTTACTGCCTGCTTAGTAAGTAACCATTTTTTAACGAATTAATTGAAATAAATCTCGTAAAACAACAGCGGCAAAATTAATACCGTATTTAAATAAAGAATAGAAATAATAAATAAAATGATATTATGAAATTTATAGGATTAGGTCTTAAATTATTATTATTTTAATTTTTTTTTTACAATAATGTTCATCCTGTGCAAAGACCAAGAGCTACTTGAGGTGGAGAGCTATACAATATGTAGGTAGGAAAGATAATGGTTGATCCTAGACTTGAATGGGGTTAAGGTTGAAGTGATCTTAAGAGGCGATTCCACATAGCAGAGTTTCGTAGGAAGAAGCTGTTCGAGTGGAAATTATATCTCAACAATGAGAATGATGGAGGTTCGCTAAAAGGTGCGTGGTATGGCAGATCTTAGCCGGGGAGGTTAGGACTGGCGGAACTAAGGAATGTAGTTCGTTTGAACATTTTCCGTGGAAATAGCGATAAAGCATTAAGATGCTTGATACATTTCGTCTGTGGGAAAGGGGTTGTACGGTGGAAAATAATTCATCACCCACAAGGACCCTTTTGGACACTACCAAAACTAAGAAGTGAAGACTGAACTGGGCAGCTCAGTACTCCATTTCCAATCTGATCTAGCTCTTGTAAATGTAGAGGATAGCAGGAGAAGTCAGGTACAATGGACCGGCTATTTTTCTAGCATATTTATCGATGACCAATATATGCACGTTCAAAATGAGCCTGGGTTGAGCTTAAGTTCCAATAGACGCTCAAGGGCCTCCCTTTGAGAACACCCGTTCATCGGGATACGCGAACATTAAGCGTCCGTTAGGTGATTTTTACTGGAAAGAGACCTGAAGCAGGTTTACACGGAAGATATGTTAAATGTGTACGTGGCATTTTTAAGTTAATTACAGATAACTGAAATAGCGTTTATAGTAACAAGAAATAAAGGCAGATAAAAAAAAATTCATTCATAAATTTCTGTTGTTTACGTTTCGAGTATGAAACCGAAGCTAACAGATTCGCCGAAGTCCCGACGAGAAATACGTGCTTTCTTTAAATAGGTGATTCAAACCTTGCTCTGTTAGGCTGGCTCCATGGCTGAAAATTTAGAGACGCATTCTGGCTCAAAATGTGGTTCCCTTAATGAAATAAAATGGATGCAGTTTCGATTTTTTACGGAGGCACAATTTTTCTTCAGTAGGATATCTTAATCTAAGCCGGTTGCCATTAATTTCAGTTTAAGAAAATAAAAATAAATAGAAACATCGATAGTAACTCTAACACTTGTATCCACTAAAATAAGGTTTATAGAAATAATAATAACTAGAAATAGCTGTTAAAATTTAACGGTTTTTTTTTTTTAATTAAATAGGATGAATCTTAATTCTTCAGTTAATGATTAAGTAAGCTCATGGCGAGTTCTACGACAATAAAATATACGTAGAAATTCCCCCGTCACATCGTTAAGTAATTTAACAAAATATTGTAATAACAATTATTAAGATGAATGCTGGTTATTATTTTAAGAAGACGGCAAAAATGAAATGATCTGATAATGTCAACTTTTTATCATTTCACTGGGACAAGCGTCAGTTCTATCTTCTCTTCTTTCTTTTATTTTGTCACTGAAACCAAATAGCGTCTCCATCTTTCCACGCGATCAAAACGGAATAGTGCATTATTTATGAGCTATTGGAAGGAGCCCTTAGATACTTAATTCATTACCTGACTGAAACCAAGTAGTTTCTCTTATATATCTTTTCCGTCTTTCCACATGATCGAAACAGAATTGTCATTTATTTATTAGGCGTTGGCAAAGCATTACGATCGTACAAAGGAATGAACAAGCAGAATAATAATAATAATAATATATAGTAGGTTGGTGCATAATTATCAGGCGTTTTTAAAAACTATTTATTATGAAAAAAGAAGCATAACAATTTAACAATTTTTAAATGATTATTCCGGAGCGTATGATTATCGACACGTATTTTTATAACCTGAAAATAAAATAATATTCTTATTAAAAAAGTAAACAAAACAGCAATTTTTATTAACAAATAACTCGCCTACAAAAACGCCTGATAATAATGCACCAACCCTATATATATATATATATATATATATGTATGTATGTATGTATGTATGTATGTGTGTGTGTGTGTGTGTGTGTATTCATGTATATATATATGTAAGAGAGAAATGAATAGTGAACAGAAACTCTTGGAGAATTAGTAAAGAAATTCTTTCATATTTGGACAACGCGACTTTTAAGATTTTAAATAAATAACTAT
Organism: Acanthosepion pharaonis; assembly: GCA_903632075.3. Classification (NCBI taxonomy): domain Eukaryota; kingdom Metazoa; phylum Mollusca; class Cephalopoda; order Sepiida; family Sepiidae; genus Acanthosepion; species Acanthosepion pharaonis. The sequence continues at coordinate 885,055 of CAHIKZ030000553.1, forward strand.
TTAAATTGCTTTAGGAAAGCTGAAAATCCATACACATAATCTTCCAGAGATTACCGCCATACTTGAGTTTAATTTTGCCCAGATCGAAAAGAGAGATTATTCGTACAAATAAAACAACAACAAAAAATGATAAAACTCTAAAGATGTCGATACCTTCTGAGCGATTTCAAAGCGCCATCTTTCTCAGTTCAAGTTCATTTCAATAAGCACTGTTGACTTTGAATTGGGGCAGCGCTTTTTCGACTTCATTAGTCACTGGCTGTTTAGAGAACGAACGGCGAGAAATTGCTGCGACTACTTCGATCCAATTGATTCGCTTGCGAATTACGTTATTTGCAATAAAATCGATAAGCCCTTTTCCGATGCTGCCTCCATATGTTCCTTTTCTTTTTTTTTATACCAAAAAAAAACAAAAAAAACAGAGCCAATTTAGGCGTTTTTGCATATTTTGGAATAGCACGGAAATTAGAGGTCCGGACTGATATCATTAGAATCAATGGCTGAACGGTCATAGACAGATAATTATAACAACATATTTCGGTTTTTAGCAATGAACAGATGTACTGAACATAGCAGGTATATAAATACAAAACATCTGCCTGATCTCAGGTAAGAAGCATTAAATTCTAATGCTAATATAAACTTAGTAAAGAACTCTAGATAGACATAAAATTATATATATATATATATATATATATATATATATATATATATATATATATATATATATATATATATATATATATATATATATATATAATATTAGGGGTCAATATATATATATATATATATATATATATATATATATATATATATATATTTCAAGAGGATAAAATCTTTTTTTCTTCCTATCTTCCATCTTCACTTTTCGTGTATACATAAAGTTAGTAAATTCAAACCAGACAAATTTTCATATAGACATCGGCAGTGTAAATTGGCTAGATTTAAATTTGGATCGTATAATCATTTATTGTGTCTAATGTCACCTTAAATGTATCCACACTTTCCCGGTGTCTGTTTTTTTTTTTTTTTTTTTTAAATTTTAAGTCAACGAATCGGTAGTGATTTATTTATCTACATCTCACTCATTTAAACTGTTATTTAACTTCTCTCTTTAAAATTTAACCCCCCTCACCTTAAGATCTTTCTTGTTCTTCTTTCTTCCGTCACACCTCTCTGTAGAGCTTTAATACATTTCCCTCTCACTCTTGTTTCTCACTCCCACACATACACTCTCACTGAAATTTTGTTTCTAGACCCGGAGTTATGTTTTCTTTTTTTCTGTTTCCTTTTTTGAATTTGTAGGTTTGATGAATTGGATAATGATTACGATTCCAATGTATTAAATTATAATCATGGAATATTAGTGTTTTTTTATATATATATATATATATATATATATATATATATATATATATATATATATATATATATATATATTAGGAAATGGATTAAATCAGACAAAAAAAACTTTCTCGCGCGATAGAATAAAAACAACATTCCTTGCGATAGATGCAGCAATTGATTCAATGTAGTTGTTCCACCTCAGGTCAGTGGAAAACGAGAGACCAAGAAGGCGCAGTGAGACACTCTGCTGAAGTTGAGCTTCAGCCATGCTGATAGGAGGAATGGGGTTTCTCTATGGTGGTTAAATGAGAGTAGTTTTGTGAAGGCATTAAAATTTACAATCCATTTCCTACCCCAATTAACCACAGGTCATTTTCGAGACCAACGGACGGGTTAATTCTGTCATCAATACCTGATTTACTATTGAGAGAAGAGTAAATGATAGTGTCGTCTGCTTTTGACATGATTAATCTCAATCGATCCTTCTTCTTGCATGTGACGCATCCTTTCAGAAAGATGGCGATCACGGCTCTCCACAATTTTTTGTCCTAATAACTTCTGTCTTTTTGCTATCTCTCCCAAAATCTGTTCCACCATCCATTCACTCAAGCTCGACAAGTAGGTGATGCGTTTTCCTCTGTAACTCTTGCCTTTAATCTGTCCTGTGCGTATCAAATTTTCCAAGCCTTCTTTCCTTATTATATGCCTTATAAATTTAAACTGTCTCTTCCAGATCTTAAGTACAGTATCCTTTTTGTTTTTGTTTCTATTTTCTCTAAAATTTCGTCGTTGATCATATGATCGGTCCATGGCATTCTTAGTATCCTCCTGTAGGACCACATTTCAGTTACTTCAGTTCTCTTATTCATCTGTGAAGCCCAGCATTCACTGATCCTTACTTTCGTAAAAAAGAAAAATTATAAAAGCGAGAAATTCTTTCATCGGAATTATATCTGCCGTTTATTGGATAAATATTTGAAATTGATTAATAACAAAACGAGATTTGGATTGACTGATCTTCTTAGTCCGGTGTTCCTTCAGGATGCTGCCGATTAAGTCTCTCCACAACATCCTATCCATTTAGTCCATAGCAACCTTTGTCACTTTACCAAGCATCCTACCCCCTGTTCCACCATCAATTCACAAAAGCTCGTCAGGTCGCTGTCTTTAATTACCTCTCTTATGCTCTGTGAGTGTCAAATTCTCCAAGCTTTCTTTCCTCATTATGTGTCTGTTGTGGATTCCGAGATGAAATTCGGTCTCCAATGAATGACAAACGCAAGAATTAAATATAAGAAATTAAATGTATTTACACAATAATACAATGGGTAATACTGTTAGTAAATCCAGGAACACCGTTAGTAGCAATAATAATAATAATAATAATAATATATATATATATATATATATATATATATATATATATATATATATATATATATATATTAGTAGGACTTCCTTAGAGTCTACGTGCTTGTAACTGTGACTTCTACAAGCGGTTACCTCACACTATTACTCTACCTCCAACTCAATCACAATCTCTGCTCACTCTCCCTATTCTGACTGACTGTGGGTATTTAACGGCAGCAGTCCAAGTAACACTCTGGTCGAGTCCACTTATATGAAAAAGGGGTGGACCCCATAACAATGTCCAATAAATTCCACCTAACTCATTCCGATTCTAAATATAAATGTCCCTTTCTCCTGATTTTATTTCTCGTAAGAGGTCTTCGCTTCTTACGTGCTCCGTCTATACAATTCTCAGCATCCTTCCGTAGAGCTACCTTTCTGTTGCTTCAAGGTTTCTCTTCCTCTGTGGGAATATTGTCAAAACCTGGCTCGCATAATGTTCACTCCCACTCTCTCGTTGAACCGAACAAAATACTGCTTTCACTCTTACATATCAAGTTAGGAGTAAATGAAGAAGTTTGTAAAGGCAATGGGCAGGGAAGGCAGTGGGTTTGCTTTCCTCCAGAAGTTCCAACGGATAAACATGGAGAAACTCAAGGCTGCTATATTTGACGGCCCTCAAATAAGAGAACTCATGAAGGACCCAGTGTTTGACGAAGCACTGAGCGAAGCTGAACTGTCCGTCTGTCAGTCATTGAAGTCAGTAATTACTGACTTCCTGGGAAGGAGTACGGAATACGAGAAGGAAATTGAAGAGCTACTGAAGAGTTTCTGCCAACACGGGGCACGAATGTCAGTCAAACTGCGCTTTCCACAGTCACACTTGAACTATTTTCCATAGATGTGAGTGAAGAGCAGAGTGAACGCTTTCAACAAGACATTCGCATTACGGAAGAGCGCTACCAAGGCCGGTGGGATGTAAACTTTCTCGATGACTACTGCTGTTGCTTGAAACTGGATGTGGTGGCTGCCGAGCACAGGACGAAGTCCCTGAAAAGACTTAAAGACCTTTCATCCATGAATAGCTTCTTTTGTGTATTTTTCAGTTTACTATGGCACAATATGAACATTCTGCGAATATATATTAAGTTTTTTTATATATATATATATATATATATATATATATATATATATATATATATATATATATATATTATTTTAATTCAACAAGAAAATAGAGTTATAATACTGTTCTATAAATTTCAAGTAAAGCTGCCTCAGAATCAGCTGTTCGACCTTGAAAACATTGCAAGCCAGTGTAATGAATCCTGGTAGGACTTCTAGTTCATTCAAAATTGCCTCACTGTATAGATTAAATAACTCCGGTGAGAAGACACACCCCTGTCATACAAAGCTTACTGCTTTTGTACATCTGCTGAACTCATTTTATATCATTATGCAGGCGGTTTTGCAGGTTCTTGATTATCCTTCCCAAATATATCAAGGTTGCTAAGCAGTTCCAACAGAACTTTGTGGCGTACCCTATGGAACGCTTTTGCGTAATCTATGTGTTGTAATCTAGAAAAGGTTACTGAATGAGGAATAACCAAAACTTTGTTTGGAAATGAAATGGTAATCTTTATGACATCATCAAAATACAATGCTCGCCAGCGGCGTGAAGTAGGTAAACCACTGCTTGTGGTGAACTACATAGACACCATATTACCCCCACTTACAATAGTGTCCAACGTATTTATGAGGATTGGGACATAGTCATTAGTGTTCATAGGTACCGTATATAACACTATCTATCTATCTATCTATCTATCTATCTATCTATCTATCTATCTATCTATCTCGTGTAACCTAGGAAGGGTTTTTGAATGAGGAATAACTAAAGTAGAGGTTGAAAATGAAATGATAATCTTTATAACATCAAAAAAATACAGTACTCGCAAGCAGCATGAAGTAAGTAAACCACTGCTAGTTGTGAACTACATAGGCAGCATATTACCCTAAATTACAATAGTGTGCAACGTATTTATGACGACTGGGACGTGTCCATTAGTGTTTAGAGATACGGTATATAACACTATGAAACACAAGTACACATCCTTCTGCATTTGTATTGTTCTTTTCAGATAACATTATGAGCATAAATACCGCATTCCTTTTTTTTTCAGTGTCTTTAACAAATCCACACTGTTTTTATATTTCTGGTCTGATTCTGCTACGCATTCTGTTCATCAGAATTCCGGTCATGTTTCAATATATGGCTCATTAGGCTGATTGTCCAATGGAGTTAGCATTCGTTTGCACCTGGTTTCTTATGTAGTGCTATCAAAATAGACCTACTTAAGTCTTCCGGTATTTTCCGCTGTTGTAAATTCCATTTATTATTTTTGTGATCATGTCTATGCAAAAATCGTCTAAGACCTCCAGCATCTCTATTACAATTGCGTCTTTCGGTGGCAGAATGACAAAATAGGGATACAAATTTTAAATCTTTGATCTTTCTTAAATAAATCAAACTCACCTAGTAGTTCAAATAAAACATAAGTATACGTCCCTTTGCATTTGTATTGGTCTTTTTGTTATCATTATTATTATAAATATTGCATTACTTGTTCAGGTGTCTTTAACGAACCGCACTGTTGTTGTCCTATTTTTGATCTAATTCTTCTGTGCAGTCTATTCATCAGAATTCGAATGATAAGTTTTGTTATATGCTTCCTTAGGTTGATTATCCTATAGATTTTATACTCGTTTACACCTTCGCTATTAGGCAGTACCATAAAAATGTTTATGCTTTTCGGTATATCGCCACAGTTGGAATTTTATTTTTTTTAGTAGTCGTTATTGAGTTGATTGGTTTAGTTTTACTTGTTATTTCCTTTTTCCGATTCTATTAATTTTGTGGGCTTTATTTCTCGCATTACATGGGGATTAAATTGGATACTGGAAGAGTTTAAAAGTATTTTAATGCATTTCTCTACGTAATTCTGGGTATGACGATAAACTACATCCGGCAGCAAGGATGGAGTTTTTGAGGAATGTGGAACCACATCTTAATTGTGGTTATTGCCACGTCCACCCCAACCTGAGGTGGTAGAACCTGTTAGGGTCCCATCTATGGGCAAATAGTATACTCACAAAAACACTATAAAAGTATAAAAATAGAGTTTTATGGTAAAATTACCAGAATACATTTTTATATAAAAAAAAATTCCAAAAATACCTATTTATAGTAAAATGGCCAAAAATATATTTTATCTGTTGTCGAAGGCATACAACTGCAATCAAAATATTTAGATTTCGGTATTAAGTAACCCTTAGATATGTCGTTAAACAAAGTCAACCAACCAATTTCTCTACGTCGTGTAAATATTGACGGCTACAATTTCTAAGTGCTCTTAAGTAGAAATCGATAAATATTCCGAATTTTATTTTGTTGTTGTGGTGTGAATAGAAGTTTATGAGATCATTTTTATTAGTATATATTGTGATTTTCTAAGCGTAGTTCAGATGTGACACAACGCCGAAAGTATGGGATATTTCAGGAGGATCGAACTCACTACTCAGTCTAGCGAGACAAAATTGCTAAACATTACACCATGTCGAAGTTCCCCTGGTTAGTAGATTTATGATAGACACTGAGTTTTAGATCCTTATCCGTACGGATTAACATGTTTAAACGTGCAGATTATGGAAAGTAATTGTTTGTTTCTTTTTCATGAGAAAATTTGATTCTATGTTCGATGTTGCTTAGTTTATTTATAAGATGAAGTAATATAATATAAAACTACATGTCCTCTGTAGCTTTTAGCAGTGTTTGTCTTTTTGTCATCTCTCCCACTCCTCGTTCTGCCAACCATTTACACAATCTCGTTAAGTAGGTTAATTTCTGCTTTCCTCTGTCTCTCTTGCCCTGTGAGCGTTAACTTTTCCAAGCTCCCTCTCCCTGTTATATAGCAATAATGTGTCGCTGTTGACACTTGAGTTGGAACACAGATCGCCTGTGAGCAAACATAGTTGATCCCATTATTGTGTTAAGTGGATCACGTGACTCTAGAGGAAACGCATATATAGGAAGTCGCATGACATCTAAATGATCCCTATTTCTAATCTATCCTCTATTACTATACGGACCGCTATTCTTTACTCTATTTACTATACTATTCCTCTATTCGGATCACTATACGGATTACTGTTCGAGCGAGTCTTATCGAGCAAGTACTGTTATTGCGAGTGATATTCGAAGGCGTCTGACACCAGTATTGTTCAACGGCGTTACTATAGTTGTATCTACGATTACAAAATCTCTACTACAATGAGCACTACGAAAGTGACAACGAGTATTCGTTGACATTACAAAAGTGCCAACGTAAAACAAAACTTTCTGTATTACGTGCCCTAGAAATTTCAAGCGTCTCTTTCTGATTCTAAGTATTCTTTTTGTATCAATGTTCTCTAAAACTTCGTCGTTGCTCACATGTACAGTCCATGGTATTCTCACCATGTTTAAAATAACTACAGAGTGAGCACTTCGCGATGGTGTAATGTTTAGCAAGCTTGTTTCGTTAGATCAATTACGAGTAAGTAGTTCAATCCTAGCAGAATGCTCCATACTTGTGGCCTTGCAACAACACATCTAGCCTACTCTTAGTAAATTGCCAAAATAACTACACTGTATTAGTTACTAAATAAAGTCTAATTCACTTTCGAGCTTGACATATTACTAACGGAGACGAGACTAGGTTTGCAAGATGGAGAAACTAAGAGAATTTGATTTGATACTTTTCTGAGATTGAAATAAAAAATATAGTCAGTGTGGAGAAAGAGGAAAGATCACGAAAATGCAGCAGACAGACAAACATTTAATCGATTGGAAAGATAAGGGAGGCGACTGGAAATCAGCCGGTGGGGCAAAATATGGATGGATAGGCTGACAACTGGAGTAAAGACATACATTTACGGACAGACATGAAAAGACTTAGAACAGAATCAGATAGATAGATAGATAAAGAAAACAAACATAAAACGGAAACAAATGGAGATAGATAGATATGAATAGACTAAGATGGTTGGATAGATAGATTTAACCAGACATAGCACACACACACACACACACACACACACACATATATATATATATATATATATATATATATATATAGTTATAAGGAGTGCTATATTTATGGTAAAGTGCTCAATATCAGAGATAGAGCGTATGGAAATGTAAATATAAAAGTGAACATTGGAGTCAGCACTCAGAGGCGACAAGCTGTTTCATGCTATACGCAATCGATTGCTTCTAGCTTCAATTCAGTATGTCTATTTTAACTAATACTAGCAGCATGCCCCGGCGTTGCCCGTGCTTGATTCAAAAATCGTACGACTCATACAGCAATCGCTATCACTTGACTTAAAATATTTTTGCCCTTCCTTGCCTTTAAAGGAGTTCCCTTTGCCGTGCTGATGTTGCTACATGCCTTACTTCTTGCCTATCTCACACAGCGAATTTTTTCTAAGCTCTATACTAAACATTAAATCTGTTACGAAAAAAGAACTAAACAAAATGAACACAAAATGATCAGCTTTAAAAAAGGACTCATAACTGGAAAAACCGAATGAAAAAAGAATGTTAACAACAAATACTTTTTCACACCCAACCCAGTTCTGAGGAATCAGAATCAATGTTGAGTTTAAGCAAGCGAATGAGCTAATTGGAGTAAAGTGTCATGCAGATTTAAATTTTTCCCACTTGTGACGAATGCAGCTATCGATTTTTTTGTATGCTAGCATGCTAGTTAATATTCGTGTCAGTCAGCTGTTGGCTCTCACGCTGGCCAATAGAAACTTCCTGCCTATTCGTAGCAGCCAGCTATAGGCTTTCACTCTGGTCAGTGAAAAAATCGATTATTTCCACTATCGATGGGAGTTGGGAAATGCAAAGTCGGTCTTGGCCTTCCCGCTAACTTGGAGCATGTGCATATAAATTTTGGTGCAATCCGTGGAAAATTGCGGCCGTGCATTCGTTACACACACACACACACACACACACACACATCCTGGCTTTTATAGATAAAGATTCATATTGTAAATATTCATTGGTGTTTTCATTTTTAAAAGTTTTTATTTTATCCCCCTCCAGACAAATTGTACGTATGGGGACTAGTTAGGACTTCATAGAGACACTGAGGTACTATGGCGGTAGAATGGTAACTAAGAATGTGGTATTTTGGTGCAAGGAATATTGTATAGTTTGTTTCGGTCAGTGATTGTGGTAAGCTAAGTTTAAGATAAGACAGACTGATGACCAACCTTCCCTCTACCCCTCCTTTTGGCCTTGTGGCACATTTTTTGTATTCATATCACGATGTTAACTGTAAACTTGCTTCTAAACGTTATCATTATTTTAAGGCATTTGAAAAATCTAAAAAAAAAAGGCTATTTTGGGGAATGTCACTGAAATATTTTACGACACTAACTGATGGAATTTATAACTAAATAAATCACTACCATTCAGGTTTTCCTATTTGACTTTTCTGATGAATCATAATTCATAAGAAGAGGATTGAATAAACATCTTGCAACTTCCATGCCTATAAAATAGTCATGGAAATTCCCTTACTGAGTCGAATATTTAAATATTTCAGCTTATCAACTTTAACAAAATATTGCAGTAGCAATCATAAATATGAATGCTGGTCATTATTTTAAGAAGTGGGTACAAATTAAAATTATAAATTGACAACATTTTCCATTTCACTGAATCAGTCGTTAAACACTTCTATTTTACCATCTTTCTTTCATTCTTTCTTTCTGCTATTTATTTCTCCCTGAGGCCAAATAGTGTTTCTGGTATGTTTTTTTTTCGTCTTTCCACTCGATCAAAACGGAATAGTCTGTTATGTATGAGGCATTGCCAGAAGACGTTAAACACTTTTATCTCCCATCCTTTCTTTTTTATTTATTTTCTCATTGAAACCAAGTTGCGTCTCTGATATGTCTTTTCTGTCTTTCTACCCGATCAAAACGAAATAGTCCATTCATATATTAGGTATTGACAGGGCGTAACGGTAGTGCTAACTAAAGAAGGGATAACGAGAATTATAATAAATTTACCATATATCGGAACAATGTTAGGCAAATGAATGAGAAAGTAGAAATATTAGGTCTTAAAGGACGAAACGTTTACACGGATTTTTTTTCCACTTTGTCATTTATTTGCCCATGTGTATAATATTAATATAATGTTTTAAAATGTTTCTTAAATGGAATATGATTATTTATTCGACGCCTCTATGACCCTATTCTAGCTTTCATATATAAAATTAAACTGTTTAAATATTAAATATATATTTTAATCATATCATCCTATGCCAGGCAGTAAAACCAATGATACAATGGGTGTGAAAGAATAAAAAAATAGAAACGTTATTAAGGAGCGAGAACAATAGAAGAGTAATCAAGAAGACAGTTGATAACGATTGACATTGCGTTTCAATTTTTGAAGATCAAAGTTGTCTTGAAAGCTGTAAGCGAGAAAAGAGTTCCACAAGCGAGAAGTGCGAGAAAAGAAACAATTAGTATATAACTTAGGGTTACTTCTAGCCAATCCGACTGTAAATTGATTAAATCTTGCCACCGATCTAGTACCGCGCTTAAATTCATAAAGACTAGGTATTATAGCAAAGACTTCACCCGAACAAATACCATGTAAGTATTTATTGAAAATATACAGGAAAACTACATTACGGCAGTGAGAAAATGACTGAAGCAGAGATACCAGGTCAGGACCAATAATATTGCAAATTCATCTTTGGATTTTATCAAGAATCACTAAATATACAGCAGGACCATATGTGGCAGTAATATTTAAAGCATGGACGAATGGTAGACTTATAGATATGTAAGATAGATTCAGGAGAGAGAAATTGTCTAGCACGATACAGTGAACCAACTTTCTTAGCAGCAGACCTAGCAATGAATTCGATATATTTCCATTTCATGTGAACCGAGAATGTAAGCCAGAAAAGGCGCAACGAGCCACTTACATGGAGGTTAGCATCAGCCATGCTAATGGAAAGCAGGGAGGTGTCATTCATGTGATTAAAAAATGAAATTGACTGTGCTGTAGGGATTTTTTCGCCTCACTGTATATAAAAAGAAAGACTAGTAAACTCAGATTTGGTAGGAGATACTCTGAAAATTGTTGGTAAGAGGGAAATAGTTGACACAACAGCGCGATGATAGAGAAAAACCAAGACAACCTTTTTTTTTCACATTATCTATTTCTTAAATAAATGCCTTTAAAGTCATAACGAAATACTGAAAAAAGCGTTTGTCTTCTCGACGGAAATTAGAATACGCCAGTGGAATCCTCTGCAAAGGGGTAAGAGTCTACACAAAAGGCGCCACCTACCAGATGGATGCTTGCGGACACGGTTATAGACGACAAATGATGAAGTTTAGATATAAAACCCAACTTACGTTTATCTATGAGATATACTTATATAACCCGACCAACGTTCACCTATATGATCTAGCTATAAAACCCGACCAACTTTTACCTATGGGCTCCAGGTATAAAGCCCGACCAACGTTTACCAATGGTATTAAAAAGCCGGTATTTTTTTTCGCCATGCTCTTTATTACAATATATAAAGAGGGAAAGACAAAATGAAATTTGGAGATGAATAGGCAGCTGCAGATATAAATGCGTAAGAACTGACTTATCTTGCATAATTTGATTGTTTTAGTGGGCAGACAGAGGAAGGTAGATGGACAGACATATATGAATAAATGGAGTTAAATATGAAAGACATACGCATCTTGATAGACAGAATTAAAGGAGGGGCGATATCGTCACTTATTCACAAATTAACAATGAATAACCCGGGAATAGAACGGAAACTGATACGCATTTGAAAATGGCGACACTTCTTTCTGAAAACTTATCTGTGAATCTGTCTGTCGACTTTAAGGACAGTTAAATTTAGGAAGACGCGAATTAATTACAACGCTTAAATTTGACACCGTCTCGGCGCATGACAATCTTCCGCCCACAGAAATAGTCATATCAGTTTTCCTATATAAAGGAATTTGTTTTTGTTTTTTGTTTTTTTTTATAACAGTGTAGGCAAATCAAAATATCGATTTTATCTTAATTAAAATCTGGCACTTTATAAAATAAAATAAAATAAAAAATCTCTTTATATAAAAGTCTGCTTTTATAAAAATCGAACGTACTTCTAAAATCTGCGATACGTAAGAAGGAAAATTAGTACTTCCTTTGTTAGAAAGACACGGATTAACGAGACATCAAGTTAAACGTAACCGGATGTGCTTAATGTCAAAATATGTGAGTCATGTCATTCGGCTGAAACAAAAAACAAAAGACGTTTATGTTGCTTCGGCATATGAGTTGTAAATACTTCAAAACTTCTATTCTGTCTAAATTTTATCAAAACAACAGTTCCGTTCCGAGGCGTTAGTTGCTAAGTGAGTAGTTATGTTGTTTGGGGCTATGAGTTATAAATACTTCAAAACGTTTATTCTGTCTAAATTTTATTAAGGCAACGGTTCCTCACTTAACGACCGAATTCTCTTGCGACGAGCTAGTCGCTAAGTGTGTAGTTGCTTCTGGCTGTTATTTTCAGTATACTATGCATTTGTATCACCCAGCTTCAGATTGCTTTAATATCACTTTTACACTGAGTCGTTATATTGCTTGAGAATATGTTATCAATACTTCAAAACGTTTATTCTGTCTAAATTTTATTAAGGCAACGGTTCCTCACTTAACGACCGAATTCTCTTGCGACGAGCTAGTCGCTAAGTGTGTAGTTGCTTCTGGCTGTTATTTTCAGTATACTATGCATTTGTATCACCCAGCTTCAGATTGCTTTAATATCACTTTTACACTGAGTCGTTATATTGCTTGAGAATATGTTATCAATACTTCAAAACGTTTATTCTGTCTAAATTTTATTAAGACAACAGTTCCTCACTTAACTTTTGTTCTGACAAGCTAGTCGCTAAGTGAGTAATTATATTACTTAGGGATATGAGTTATTAAAACATGAAAACTTTTATTCTAAATTTTATTTAGACAGCGGTTTCTCACGTAAGGACAGACTTCCCTTCAGACAAACTAGTTGCTAAGTGATTTTTTTTATGTTACTTGGGCATATGAGTTATAAATACTTCAAAATTTCTATTCAAAATTTTATTTATGCAAAGATTCCTCACTTAACGACTGACTTCCGTTAGAATGAGCTAGCCGCTGAGTGAGTAGTTATATTACTTGGGAATATTAGTTATAATTAGTTCAAAACTTTTATTCTCTCTAAATTACATCACGACAACTGTTCCTCACTTAACGACAGAGTTACGATTCCGAGGAGTTAGTTGTTAAGTGAGTAGTTATGTTGGTTGGGCCTATGAGTTATAAATACTTAAAAACTTTTATTCTGTCCAAATTTCATCACGAAAACTGTTCCTCACTTAACGACTGACTTCCGTTAATATGAACTATCCGCTAACTGGGTAGTTATATTGCTTGGGAATATGAGTTATAAATACTTCAAAGCTTTTCTGTCTAAATTTTATTTAGGCAAGTTTCCTCACTTAACGACAGAGTTCCGTTCCGACGGACTCGTCGCTAAGTGAGTAGTTATGTTGCTTGCGTATTGCTTTGGTATATGAGTTATAAATACTTCAAAACTTTTATCCTGTATACATATTATTTAAACAATGGTTCGAGCTATTCGCTAATCGTGTATTTGTACCTGGCTGTTATTTTCAGTATAATAAGCGTTTGTATCAACCAGCTTCAGATAGCTTTATTATAACCTTTGCACTATTTATAGCATTTCTGATTTATTTCTAAACGTTTGTAAAATAGTTTACTGAATAATAAACATAATAAAATAAATTCGAGAATCAGCCCTATATTCTACACATTACATCGGTTTGCATTCTGTAAATACAGTGTAAAGACACACAAGAGATACGATAAAGGTATAAAACAGAAAATCATAATAAAAATAATGTATCCAAAATGGCTACTTTAAACATCTGTAGTGGGAAGGGATGAAAATGAATTTAAGTTAATGAGTGATTACTTCTTATAGTCATTTTAATAATCTATACAAATAAAACATTTATCTGCATTTAGACAAAATTACTTCCCGAGCAGAAGGAACCGTTTAATTATTCAATTCCTTTATTATTCCTACGTTTATTAGATTGCTGTATTATTTCTTTAAGCCTTTCATGTGAGGAACTCAGATACATTTGCCTATTAAGTGATCGACTTGTTTCAACTTGATCTTGAAAGAGGTTATGTCATCGACGTCTTTGTCGTTCTATAACTAATATTTTTCTTCCTAAAGATATTTCCATTTCATTGTTATATTAAACACATACAATTTTTAAACTGAAAAGATATTGAGTTAAAAGCTATGTATATAATACCAGGTGAAATCAATGAATCATAGATATTACTGAAAATGTAAAAAAACATAAAAGGAACGGATTAACTAAACGGTTCATTGGCTACTATTTCAGTTCTGAATTCTTTATCTACACTTTATTAAATCTTCATACATTGTTTCAAGAATTTTTTTTCATGACATCTCACTATTAAAACTTTCTAACGATAGCCGTCAAAGAGAACAATGCTTCGAGAAAATAGGTTAAGAAGTTACATACCGGCGATGGTATCGTTTTTGAGTAGAGTTTGGATGAGAAAGTAGTAAGAACCGCCTACTTTAACTTTGTGGTTTATTGTACCGGATCCGGTAATTACCATGAGCTAAATAGCTAAATGTCTTCCTAAAGATATTTACACTTCATTCTTATATTAAACACATACAATTTTTTAACCTGAAAAGATATTGTTGAAGGCTATTTATGTAATACCAGGTGAAATCAATGAATCATAGATACCACTGAACGTCTTAAAAAACATAAAAGGAACGGATTAATTAAACGGTTCATTAGCCTCTAATTTAGTTAAAATTCTTTATCTCTCCTTTATTGAAATTCATTAAATTGTTTCAAGACTTTTAATTCCTTTCATCTCATTATTAAAGCTTTCTAACAATTGCTATCATTTGTGATGGCACAATATATATATATATATATATATATATATATATATATATATGTGTGTGTGTGTGTGTGTGTGTGTGTGTGTGTGTGTGTGTGTGTGAAAAGTATGTGTATATAAATATAAATATATATATATATATATATATATATATATATAATTATTTATATATTATATGCGCGGTACTTATTAGAAAGCGCTCAATATCAGAGATAGAGCTAACATATTTGGTTGGATAGATGTGAGTTTGTGACCCTGGGTTTCACGCTTTTGCGATCGTAAATCATTGCTTTATAAAAATTTCTAAAACATTCTGAACTAAAATCAAACATGTTATTTACTTGAAACACAATGACAGAAACTAAATCATTCTTTTCGTTGCTTTGCTTCCTACAAAGTCAAATAAATCTGAGTTTGTCATCTTGATATCATTTCAGTTTATGAAACTATTTAGAAGTTATAACATCCAGAAAATTAAAATTATTGCTTTATAAAGACTGCAGCCTGTACTTTAGGATTCTTTTGATAAAAAAAATCCTATGAAAAATTAGTTCAAGATCGCAAAAGCGTGAAACCCAGGGTCACAAACTCACATCTATCCAACCATATATATATATATATATATATATATATATATATATATATATATATATATATATATATAAATTTAATTTAATTAGAAAACAGACAACCATACCTAACTATATATGATATTTCCTCGAATGAATGCCATATTGCAAGACTTCCAGTCAATTAACCTCCTCTGGTGGAGTGATAACTGAGGTTCAAGTTATCGTCTGATTTTTCCTTGCTTGAATACATTATAGTAAAAAAGGTGGGCTTCATTCTGGACAGAACCAGTTCGTGAATGTTTTACGTATAACATTACATAGTGAAAATACATGATTAATTAGCGTGTATCAGTATTTGTAATGGTGTCTTCCATAGTTGAAAGATTCGTAATTTGTATTTAACGGCCACTGCACCGATGCAGACAACTCTATCTCCTTTCTATCATCCTCAGATTACAACGAACTTGTGTCAGGTCAATAATTGTATATATAATAAGCTTATTCATCCGGTTATATTTTTTCTTCTTTCAAATCAAAGAAAAAAACAAACAATTTCCTGCATTTAATATAGAGGATATGTAATGAGATTTTCTAAAGTCTATTTATTAAAATGTACTTCCCTGTGATATTTCCATTTCATTATATATTAAAAACATGTAATTTTAACCTGAAAAGATATTGAGTGAAAGGCTGTTTACATAATACCAGATGAAATCAATGAATCATAGGTACCCTTTAAAGTGTAAAAAATATAAAGGGAACAGTTTATTTAAACGGTTCATTGTCCGCTATTTCAGTTGAGAATTCTTTATCTCCGCTTTAGTGAATCATAATACATTGTTTCAAGAATTTTGTTTCATGACATCTCACTATTAAAACTTTCTAGCTATAGCCGTCAAAGAGAACAATGCTTCAAGAAAATAGGTTAAGAAGTTACATACCGGCGATGGTATCGTTTGTGTGTAGAGTTTGGATAAGAAAGTAGTAACAACCGCTTGCTTTAACCTTGTGGATTATTGTGCCAGATTCGGTAATTACTACGAGCTAAATAGGAAGTGGTTAAAAGCGATGACTAATCTAAAATGTAGCTAAATTTAAAAGGGGGCGTACAAGGAGAAAATAAAACAATGGAGGTGATGTACTATGGTAACAGAACATAGACCGTTGTTAAACCAACATTATATTTATCAAATAGCTTCCAGGTCGAAACACCACCGTCAAGTTTGTTTTTTTTTTTGTTTTGTTTTTTTTTCGTTTTGTTTTTTTTTCAATACTTCCATCTATTTGTTGTATCGATATCGACTGGTGTTTACGCTTAACGCCAACACAGCTATTCACACTTTACTTGAAACCTACAACTCGGATTAAATATAACCAAAATAACGTAGGAGTTACACAAAATCGATAGAACTGCGCTAATCACACCAATGCAAAGAATTAAGCGAACGCGCGCCAGACACAACGCCACCTGGTGGACTCCCGGTGAATTAGTCTGGCAAAATTAAAATGCTTTCTCGTAATTTGATTTGAATTACTAGGGCGCTGGTTTATTGGTGATGCACCTGTAGATCAAAACGCTAAAAAAAAACTGTTTTCGAAGCTTGTAATCTTTTGAGCATTCTATTTTTTTCGCCCTCATGGTCTCCGGGTCCAAAACATGACATTTCTAAAGTCTAAATTGCCAACTTTAACATTAAAAAGTGTAACATTTAAAAAAAAAATTTTAAATTGATCAGATCGCAAAACTAAAAATTGTGTCAAGATGTTACTAATAAATCTATTACCAATGAAACTATTACCAATAAAATTATTACTAACTCGTAGCATGGCCCGGCGTTGCCCGTGCTTGATTCAAAAATCGTACGACTCATACAACAATCGCTATCACTTAACTTAAAATATTTTTGCACTTCCTTGACTTTAAACGAGTGCCCTTTGCCGTGCTGATGTTGCTACATGCCTTACTTCTTGACTATCTCACACTGCGAACTTTTTCTAAGCTCTCTACTAAACATTAAATCTGTTAAGAAAAAAGAAATAAACAAAATGAACACAAAACGATCAGCTTTAAAAAAGGACTCGTAACTGGAAAAACCGAATAAAAAAAGAATGTTAACAACAAATACTTTTTCACACCCAACCAAGGCATGATCGTCAATATCTTGAAAAGACCTGATGCTTAGAAAAAGAAGATTGAAAAGAAATGAAATCTCCGCTATTAGAAACAAACTATAAGGAAGAACGCATCATCACCAGTTTTCATTTTACGTCAGGATTCAGAATAAATGTGACGTGCATTAACGTACCTTAATCTTTGGGCGACAATGTCAGAGTACGCAGTAGATTAAAAATAATATTCTTAATCGCAATAATAGAGGGATTGAAAAGGCATTTACATCGCATAAAACGCTAGGAAGACATCTACAAAAATGTGTAGTTTTTATGGTCAAGAAGTGGCAAGTAAGAAATTGGTTTACAAAAATTCGTACATGAGAAAAGTCATTGGAGGTAGAACCCAGACTCTGGAATTTCACTGGATCTTATTAAAGAAGCTCTAAAATTATTAATGGAAAATATTTCATGGAATTGTACTCGGGACTTATTAGGTTGTTATATAAATTCATTCGTTACTTAAAATATTACACGTTGGAGTAATGGATAGCGGCTCGGAATCAGGAATCGGAGAGCCGAGATCGAATTCCAGCCGAATCTATTACATTCACTTACGCTAATACCCTTGGAAAAGGTATGAATCCTTTTCTTTTCCCCAAGCTATGGATAAATAGCAGGATGGACCGGGTTCTATAACCTTGGATGGCAACTGGTTTACCGCAGAAAAAACGGCAACCTACTTGTCGTATCGAATGATACATGATTACCTATCGTGTATCGCGCATGGCACTTAACTGACTGACTTATTAATAGTTCTGATGCATCACTCAACAATGTATTTCACTTCATCGTTTATGACCTTCTACCAACGATCTACTAACTGTTCAATGACTAGACAATAGAAATCATTAGATTTTAACTCTAGCAACTCTAACAATTTTAGGGATGTTTCATTCAACAACGATGTGGAGCGTAAAACGTGGATTTTGCCTAAAGGGCACCGAAGAGCTCCCTGATAAGTGGCAACAATTGATTGCAAATAATTGTCGCTATTTTATATTTTTGATTTCGCGCATGTGCGTTGTTTCTTTTTTGTTTTGCCGATTGCACAGTAAGGTGAGTTGGGCGCCGTTTGTGAGAAAAAAAGCACCATGGCTCAATTCCCTCCGCCAGAAATTTGGAAACGGCATGCTGTACTGCTTGGCATTCGCACCGGAAGCTCCAATACGAACATTTCAGTGAGTTTGAGTTCAGAGGATTCGGAAAGAGTTGAATGAGTCTAATAGTGATTTCAAATGTGTTGGGAGCGATCACTAGCGATGGCGACGTTATGCCTCCATTCATCTTCCTGCAGGACCTCAGACTGAACACGGAGGCCTACATCAAGTGCCTTGAGCAGGTAGTGCTGCCCTGGGTCAAGAGGGTGGCTGATGGAAAGCCCAATGATTGACAATAGGACACTACACCATGTTACACAAGCAGGAGAATTCAGTCATGGCTCTCAAACAATTTCTACGACTACATCACCCCTTACACCTGGCCACATAACTCGCCAGACTGCAAAACTCTCGAGTATTGGGTGCCAGGCGCAGTTGAGCAAGCGACCACGAAAACTCCTTGTAACACCAAGGAAGAACTGAAGGCAAGGGTTATGACAGCATTCGCTAACTTAAATAGGAGACGGTCCAGAAAAGTTGCAGGAGATTCCGAAGTCATCTAGAGACGGTGGTTGAAGGCAATGACGATTTCATTGAATAAATTTACTCTTTAGTATTTCAAGATAATTTTGTGTAATTTTGGTAAATATATCTGTTAAAGTGAGATGCCAGTGTTATTTTCATTTTTGCGATATTTTGACGATAATTAATCCATCACACCCTGTATATACGAGGTTTGATTAAAAAAAAAAAACAGTATCAAGACCGGTGCTATAAAACAAAAACTAGAACACGTATTAATTCGACATTTAATCTCCTTCGAAGTAGTCCCCTTCTGAATACACTTTATACAGCGTCGTTTTGCCTTGACAGAAGCATTCCTGGAACTCCTTTTTTGGAGAGAATAAGCTGCCGCCTCGTCGTAGAATCCGGTAGAAGAAAAAGGGAAGAAACATAAACTTAGAAGAAATAAAAAAAAAGACAGACAATAACCTAATGATTAACAGAGAGTGCTCTATGTCTAAATTGACAAGACAGTACAGTTATGCTTTCCAGCGTCACGACACAGAAAGAGAAGTTCGGAGCGTTACTCGAATTTCATGCTTCATCGTCGGTCAACCGGAACGCTTATACATATACAGAGAAAAGAAGCAAAGGGTATATAAAGGGATTATAAGGAGACAAAAAAAATAATCATGAAAAGAAGCAATAACCACGACATCTTATACATGTGCACAAACATACACGCACATGCGTACACACACACAAAGGCATACACGCCCGTACATACAGACACACACACACACGCACAAAGAAGGAAAATCAACCTAACAGCAATAAAAAATGAATAAATTATCTTTTAACTTAATTTAAAAATAACGAAAATGAGGAAATCGACAGACAATTGCTGATACCTCTCGACAAGTGGACCGAGCGATTATTAAAAAGATGTCTACGAAATTCTGGTCTCGGAGTGCTGCATATAACATCAATCAGCTAAGTGAAAATGTTTATACCTGTATCAATCCTATATATATATATATATAATATTAGTGGTAAATACACACATACACATATGAAAAATATATAAATATATATACATAGGTGCATACACATACATGTATATTTTTTGAATAAAAATTCCAAGAGGATAGAATCCAGGTAGAACTCAATGTCCAGGACAGAGTAAGGATATAATAAAAAGGCTTAAACACTAATATTCCATGGTCATAATTTATTCCATTGGAATCGTAAATACGATCCAATTCATCAGACCTACAAATTCAAAAAGAAAACAGAAAAACAACTCCGGAAATAAAAACAGAATTTAGAGAGAGTGTAAGTATGAGGGGTAACATACTAGAGAAGGAGGGAGATTAAACCTTAACAGAGAGAATTTTAGGAGAGGTGAGTGGAAGGGGTTTAAGTAAGAGAAATATGAATGTTGTCGGATGTCTAATGCATAAAGATACATTTCGTGGTGACATACACACACCATAGATGATCTAATGTTGAATATCAGAATAAGAGGGAAGGAAAGGAAAGAAGAGGTGGGGGAGAGAGATGGGGCGAAGGAAAGTAAAATTGAAGAACATTTACTGAAAGGGCTGCTGTGTAATTAAGAAAATTTGACAAATTTAATATCGACTACAAGTTACAAATGAAATATAAACATATAAAAAATAAATATAACGATTATCTAATCTAGCAAGGACCTATATTTTTATGTTCAAAAACACATGCGAATACACACATACACAATAACATATACACGTATATACATACACATAGGCGTGTACCCACATACACACATACCCATGTACACACATATATAAATATATCCACATATTCAAACAAATATACACATACACACACTGATCTGATAAATTGAATCGTATTTACGATTCCAATGGAATAAATTATGACCATGGAATATTAGTGTTTAAGCCTTTTTATTATTATATATTTATATATATATATATATAAAGAAATATAGTTTTAAGGTGTGCTACATTTATGGGATTAAGTGCTCAATATCAGACATAGAGCACCTGTGTAAATATAACTATAAAAGTGAACACTGAAGTCAAGACTCAGAAACAGCTTGTCGCCTCTGAATGTTGATTCAATGTTCGCTTTTATATATATATATATATATATATATATATATATATGTATGTGTGTGTGTGTGTGTGTGTGTGTCGTCGGCACTCGGTCGAATCCTAACATCGGAATTATTTCCTTTCTCCTCCCCACTCCCCGCTTGGTGGCAGTGGCGGACATGGTTGTGAATCAAAGAGCGCTTAGTAAGAACATTCGCGTGAATTTGATTTTGGTGGACACCTGTACGCGACGGAGATGACCACACCCTAAGACAGGCGTGATCTAGCAAAAGTGGTTGTTTATTGGCCGCCGGATGTTCGGTCGGTCAAGGGCTACCATGATTATGCCACCCCGACTAGCGCTGTCCTCTTCCGCCGGTTTGGCCTTTGGGATCGTGTAGATGTTTGCCTATACCGCTATTGGTGGTCTTCGCTAATTGGTCGCGTTCAGTCTGGTCTCACACACACACACACACACACCCACACACACACACACACACACACACACACACATATATATATATATATATATATATATATATATATATATATATATACACGTTGGCCATACAAATGTTTAGTCGAAGATTTTCCGCAAAAGAAACAGCAACATCAACGGACTTTTGTAAGCGATGTTTCCAGTCATTTATTAAATCCCAGAAGAACTGAGTACCCGAAGAATTTAACAAAGTCAATTTTATACAACATTGATGATCTTAAAATGGGTACTTTTCCAAAAATTGTTAAGGTTAGGCAGTCAAAACCCAAACTGTCTTGTGGATATCTAATGGTCTTTCATCGGAATTTTCGCAATGTTTCTCTTATTTGACTACAAGAATGGCCAGGTGCTATGTCATGGTGGAAA
This sequence comes from Acanthosepion pharaonis, assembly GCA_903632075.3. Taxonomy (NCBI): domain Eukaryota; kingdom Metazoa; phylum Mollusca; class Cephalopoda; order Sepiida; family Sepiidae; genus Acanthosepion; species Acanthosepion pharaonis. Next base: position 907,182 of record CAHIKZ030000553.1, read on the forward strand.
AGGGTTACCTACCTCATTAAGCTTTCCATGGGTTTTCTTTAGCTAGATTCTTAGCTAATTACCTAAATGTAATATTCGGAATAAGTGAATGTTACTGGATTTTTCTCTCTAAAATGCCAACTAGGATAATGTCGTCAGCATTCCAGAAATAACCTCGCCATAATTCTTCCTCCTCACCGACCTGATTTTACTTCGACATGACCCTTTCCACCTTTGAATAACCACTGCTCTGAGTTTTGCATTCAGGATATTACTGGAAATACCATGTTTCATCATCTTCTCCTTTTTATCCGATTTATTTAAATTTTTAATTTAAAGCCCCGCTCTTGTCGGATGCTAAGTCAGCAGTAACAGTCAACATCTGAGCTGCTTCAGCCCACATAATTTTATATGAAAAGTAAATTTCAGTAAAATTTTATTGTATTCGTTTACGATTTGACATTTTAGAAGACGAACTGAAGGCGTGCCGTGGGTGCGCCTAAAACAAACCAAAGAAAATAAGAAGAAAAAACATATTTGATATAATTTTTTTGTATTACTTATATTTTTTTTTACTTGAATATTATTCCAATTCTGCAGCCCAAATCTGCGACAAATGGAAGTGAAAATTTATTTTGGGGCCCAAATTTCTTAAAATTTGGATCCGACTCTGCGTTGTCGAAATAATATATTTAATTGCTTTAAGTAAGTGCTTTATTGTTATGATGATTAAACTGCTTTTTAAATTGTCCAAGAAGTTTCGCTGAAGAATTCTCAGCACAACCAACTACCCATCAAACAAAAGACTTTTTTTTCAAATATGCTCTCAGATAGCATCTCGGTTCATAAGTAATATATATATATATATATATATATATATATATATATATATGTGTGTGTGTGTGTGTGTGTGTGTGTGTGTGTGTGTGTGTGTGTGTGTGTGTGCGTGCGCGCAAGTATGTAGAAAAATAGGAAGAGTAAATAATCCGGAGTTCCTTAGTATTTTTGTTTTTATTTTTAAGAAGACAGGGCTCCATACATAAGTAGAGCTTATATTATATTTTTTTATAATATTTTTTAAATATATATATATATATATATATATATACACAATATGAAAGATTACACCACTTTAAAGAAAAACAAAAAATAAAAGAGTGTGTACCTGGGGTTGTTTTAAACATGTTTTATATGTCTTAAGAAAAGGCGCACGATCATCGAAGTTAAGTAATGTCGAGTCTAGTCAGTTCCTGGATGGGTGACCGCTTGAGAATATCTGGTGCTGTAAGCTTGAATATGTACATTGTGTAATGTTTAAGGGCTTGGAATTTTTTTTTTTTTTTATCGGAGAGCTGAGTTCCAATTACCTTTGGGTTCGTTATATTCACTTACGAGAAAATACCCTTGGAAAAGATATGAATCTGCCACTTCTCCATCCCAGCTGTCGCTTAATTAGTAAAACTTGTATCACTAAAATCATTATCTCCAAAAATAAAATGAAATTACGTAGAAAATATTTAGATTTCGGTATTAAATAACCCAGAGACGTTGATATGTCGCTAACCAACCAACGAAAGATAAGGCGTAACTGTTTTTTATGCTTCTACATCATATGTATGTACGGGCGTGGGTACCTCGGCGTGGTGCAATGGTTAACAAGCTTGTTTCATCAGATCAATAGCGACTAAATAGCAAGTTCAGAATCTTCACTGGGTAAGTCATATTTTCGCCGTTGTGCCACATCTAAACTACGCTTAAAACTCATTTTTGGGCACTTCTATGAGGTGCAATGGTTAGCAAGCTTATCTTGTTAGCACAGCTATAGCTGAATAGCGAGTTCGATCCGGACTGGTTGCCCCATACTTTCGTCTTGTTTTATGCTAAGAAAATCACCCTGTGTGTGTCGACAATGTAAGCAATGTTCTTCCAGTGAAATCTTCTGCTGTAAGATTTTCGAAACACAACGTTCGCTAACAGAAACGCCAATATGACGTCAGTTTGGGTTCATCATTTCCTCTTCTGGCAAATAACCCTCTGTTCTTGAAGATGGCCAGAAAATGGTCGAAAGCTGTTAAAACAAAAGACTAACAAAATATTCCTTTTCTGTCTTATTCAATAATTCTTATATAAATGAAATGCGGTTGCTATATATTCTTCTTTTTCTGCGATATACTGTGTCTCTTCAGGACGTGTGCGGTCATAGCTCTCCACAATTTCCTATCCGTTGTAGCTCTTAGTAAAATTGATCTTTCGCTATCTAAACTAGACCCTGTTCTGTCATCCATTTGCACAAGCCTCTAAGGTAGAATATGCGATGTTTTCCTCCGTGTCCTGTGAGTGTCAAATTTTCTAAACCCACTTTCCTCATTATTTGCCCTAGAAATTTCAACTGCCTGTTTCTGATGTTAAGTATAAGTGTTCTTTTTTTGTTTTTATTTTCCTTAAAACTTCGTTATTCAATTGTTGTTTCCATAGTATCCTCAGTATCCTGCTGTTTGTTAAGGGGTAATATCCTTCAATGTTGGGTGCAAGTGGATATAAACTGAAGCACGTACTCGTGTAGGCTGTTGGCAAGGAGTCGAGTAGGTATTTCGGAGAAAGTTGGTAGGGAGACGGCCGGGATTGCGCCCAGGGATTTCGAAGTTAATTATCCCAGAGTTCACATAATTTCGCGCTACCGGAGAGCTCTATCGTTTTCTTCTCTACTCAGTCCGAAAGAAATACGAACTCCCAATGCATTCGTGTAATAATATAACAATACTCCCTTTCTAGATACCTCAAGATCTTAGTGGAAAATTCAACTAGGAGTAATTTAAAAAAAAACTTTTGGAGAGTCTATACTATTAAATTGTTGATGGTTCTTAGACCAGTGTTAGATTTGCGTCTTTGCTCATAATCTCTTCGATTTTCTAGTAAGACCCCCCCACCACCACCACAAGAAACCAAAAACCACGGCTCGCTGAATCGTACAAAAGAATACTTCAAGTGGTACGTTTCTAAAGGTACACAACGAACCCTCACTAGGCGACACTTTTTTAAGCGAGCTCACCTCAGAAAAGTATCAAGTGTTGTGGAGTGATTTCGCAGTGGAGGCTTGTATTTGTACTGAATCGGTCCTAAAAATAGGTTCGACGTACAAAACGTTAGGAACTTGATATAATAGGTATTACGCAGAGTAATCTCGTTGTGGTCGCTGATACTTTTATATTCGACTAACTGTCGTCCAACATCAACTGACTGACTGCCCTTCACTCCCGTTTCTATTACTACTCCCACTTATATTAGGTGGGAGAGTCTATTAACTATATAATAGGCGTGTCTCACCATAACATAAAGCTACTAAGATATAAGGGTTTACTGTGTTTTGAAGAATTAGAAAACAGAAACATTACTAAGAAGCGGGAAGAAATGAAGTATAACCAGCAGAACAGCAGATAGTGATTGACAGTGCATTTACATTTTTGAAGATCAAAGTTGACCTGAAAGCCTGGAGTTAGTCAAGAGTTCCACAAGCGAATAGTCCAAGAAAAGAAACTATTAGAATAGAAATTATGGTTACATCTAACCAACTCAACTGTAAATTAATGAGATCTCGACGCCAGTCTAGTACTGCGCCTAAATTCAAAAAGTCTAGGTACCATGGGGAAGAGCTCATCCGAACAATTACCATTAAATGTAATTATAGAAAATGCACTGGGAAGTAACTTTACGGTGGTGGGAAAATGACTGAAACCGAGACACCAGATCAGGATCAATAATATTGCTGATTCTTCTTTGGATTTTATCAAGGATCTCTACTTATATAGAAGGAGCACCGGGCCATACTGTTACGTTACTGGGCTTGACCTGGCATCTTGGGTTCAGTCCGTTCCTTTCGCTTTAACTTAGCTTCCCTGTGTCTCTTCTATAAATACTTTCATGGCGATTGTTCTGATGAACCTTCCTCTCTGATACCTAGGCTTTATCAATGTAAGCGCAGTACTATAGTGGCGGCATGGTCTCATCATTTTACAATTGAAATGGCTAGATGTAACCATAAGTTCTATGCTAGCAGTTTCTTCTATCGTACTTCTCGCTTGAGGAACTCTCTTCCGGCTTCTTGCTTCCCAGTCAAGTTTGATCTTCAAAAATTTAAATGAAATGTCAATCGTTATCTTCTGTCTTCTTAATTCTTATCCTTAGCCAGTCGTAGTTTTTCTCATATTCTCTAACACGTATTAACCCCTTGCACCCTGGTAGATGTATTGCCTTGCTTGGGTTAAATGATTAAAAACAAGAAAACAAACTTGGCAGAATTAAAATTTGAACCTGGTTCGCCGATTTCGGCGAAGCCAAATATTCACCTCTATGTGCGTCAGATTTTAATTCTGCTCTTGTACCGGGTGCAGCGGCAAAACTGTCCAAATTGTGTGACAGCATGGGATAATTGTCCATCCCACAAAATATTTAATATCTAAAAAACAAACACTAATCTGGGTTTCTTTTTTCCAGCGTTTCAGATAAGACGTTTAGCCATCTTGACACCATTTTTCGTAAGAATCACTGAAAACCCCTTTGAGTTATTCAGCTAAAAGGAGGACAGGTTAAAATCGTTTTGTGTTAGCCCGACTATCTCCCCAAATGAGCAATGGTGAGAGGAAAAAGATCATTCGGTCATGGTACTAACATTCATACCCTGACTTCCAACTTCAAAGTCCATTCAAGAACCATCAAGAGAACGGTGAATGTGTTTTAAAAAAGGGGTAACAGTAGAGAGGAAAACTGAGTCAGGAGGTCACAACAGCAAGAAGGATCATCATTTCAACTTAGAACTAAATACATTCTTATTGTTTAAAGTAGAGGCTAATAGTTTAATCATTTCTAAGATACAACGGCTCAAAGCTTGATCTAACAATTAGACAGTTTTGCTGTTACAAGATTTGGACAATTTTGCTGTTACACTCGATATGTATACCGACTTTCGCGCTGCTGTCAAAAATGCCATCCATCTTGAATTAATTTGACAATTACATTTGTCAGATTTTCTGCATCACTGATCATGGCTTTTCATCCATAAAATTAATTCTATTGGCGCGCATTAAAGAAAAAAGTATTCTGATTTTTAAATCATTCAAAGCGGAAATATCCAAAGAAAGCTATTGCAAGCTGTACTGTCAGAAAATGACGACAAATTTAAAACCTTTCGCACTCGTCTAGTTCCTGTGTCATTTCGTACTGTTCAGTTATTGCTGACCCGTTTACACTGAGTACATGTACACACTGCCCGACCCAGGAATTGAACTCACAATCACTATGTCAACAAATTTTAAAAAGTTGCTGAGGTAAACTTAGATCATTCAACTACACCAGCCATTTGGAGCTTTTAAATCTGTGGCTCCTACTATTGCTGGTTCTGCTACTGGCTGTCATAAAACATGACAGCTGCTGGTGGCTGTCATGTTTTGACAGATGCTGCTGGTGGCTGTCATGTTTTGACAGATGCTGCTGCTGCTGCCTCTCATGTTTTAACTGCTGCTACTGCAGCTGTTGCTGGCAGTCATATTTTGACTGATGCTGTTGCAGCTCCTGGGTGTCATGTATTGACTGCTGCTGGTGGTTGTCATGTATTGACTGTTGCTGCTTTTTGTCATGTATTGACTGCTGCTGCTGCTGCTGCTACTGCTGCTACTGCTGCTGGTTGTAATATTTTGACTGCTGCTGTTGCAGCTCCTGGCTGTCATCTTTTGACTGCTGCTGCTGGTTGTCATGTATTGACTGCTGCTGCTTTTTGTCATGTATTGACTGCTGCTGCTGCTGGTTGTAATATTTTGTCTGCAGCTGCTAGCAGTAATATTTGACTGCTGTTGATGCTGCAGGCTCTCATATTTTGACTGCTGCTGCTGATTGTTAGGTTTTGACTGCTGGTGGAGGATTATAGTGACTACTTTGTATTTAAAAGAGACGCCCCATTTTTATTTATTAAACATTGTGTATTCCGTTTACCGGCAAGGATCAAACACTACAAAGGTAGGCACAGTTTCAATCCCTACCAGGGAACACATTTTCTTTACTTGAATTTCTAAAATACGCAGACCGATAGACGGAATACGCATTGTGACGACGATTTCAAATGCCAAGTATCCACTATAATAACGTTTGATGTAATAAAAATGTCAGATTAAAAATAAATCCATTAATTAAGATTACAGACATGTATGAAAAACTTTGACATATATCAAACGTAACTGTAAAAGTCTACAAATTTTCGTGATTCTTCGTATATATTATGCACTGGTGTATAATAAAATAAAATTATGTTATAATAAACACTTTCTGAAACCATTTACAGTTAAATTGGCTAGACGCAACCGTAAGTTCTATGCTAATAGTTTCTTCTCTCGCAATTCTCAATTGTGAAAGTTTCCAGCCAACTTCAAAAACTTAAATGCAATGTCAATCGTTAACTACTGTCTTTTTGGTTCCTCTTCTTTTATTGTTCTCGCCCCTTAAAAATGTTTCTCTTTTTTTATTATTCTTTCACATTCAGTAATCTCTTGTGCCTTACTGGATTTAGTGCCTGGCATCGGATGAATTGATTACCCCCACTCCGTCAACCTAAAAAAAAAAATTCCAGCTCATGTCATTTACAGTCGGCTAATGTATAAGTGTGCGTGTGACCTTAGGTTCATCTCCGAACGGGGGCTTTGCATTTTTGTCTCGTCTCTAAGAGATTCCAAAATCAAGCAAGTACAGTAAGAACCGCAATCCGAAGACACATTGAAATAGAGAAAGATGCCATCCAAAAGCTAAATGAAGTATTCTTCTTCTTCTTACATTTTCCTTCAGAGCATAAGCGACCACGGCTCTCCGCAACTTTCTACCTCGTCTGGCTCTTGGCATTATTACCTTGCTTGTGCTGAAATAAAAAAAAAGAATTAGTAGCCATTAAATTGAGCCTAATGTCTAATTATGCCGTAATTATTCCACAGGGATTACGGCCGCAAACTTTGAAACACTGGTTACCATAAAATCCCTAAAGTTAAGCAACGTCGAGCCTGGTCAGTACCGAAATAGGTGACCCGTTGGGAATACCACGTGCTGTAAGCTTGAATGTGCAGGTAGTATGATCACCAAAATTCAGCGACTTCGATCCTGGTCAGTACCTAGATGGCTAACCGCATGTGAATATCAGATGCTGTAATAATAATGCTGGATAATGGCTCAGAATTGTTAATCAGGGGGCCGAGTTTCAATTTCAGTCGAGTTCGTTATATTTACTTATGCACAAATACCCTTAGAAAAAGTACGAATCTATCTCTTCTACCCCCAACTATGGGTTTAATGGAGTAAAACGTGCAATAATAAAACATTATTATTTCTGAAAAAAAAATTTACAATGTAAAAATATTTTCTGGCTTTAAATAATCTACAAAGGGTTGATAATCCGTAGAAAACGAATCAATCAATCAAGCATTCTACATTCTGCATGCCAGTTGATATGCCAATTGACTTTTCTGCGTGCCAATAGATATTTTTGTGGATGCCGGTAGCGATAGGTTGATTTTGGGTCATGGAACCATATTTATTTCAGTGGTAACGTGACGCCCATAGGTCTCATCACCTGTTGTCATGAGCTCCAGAATCTTCCAAAGCTGGAAAGAAATGCCTTTACTCTGTAACTTTCTTTCGGTTAATTGCTTTTGGGACCCAACAAGATAATCCTTTCCAGTATCCACACTTCACTGACTACCGACCCCGGAATATCAACTTCCGCAGCCATATGAAAATATGTTTTATCTTGACTCAAAGCTAAAACGTAACTAATGTAGTTCTGTTGCTGGTGAGGGTGGACGCTCTATAAATGATAACAAGTAGAGCTAAAATGAATATTAGCAATATTACTAAAAACCAGGGACATTAAATCGATACCTACTGTAATAAAGCAGTTTTACGCTCCCTTCTTATCATAGTAAGGTGATCATTCAGAATCAAAGAACATACGCAATCATGGCTCTTCACAATTTAATAAATATTGTTTTGTTATTACTTCTAAATCCAGTTCTGACATCCGCTTATTCAAGCTCACTAAGTATGTTATCCGTTGCTTTTCATCTGTCTTTCTTGCCTTCAATCTGTCCTGTGAGTATCAGATTTTACAAGTCTTCTTTTCTAGAAATTTCAACTGTCTCTTCCTGATGTTATATATATGTTTCCATTTTCTCTAAAACCTCATCGTTGCTTGCATATTCCTGTAGAACCACATTTCTGTTGCTACAAGTCTCTTTTTCATCTCCGCGGAGATATTTCAGTATTTACTGCCATATAGGAGGGTTGATATCACGAAAGATTTCAATACTCTTTTCTTTTTAACGAAATTCTTCTGTTTCTTAATGATGTGGTTAGCATTTTGGGATGTATTTTTGGTTATCTCAATGAGCCTTCGGATTTCAGCGTCGCACTTTGTGTCGTCTGTTAAAAGAAACTTTCCAGATATTTAAATTTTTGGCAAGCCGAAAATTATTGCAAAAAACCATGTGACTATAAACGTCATATAAGAATTCGTCAGATCAACGTCAACCGTTGAGGTTATGTGATTTTGGAGGGCTTTCTTCCAACGTTCGATCATCTTCACACTGCTTACCCCCTCGTTCGTCGGGTGTTTTTATTACTTCCCGTTATCTGATTGCCGTGAACATGTATATCCTATGTTCAATTGTCTTTATTCCCTATTTATGTCGGCGAACCAGTTGACATATCATTTCAAGCCCGATTCTGCACCTGGTGATTATAAGAACACCTTCTTGGTTAACACTGAGGCATCCAGCTCTTTTGACATGCTAATGTGACACCGAGTAAAAAGCTTACGTCATATTGGTATCTCTTAGGATGAAACTATATACCCATTCAAATCACCGCATATCAACTCTTACAGGAAAATTTCTTCATAAGCGTGAAGTTATTGTTGCAAAAACCGAGACTAAATCGTTCATGCGTAAAATTATTGTTTATTTACTTCTGGACTTCGTAAATTAATATCGGTGTGGGGGGGTGCATATGGTGGAAATGGGGTCTTTAAACATAGATCTTCTTCTTGCGAGGATGTGAGAAACTCTGCTTTTACCACTCGGGTGTTGTGCATATATTATCTCCATGTCAGCTAGTTCTGCTACGTGTGCACATCCTAAACGAAACTGGATCGAGCACTTTCTCGCATGTCGGCGGCAGCCACTGGTATCCTTTGGGGCACGAATCTGTACTTGGTCGCTGAGAGGTCAGGTTAGCCAACACTTCGATTCATCTGGTTCCTGATGCTCTCTTGGGACATTGTGCGCAAACCTATTTTGGTATCACGAAGGGTGAACAGTATAAACTGTGGTCACCACAGATCAACTTCTCTTTGGACAATGGCTCCTTATGAACATTAAATTCAATTCAGAACTTTGGTATTCTATAGCTCGAATCATATACTACGTGGACATTAAATTCGATTCAGCTGTCAAGTATTTCCTACTGTGAAAGCCAAACTATATGGATATTTTATTTGATTCAAACCTCCGTTATTTCCTGGCTTAAATTTTTATACAACACTCGCTCGTTTATTTGATGCCTTACCGGAAAGGAAAAATTGGCTCTTTAAGTGGCGTAATCAATTGACATCCGAACTATAGCAGTGGAATTAAATCACTTAAAGTCCTTCACAAATAGGCTCATTGCAGACTAATTGTGAATGAAAAGGTTTCATTAAATCGTGTTTCTGTCAGACATTTAACCGTAGGTTTCAATTTAAAAAGGAATGTGAAAATTTATATGACGGTCATTTAATTTAAGTCTACTCTTAATTTCGATTTTAAGTTCGGAACATGAACAGTGACACGTAATCATGATATTCTACAGCTTCCAAGGTTTAAGTAGTATTAGTCTACACCTAAATTCCGGGAACAAAGAAGGAGTTATCGCATTTGGACTAATATCCATATCTTCGTTATCACAAGGTTTTGACAGTGACGCAATCCTGAGAGAGAAAGAAGACACACCAGAATTCATTATGGGTGACCATAATCTTAAAACATTAATTTATATTTACATACACTGATATTAAGCATTTTAACCCATGAAATATAGCATACCTATCTTATCATATATATATATATATATATATATATATATATATATATATATATATATATATATATATAAAAGAAAAACATGCGAAAAAACAAACAAAATCCTAATATGCAATTATGCTGTTTTAATGTTAATATAAACAGCATAATTGCATATTAGGATTTTTGTTTGTTTTTCCATATATTTTCTTCATACTGTCGGATCTATATCCATATATTTGCTCTCACACACACACACACACACACACACACACACACACACATATATATATATATATATATATATATATATATAATCTTGTCGTTTGTTTACGTTTGTATAAACAATACACTAGATTTGGCTGACTCAGTCTGCCGAGTGAAGATGGCTTAATGGTAGAAGCTAATCGGTTGGGTTTCGATCCGGGTTTGAGGCATTCGGTTGTCTAGTGGCTCTGAGGAGCTGCGAAACAGTACTGTCTGCGAATCACACACACACACACACACATATATATATATATATATATATATATATATATATATATTTATATGAAAATTCTCCGATTTAACCAGTAGAGAAAACAATATTTATGAATAAAAATGACAATAGGAAAACTGGTAATTGCTGACGCGTTTCGTCCAATGTGGACTTTATCAAAATTTTATATTTCGTATTTTGCTTTGCTAAAGTCCACATTGGACGAAACGCGTCAGCAATTACTAGTTTTCCTATTGTCATTTTATATATATATATATATATATATATATATATATATATATATATATATATATATATATATATATATATATTTAACGACATATGTCTAAATAATGATATATATATATATTAATATATATATAAATATATATATATATATATATATATATATATATATATATATATATATATATTTAGACATATGACGTTAAATATAACAGACAATGAATGTCTGTTATGTTTGATCACGAGCCGTTCTAAACTCTGCATTGTTGCTTTAATTTCGGGTGAAAATAAAATTATCCAACATTTGCATAGTTTTTATTAAGCTGTTCCTCGATCTAAGGTTTCTGCTAACATGAGCCTTCTTCAGAATAATTGTATGGACAATTAAACAAAGATATTCACCATCAAAGATGATATTCTGTTATGTTGACATAGTAGATTTCTATGCGACGATAGCGGTACGACTTCATCATAAATTTACTACCTGTCTCTGCTATTCAGCGACCGTGAATATCATTGTTGAATATATCTGTTTAAATGACCGCATAACCTCTCTGAAGATGGCTCATGTAAGCCGAAACCTTAGATGAAGGGACAACTTAATAAAAATTATTTTCCCCCGAATTAAAGCAAATATACGGAGTTTAAAACGGCTCAGGATCAAACATAATAGATATTCATTGTATGTTATATTTAACAATATATTTTAAATAATTATTTGCTGCCTTAATAAATAAATATATATATATATATATATATATATATATATATATATATATATATATATATATATATATATAGTACAGATCCGTTGGTATATAATTCAGGTGGATCTTAGTAATATCCAATATTAAAACTGATCCACAATGAGAGATCAATGTATTTATTATAACAGAGCATATATATTATACAGCAAAAAATTCAAAATTACCTCATTTGGGTATAGGTATTCAAACCGGTGCCAATATCGGAGTTGATTCCAGCAACCTCTCCCCCTTTAGAAAGATACCTGACGCCCTCCCGTTACCACTAACACAGGCGCTTTTTCTAGATGAGGCGTCATTTCGTTTAGATTTATATCTTTTCCCCGACTGCTATCTAAACTAATTTCCAAATCACTGATTCCGAGACGAATTCAGTCCGGGATTTAAAGAGGACTCGCGCAAGGTTGCGCCGGTTTGAAATAGGCTATACCCACATGAGGTAATTTTTTGATTTTTTGCTGTATAATATAGATAGATAGATAGATAGATAGATAGATAGATAGATAGATAGAAAATATAAATCATGAAAACTTACTCTCATTAGACAGGTGTGGGGACAGAACACCTCGAAGAAGACAAAGCGACGTCTGTCTCCCATGAAAGCTGAGCTACAGCGGCGCCACAACACAATCAGGAGAGTAGTTTGAGGGAGCAAAAGAAACAAGTTTCCGACTCAGATTTACGAGTACTTTAAAAATTCTTCTATTTTTTTTTTTTTTTTTCGTGGTGGTGGTGTGATGACAAAACACCTCATGAGACTAAAGCAGGGTTAAACGTATAATAGCAATACAAATAAATCTGGGTGGGGGTATCTTTCTATTTTCATAAACGCAATTTTCTTAGACAATAACAAGCGATAGTTACATTCTTGAACAATATGGCAGACTATTGCATCTACTTTTACCGGATGCAAAGCGGGGTTGATTCGGCACATGCGCAGAAGCGTTTGCTTTGTCTATTATTGGTAATTTATTTTAGTTATTTCTTTGTTGTTTATGCGAGAACAATATACCTGTCTGTTGCTGTCACTAATCTTCCCATTAGCAACTTCGACTGTCCATTTCTACTTTCTTTGTCGCGATAATGACAGATTCAAGCGCTTTATCTTATACCATGTCTCCTATTTCCGTTACTGGCTCCATTTACTTCCGGCAAATTCACTTTCATCTTGGTTTTTAATTACATAATGTTAGTGTCTTTTATCTTATTCCCACATCCTTATTTTATTTTTATTTTCTTCAAAAACAATGAGATACCCAAGAAGAAGGATTCAGTTTAATGCGATCGTCTGTTCGCCATGTTCCTTCAAGACATGGGCGATTATGACTCTCCCCAATTTCCTATTTTTTTAATGCTTTTACTGACATTTGTAAACGGGAAACTGAAGACGCATTGCGATAGGGAAAGATGCCTTCCAAAAGCTGAGTAAAATATTAAGAAACAGAAAAGCGTTTCTTCAGAAAAATGCTGAGAATACCATGGACCGATCAGCGGAGAAACTATAGAGACAATGGTAACAAAAGGGACATTTCCACTTAACATCAGGAAGAGACAGTTGACATTTGTGAGACACATAATGACGCTTTCCAGAAAAACCAAAACTGAGAAGAGAGGCACGTAGTTTGTCACAAGTTCAGCAAATAAACTTCCTAAGGTTTTTGATTCGGTTTTTATTCTCCTAGACTGGTGGTCAACCAAAGCTAAAGAGCCTATTTGTCTTACTATTTAACCGATAGCTGTGGGAGTAGAGAGGAATTCCTACCTTTCCCAAGGATATTTGTGCGTAAGTGAATGTAACGAACTCATCTGAAAATTGAACCTGAATCTCGAATTCTTACTGCGAACCGATATCAATAACACCACACTTATACCCCCCTCTCTCTTTTTTTTTATATGCATATGTGTGTGTGTGCATGCGTGTAATATATATATATATATATATATATATATATATATATATATATATATATATATATAAGTAATAGAACTTCGAGGATTTAGACAAATCATTATAGTTATTCATCGAATCTAGAAGAATCATCAACAGAATGCAGAAAGCACTGGACGGCCGTTTCGTCCTATTTTGGGACTTATCAGCAGTACGAATCCACTACTGTGATTCGAAACCCGGACTATCTCGATACAACGCAAGTGTCATTACAACTTGGTATGACTCTTGCGTTGTATCGAAATATTCTATTACTTTCTAATTTTACATTCTATTACTTGTATATACTTGCTTAACCCAGATAATGCTCTACGATGGAGCGGTTCGTGGGAAGGGAAAGACGTGGCTCTCGGGGCACAATCCGTTGGGTTACGAATACTTGAATGAGTATCACCGCGGAATTTGTGAGAAGCGATGCTATATCGAGTCTATTCAGTTTCTTTCTTCGTCGTCGAGGCCTGTTGGTACAGTTGGTATGACTCTTGCATTGTATCGAAACGGTACGGTTTCGCATCTCGGTAATGGATGCGCGTTGCTAATGAGTCCCAAATTAGGACGAAATAGTCGTCCAGTGCCCTCTGTTGAGGATTCTTCCAGACTCTATGCATTATTATAATTATATATATATATACCAAAATATTTTTAAAATCCTATCAAAAATATTTTTATAAACTTTGGGAGCGGGTTCCCCAGACCAAAACAAGGACAAAAGTGATATAAACTTAAGCCCGAAAATCCAACGTTTTTGAGTTATTAACGTTAAAAAAAGTTTACGGTAGATGGCGCTAGGTTACATTTGACATGTGTGTACATTTGTAGCTAGTCTGTCTTCAATGTTTAATGTGTATATTAGTGAATTAACTGAGAAGTCTTCCGTTTAACAACGGCAGGATAATCATATCGTGAGCTGACAGATACGATTTTTACATACGGCGGCGCGAATGGTGATGGACGCAAAGCTGCATGGCAGTATCCGATTGCGTTTCCAGAACGAAAACAGCTGAGTCATCGCACCTTTGCTGTTATTTATCGTCGCGTTGCTGAGACACGATACGTGGCACCACAATATATGGATCGAAGAAGACCAAGATCCGTTCATATGCCTGACTCCGAAGAACACATTCTACAGGCTATCGGAGACACTCCAGGTATCAGCACACGTCAAGTAGCCCTAGCAGGTCGTACATCTCATAGTATTAAAGAATTAGAATTTAATACAAGTAAAAATGTTAGCTGATTGCTGTTACCTTCAGCATCTCAACTCCAGAGTTTCGTAGACGGATCTTCCGGGAATCACATAGTCATGCCATCAGATGTGGTGGGAAGATATCATCAAATGACTGTTTATACTTCTCGGGATTTCTATTTATATGCACATTTCATTGGTGCTAGTTTTGTTTGTTTGTTTTTTGCTTTTTTTTCATAATATATGTAATAAACTGTTTACTCCTAATAGAACTTTTTATATTAGTATAATAATTAGAAAATATAAAGGGTGTTCCAATAACTTGAACCGATTTTAAATGTGAATTAAGTTTAAGCGTCTAATGATTTTTTTTCTTTTTCTTCCAGAT
Organism: Acanthosepion pharaonis; assembly: GCA_903632075.3. Taxonomy (NCBI): domain Eukaryota; kingdom Metazoa; phylum Mollusca; class Cephalopoda; order Sepiida; family Sepiidae; genus Acanthosepion; species Acanthosepion pharaonis. Next base: position 922,253 of record CAHIKZ030000553.1, read on the forward strand.
TTAACAACTTCAGTCTTTGGCAATTTCAAACATGGAAAGATTAACAATCAAACATCGTGTTAAAGTTATCGAAGCCTATTACGAAAATGGACGTTCAAACAGAAATGCATTTCGTACACGTCGAGATTTTGGGGGGTCAACATAATCGACCAACCGAGAGTGCAATTGGAAATCATATAACGTTGTTGTGGAGAGGTACAATTCCTGTGCGTAGTGACGAATAGAGGTACAGTCTAACCCGGATATAAGAGACCCGGATATAAGAGAAACCCGGATATAAGAGAGATTTTCTCTGGTCCCAAATTAGAGCCTGTGTTAATGTATATATAATAGACCAAACCCGGATGTAAGAGAAACCCGGATATAAGAGACCTCTTCTCCGGTCCCGCCAACTCTCTTACATCCGGGTTACACTGTATATGGATTTTCAGCCACATTCACTACAGCAATGTTTTCAGCTGAACGGCGTAAATGAGAACTCAATGGTGTTTTCACATCTGCCACCGACCCAGTTTGTTTGAATTTATGAACAATTTTTCCAATTCCACTCTTGAAACTTTAACACGTTGTTTGTTAATCTTTCCATGGCTGAAATTGCCAAAGACTTAAGTTTTTAAATTTGAAAGAAAAAGAAAAAATCATTAGACGCTTAAACTTAATTCACATTTAAAATTGGTCCAAGTTATTGGAACACCCTTTATATATATTAATTTACCCATAACATCTGTGTGTAAGTGTTTGTGCGTGTTCCTCCCTAAATTTTAATCGATCTATACACACATGCGCATGCTCATATCGTACAGGCATGTGTTGCACATTTGAGCTGCTGTGTATGTACACTTTTCTGTATTTGTGACTTTGAGTGATTTCTGCGACCTGATCCGAACGACCTCGTTTCAGTTATCAGGCTTGCTTTATTTTAGAATCAAGGGAGATAACCGCGTTATGCCAACTTATCCCGCTCAGACGGCGAAACAAAATGGGCAAATTCTTTCTCTTTGAATAATCTTTCTGGCGATCGAGACTACGTCACGTCGGAAATGAACTCTCAAAAAAAAAGAAGTAAAAAAACAAAAAACAAAGACGTCATCAATCTAAATCCACGTTCGAGTCCCGGAGAAAAGAAATGATTGTTTGTTTGGTTTTTTGTTTTTTTCTTTTTCTTCTTCATTAACGGAAACTAAATTATTTATTCTGTCTTACATTTTATCGACTTCTCCTATCTTTACTTGATTCTATCGTTCTTTTTATATTCTTGATGAATTGTAGGCTCCCTTTACGCACCTCACGTGCGTACACAAGTAAATACAACCTATGTACACAAGCATACACTCAGGCAGATACGCACTTATCCACACGGATAGATGTAGAAGCATAGTCAAATTCACAAAAAATATAGTTTTTTTTTTAATTTCACTTCCTATCAAGGCGATAAAGTCACTAAGACGCAAGGAGTTGGTGACTGTAAAAGAAACTAAGTTTCAAAACTGATGCCCTAGCTTATCATCCCGAGTTTCTCGACAAAATCCAAAGAAGGATCTGTAATATAATCGGTCCTGACTTGGCATCTTGGCTCTAGTCACTCTCTCACTGACGTGATATGGCTTACTTCCGTCCTTTCTATAAATATCTTTATATTTTTAAAAATTAAATATTTTTATATTTTTTAAAAATTAAATATTTTTATGGTAACTTCTCTGACGAGCTCCCCACCCCCGGTGCCCCGACTACAAGAATTTAAGCGTGCTACTAGATTGGTATCTAGGTCCCACCCTTTTACTGTTGAAATAGCTAAATGCAACTGCCATTTCTTTTCCAACTTCTTTTCTCGCACTTCCACCCCGTGGAAATCCCTTCCGTTTACTTGCTTCCCTGATAACTATAACCTTCAAAAAATTAAATGCAACGTCAATCGCCATCTTCTGATGTCTTGAACCCATTCATTTTTTATCCTTTCCTCATTCCTCCTATAAACAGTTTTTTTTTTCTCTCGCCTATATTCTATGTAACCCCCTGTGAACTAGTGCCACTCCCGTGAAATGCTTAAAGAAAAAAACAAAAAACAGAACCTGAAGATTGCTGGCGCTAGATGACTGGGTGTGGTCGTAAGATCACGGGTAAGGAATTAATTAGTTCCCTCCACATATCATGTGTCCTGTGCATCTGGCAGAGTCCATCCCTCTCCATGCTAAACTACGGGCGATTTTCTTCAGCTTTAAGGCTCACTTTTCTCACAGACACGTAGCGGTTGATTCGCTCGGGTGGGTGGGGGATCTGTCCTGAGTGTTAACTTCAGTTTAGGGATCCCTGAGAGCAGCTATGCCGTGTGATCACCGCACTGGCCGCATACATAGCTGTGGAATTCAGTCTACACCATGGTGTTTGATGGCGGCTGACACCTAAAAGAAGGCTCCTCCGTTCTTTGATAGGTCTTGTTTTTAATTCTTCTGCTGGTTGTCTGCCTATTCTTCTCACCAGAAAGAGTATCATGGTGGAGGAAAGGGGTTAGACACCGATGACACAACGATGCGGCACTTGCGTGATATATGCACTATTGGGTCCTCTCTCTCTCTCTCTATCTATCTATCTATCTATTAGGTTGTTCTGAAAATAATGTCTAATTTTAGAATAAACCTTTTGTTTTAATATATTATTATAATAGTTGCACAAAAATATATTACAAATTCCTTATGATTAGAAGGTCCTCTTTATTGTTTTTTATATCAGTCTCATTCAAAATTTTGTTCTCAAATTCGTGACGCACATGTGAACACAATGGAAAATAGTACTGTGTTGTTCGAAAAATAAGGTCCAATTTTAGAATAAACATTTAATTGTGTACTAATATAATATTATAATAGTTAAAAAATATATATATTACTCATTCGTAAGGATTCAGATGTCCTCTTTCTAAATGTTATATCAATCTCCTTCAGAATTCTGTTCTCAAATACTTGATGCACCCTGCGTATATACAAGAAAATAATATTGGGTTGTTCGGAAAATAATGTCCGATTTTAGAATAAGCCTATTGAGTTCTAATATATTATTATAATAGTTGCACAAAAACCAATCCCTTATGTATAAAAATTGTCATCTTTGTTAATTTTATTACAAACTCTTTCAGAGTGTAACGTAACATTACATATCCGTCATCTTGAACACGAAAAAAAGAAGTGATGCATTTACTTTTTTTGCATGAGTTCCGTCTTGGTAATAATGCTTCTCAAACTGCTGCCAACGTTAACAGGGTATGGGGGTGGCGGATCTTACTTGTGATTGGACAGTACGGCTGTTTGAAAGTTTTTAAGCCAAAAAACTTTGCAAAGAATCGGAAAAGAATGCGTTACATATTTTTTTTCACGTTTTGTCATTATCATTGTAGGCATCAGTGGTCAAATTAGTAGTATTTTATTCCAATATTAAACATTTTATAAACACTTTACAATATCCTTTCCTGTAAAGGAAAGATATTTTATTTGATACGTTACTTTTTTCACCATTTGCACCCAAGCAAGGCAGTAAAGCCACTATGATACAATGGCTTAACCGAGAAAACATTATTGGGAAGATAAGACAATAAAAGAACGGATTTTCAAGTTCGTAGTCGATAGGAAATCGAGAACCGGAAGAGAGTTCCACAAATGAGATAAAAAAATCTATTTACAGGGGGTGGGCAAACTTGCTTCAGGTAAGAACCACATACGTTAAAGTTTAGATCTTTGAGAGCCACAACACATGAACAAAACTTACACGAACGTTTCTGTTACATACACATGTGACCACTCTCACTCGCCCGGCGCACCCAAAATCTTTAAAACCCTTACCTAGGACATCAGTCTTCTTACACCCCTCTGTAACGCTTGCCGACCGGAAATTTCTTTAATCCCTCTCCGTCGCACCATTCCTTCCATCAACACCAAAGAACAACGCCTCACCCAGATCTAGCATTAAAATTAGGATTTAAATTCTTAAATATTTTTTAATAAGTGTGAATACTTAGGTTTTAATCTCAATTCGTACCCAGTAACTAATTATAAAGCATGAATTTTTTTCTTATTTTCCTTGACTGTGATGAAAATAGGAGCTCAGCCAACATATTTCTACGAGCCGCATATTAAAGAGCCGCATGTGAACCGCGAGCCGCGGTTTGGCCACACCTGTATTAGAATAAAAATCACGATCGCAATTAGCAATTTTAACAGTAAAAGGATGTGACCTAATAAACTAGTACTGCACTTAAATTCGGGAAGTTCGCCTAAAGTGACACTCGAAAACGGGAAAAAAGTGTTAAAACAAAAATCTAAGTTTGGAACAAGACGAAAAAGGTTAAAGAATAGAACGATGGACAAACTGAGAAAAAGAATCGAGATTTCCTTTCATTTTAAAAGTCTGGTTATTTTTAAGTAGACAAGGTTTGAAGAAAAGGACTTTGTTATTTTGATATTGCCAAGAAGACCGCCCGGGGGAAGCTGGACTGACAGATGATTGATCGCACTTCTTAAAGTGGAAGTTACGAAAACATGTCTCCTGATTGCGCAAGAGGTCAACTGAGATATAATATTTGGTAATTTTGGAGACGAAAGCAAAACAGAGGAGCTGATTTATTCTACCTATCGAAAAGTAGAAATTGTAAACAAGCCGAGAAAATAGAATTTCTTTAGGTAAAGACCCGACCCTGGGTTCTTAAAGTGCGATGACCCTTACAAGATCGGGAGATAAACTGACCGGAGAAAACAACTGGTAAATTTCTTATTGTATAAACAAACCCAGGCTGGGAAAAACTTGCCGACTATAAATTAAAATGATAATTCTAATAACCAGAAACTAAGCCACGACTCGCGGTTCGAGAACCAGATTTGTCAAACGGACAAACGTGGTGACGGGCGTAGGTGAAATAACAAGAAGGACGGAGAAATTGCCTACACCCATTGGGAGGTGTTGGTATGAGACCCAAATAATAGAAGGAAGGTGTTATAAGAACTACCCGCAGGAAGTAGCGATCTCCAAATTTGGAGATTTAATTGATTTTCCAGAGCCGAACACCAAAGGGTTCTTGTTGGAAGATAGGGGAAACACCGGATCCCCTAAACAGGTCGAGAACCATGCCAGTTTTGGTTAAAGGTCAATATAAGCAGAACGTTGTGGACGATTCAACCAGTTTCCAGAAAGAGTTCCAGGAGGCAGACGAAGAAAGACTACTACTCTGCCGAATACAACGTGACTTGCTGCTAGAGAGAACCCCCTACTTAAGCCTTGTTCCAGACTTAGGTAATGTTGGTTGGTTGGTTGGGTTTTATGGCATATCAACCACTGTAGGTCATTTAATGCCAAATTAAGTTTTTTATATATATATATTCATACACATACACATATATACACCTATATATATATATTGAATATACAGTACTATTAAACGTATAGCTGGCAACATTATTCCAAAAACGTATAGCTGGCAACATTATTGTTTCAAAAACTCATAGCTGGCAACATTATCGTTTCAAAAACGCATAGCTGGCGACATTATTGTTTCAGAAACGTATAGCTGGCAACATTATCGTTTCAAAAACGTATAGCTGGCAACATTATTTTTTCCAAAAAACGTATAGCTGGCAACATTATTGTTTCAAAAACGTATAGCTGGCAATATTATTTTTCAGAAAACATTATCTGAGGCCTTGCTGTTGGACGTAGTTTATCGTCATACCCAGGACGCAGATGTAGTTTATCGCCATACCCAGGACGCCGATGTAGTTTATCGACATACCCAGGACGCGGACGTAGAATATTGTCATACCCAGGACGTGTGTAAGAGCTGGAAAAACTAGGAGTTCACTATTTGCCCATAGCTGGGACCCTAACAGGTGCTACCACCCCGGGTCAAGGTGGATCTGGGAACACCAGCAATTAAGAGGTCGTTCCACGCTCCTCAAAACCTCCTGATCAGAGGCCTTGCTGTTGGATGCAGTTTAACGTCATACCCAGGACGGAGACTTAGGTCAATTGAGCGAAATGTGACGGTAGAATTCAAAGTGGGAAGGGTCAATATTTCTGTACAAAGAACAATATAAACCGCATAGAAATATACCCTGAAGAAATTCCTGTCTTCCTTTCGTCTACAAGAATTTTTTTTTATTTTTCCTTTGTGACCTAGTTTCGCCATCAGCGCTGATGATAACTCGATCTTTGCCAGCAATATGATCAATCAACACAACGTGGGGCGGAGCAAGGCGCAGATCAGAACGACTAAATCCAAAGGCAAGCGGCAGCATTGACCAAGGACCGACTGGCGATAAGTGATACACCAATACAAGACTCGAGAACCGGTCAAAGTAGAGGATTACAGTTAAAATGGTTTTGTTGAGAACAATCTCGCTTAATGAATGACCAGGAAAAATATTTGGCTCTAAAATTTAATTAATATCATCAATATTTATATATTTATTGTGACTAGACACACCGGTGAGAATTTCTCGGTTTTCCTATTTGAAGATTCAGATGTATCATAATTCTTAATTTAATGAATGGATAAGTTAATTACGAGTTCCCTATACATATCTGGGCTTAACAACTTTAACAAAGTATTGCAATAATAATCCTAAATATGAATTCAGGTCATTGTGTAAAGAAGTAAGAGGATACAAATAAAAAGATTCGAAATTGCCAATGTTTGTCATTTCATAGACGCAAACGTTAAACGTATGACAGCGTTGCTGCTTCTTCTATCTTCTTTTTCGTTCTTTTTTCCCACTGAAACCAAACAGTATCGCTGATATGTCTTGTTCGGGAAAGGGGGAAGCAACACATAAACTGTTTGCATAAATCGTTGGCAGAACAGGGATTAGGAAAGATAGTAAAAAGAAAAAAAACTGAAAGCTACAAAGAACGGTATGGCACCTTGCATTTATTGGAAATATTCATAGAAATATGAGTTAATTTTTTCTTATTCAGTTTATTAAACAGGTTGTTAATTTTTTTATTTAAAACGGAAAATAACTGGGTTGAAAATAATTCACTAAGAATGTACTAAACGATCCTAAAGCAAGGAAAAAGAAAGAAAGGAAAAAGGAAGAAAGGAAAGATAATAACAAAAGGGGGAAAGAAAGGAAAAGACATGATATCAAAACAGGCCGCTGGGTGTGGACCAGATGTCGGTCAGAGCCTCTGACTGACCTTAATTTTTGTTGAAAGAATAGAATTGGAGATATCGGTCGCGAGCGCTGACCGACATTTTCGTAGAAGAATTCTTATCAAAATAACGAAAGGTAACTTTTAAATTAGAATAATAGAAATGAATTTTACTTTAGTCAGAGAGAAAGTGTCTTTGGGTTGGGGAAGTGACTGGTGAAAACGATATACGGAATTGACCTGTTAAGAATTGGACACCCACGTTAAGAAAGTAGAGATATTTCGACCCAGATAATTAAGATTCTCGGCTATCAGGGAAAAACAAAGAGGTAAAAAAGAAGAGCAATTGTTTTTGGACCACGGAGGGCGCCAGGAAGGCGGAAAAGATCCTTTCTAAAAGTCAAGACTAATTAGCAGCGGGCTGTTTGACAAAGTCCAGGTGAGAGAGGGCAAGGATTGTCATTTTGCGTACGTGCAAAAAGGTGCGAAATCGGATTTTGTTTTTTTAAAACCAGCACGATGTAACCACACCCGCCAACAAAAGGGAGAGGGTGTTCGGTCAATAACAATTGGTCGAATACAATCACGTGACCGCGGAAGAAGAAGGAAAGAAAAACCTCGATCAATAACTGTTGGACGAGGCGGTCACGTGGGCTGCGGAAAGAAGAGAAAGAAAGGTTCGATCGGGAACGATTGGTTGAGAGCGATCACCTGACATGAGAGAGACTAAGAGAAATAGATATGCGCCGCCCCCAAGAGCACTGTGAGAAAGTAGGGTGAAAACAATAACGATAATGGAAAGTCAAAATTAATACGGCTTTTGAAATTATCGAGAAAACCCTGACGCCGACCGACCCACCCGGTTTGTTGCGGCGTCAATATAAGCAGGACCCCAGTCGGCAGAAATCAGTTGGAGCTGAAGTTGAGTTGAAGTTGGAGTTAGGTTGGGCGTGAGTTGCAGTTCACCTCGGACGACAGAAGAATCCTCGAAACAAGAAATCCTTCCAGCCCAAGTTGAAGACAAGAAATCTTCCACCGAATTGAAGCAAGAAATCTTCCACTGAATCGAAGCAAGAAATCTTCCACTGAATCGAAGCAAGAAATCTTCCACTGGGTTGAAACAAGAAATCTACCAGTCTAAACAAACGAAGAAGAAGAAATATAGTTCACGTCGAAGAGAAGAACCAACTGCGAACGACCGATAGAAATTAGCCCAATGTCGAACTGAACCACACGCCGACATACATACATGATTCTAGAAAGTAGGTAGTTCGACATTTTTTTTGCTATTTTTGTGATAGAAGCTTGGTGCCATAGTTCACAGAACGGGTCGGGGAAGTGAGAACTATTTTGCTTTTATGTAATAGACATTGAGATATAAAAGGTTGTTAATTTTTTTTTTTATCAGCAATTTTGTTTGGTGTCGTGAGTTTTTATTTTATTTGTGTTTTGCCACCCCTGTCGGACTCAACTTGTATCGGCCCCTGATCCCTGCTGGTCCCGTCTGTCTAAGATCTAAACACAGCGTGGGTAGACAGACCGGAGATCGGTATAGTTGCTTTAGTGACCAGGTATTGGAAGCGAGTCGGGAAAGGCGAGGCTGGTGATCATCTGACCAAAGGGTTGGAGCGGCACGCTTGGACCCAGGAGGAACGACCAGGAGGAGCGACGTCACCGTTGGCGCCGTAACCAAAGGATCCGACACTGGGCCAGGTGTGTAACCGTCACAACGGGAAATTGTGGAGCGCCATGAACGTCCACGTCGAGAAGAGAACATAATTTGAAGGTTAGACGACATATGTTTATAGGGGTAGATAGGTTTTCCCAGACCCAGTGCGTACTACCCACGAACTCCCAGACCAGAGAGTGAGCAAACCTGATTGAGGGCCCCAAGTAGCTTTTTTTGTGACCCGTGCGATCTTATCAATATTTGCTCTTTTTTTTTCTTCCTATATTTATATACGTTACAAAGGGTACTCTGACGTGGTGTAATCGTTAACAAGCTTGTCTCTTTAGAACAGTTATGACTGAGTAGTGCGTTCGGACGTCATTGGGTGCCCCATACTTTCGGCCTTGTGCCACATTTAATCTACGCTTGGAAAATCTCTATTATGGGCACCTCGAGGCAGTGTAATGATTAGCAAGCTTGTCTTGCGAAAACAGTTACGAGTGAATAGTGAGTTTGATCCTCGCTAGGTACCCCACACTTTCGGCCTTGTGCCACATCTGAGCTACGCTTAGAAAATCGTTTTAGGCATCTCAGCGTGGTGTAATGGTTAGCAAGTTTGTCTCGCTAGAACAAATACGACTGAATAGTAATTTTAATCCTCACTGGCTATCCCGCAGTTTTTGCCTTGTGCGACATCTAAGATACTCTCGACGTGGTGTAATGGTTAGCAAGCTTCTCTCGCTAAAGAGTGAATAGTGAGTTCGATCCTCATACTTTCGACCTTGTGCCACATCTAAGCTACGCTTGAAGAATCATTTACTCTTCTATAAGCTACGCTTGGAAAATCACTATATTGTAAATTAAATTAAATCCAACTATGAAAAGTTTTCGCGGCTTTTGACGTCTTTTCCTTTCGTTGAAACTCGTGAATTTCTTTTGCTCTTGTGAAACCGCGAAAAAAACACTACATAAAATTCCCTATTTTTTATCCATAATGTAGCATTTGTTATAATTATTCAACTTTTTAACAAGAATCTCTAGTTGATTTTAAAACTTGCCTCAAAAATTACTAATTTATTTGAAATGAAATGATACATTATGACATGTCTCTCATTTGCATTTAAATACATTGTATTCGTTTTCAGTTTTTCTAGTTGAATTGTTCACCGATATTGCATTTAATCTATGATTTTGCATAATTAGGTTACAATGAAACGTGTATTTTATATGAATAGTACCTTATAGAAAACTGAGATGTATTAGTTTGGTGAGCCTCCGTATCACAGATTTGTGGAGCGATTTATGGATATCATATATTGTGACTGGTGGGGGGGCACGAAGCCCTTCCACTGGCCTTGAGTTCGCCTATCACAAGGGTTCACACTCCTTTCTCGTCTTTTGAACAGAAGTAGAGATTTATCCCTTGTTTCCTGTTTAGGATTGGGTTTCCGGTTCATTCCAAAGTTTTCTCTTTTACTACCAGTAACCACTTGCATCTTAATGGCATTATCGCCTTGCTCGAGGTGAAATGATTAAAAAAAATCACCAACAACGATTATCAGAGCAAATCTCACACCAGCCTCACCAACCAACAGCAATCACAAGAAATTTCTCTGGGTCAAAAATTTTAATTTACGAAAGTGCACAACCTTAACGTGTCATCTAGAGGGTAGCTGTTATCTGCCTATGTTTTCCATGAATTAAAATAATTCAGTCGTTGCCATTTTTATGCCAGAAAGCATATGGGAATTCGACTCGCCACTCAGACGAGATCGACCCGAAAAAGATATTTTAATCCAAATAAATCAGTAATAAAATAAATTCAAACACTATTTGATGAGAAATTAATAATTCAAGTGATGTCATGCAGATTTTTTTTTATATTTTTAATCCAAAGATTAGCAAATTTGAATATCTTGAGGATATTCTGAAATACGAAACAGTGTTAAGTATTGAACTCTGCAAATAACAGTTTCTTTGGAAACAATTCAAAAATGGGTAGAATCTCGTGAACTGCTCTTAAAAGTCGAGATTTTTAATATTCTAGATAGGAAATAATTCAGCAAATCAATTTTCAAAATTATAATTTTAAAATTCAGATAAAAATATTTTTCACATTTTAAAATGAAGTGAAAATTAGTCTCAAAATATTTCGGTCATTGTTCCTTGCGGTCTTCTTCAGTTTTTCTGTCGATTCCTTCATGGAATTTCAAATTTAACCTTTTATTTTATGTACCACAGTAAATTGTTTTCGTTTCGCTGTCAATGTCTCGGGATATCTCGTACTGTTCGAGACAATAGCCGAGAGGTTTAATGCTTTGGTTTCTGAATTTTGTTGAATAGTCATTGTGTGTTTAATACCTAGGCGGAGTAGTACTAATTAATATCAGTGAAAGCAAGACGCGCAAAAATTGAGCAGTACTAAAACAAAAAGATGGAACTCATTAGCTCAGGTAGACCATCTAAGAGAAGGAAAACTCTGATTGTAAACCCGTGTTTCCCTTGCGGCCATACCTAATCATGAAAAAGGTTTCTGGTGTAAACCCTGAGGACAAATCCGGAGACAGAGTGCTAAACTGTACTGGCCACTGCCATTACCATGGACAGAACCAGTGACGTGGAGAGGAGAGACATTCTGCGTGGACAACCGCCTATTTCTTATCAAACGCTGAAGCGACACACAAATACAAAAGAACAATATACAGGGTGCAATGAGTAAATTGTCGCCCTTTTATATTTTTAACTTCGCGCATGCGTGTTATCTTTTTCTTTTTGTTTTGTCGACTGCACAGTATAGTAGGATCAGTTGGGGACCGTCTGTGAGAAAAAGAACACCATGACGCATTTCGCTCCGCCAGAAATTTGAAAACAGCAAGCTGTACTGCATAATATTCGCACCGGAAGCTCCAATACGAACATTTCAAAGTGTCTGGATGTCAATCTGAAGACATTGCAAAGGATTCGGAAAGAGTTGGATGAGTCTTATAGTGATTACGAAGGTACGGCAAATCGGAAAACTCACTCTGATCGTTTTGATAAGTAAAGAATTCCCGAATTTGTTGATGGAGGTCTCAGACTCAACACAGAGGCCTACATTAAGTGCAGTGATGAGGTAGTGTTGCCCTGTGTCTGGCAACAGGACTCTGCACCATGCCGTACAAACAGAAAGAACCTAGTCATGGCTTCCATACAATTTCTGCGATCCCATCATCCCTCTATATCTGGCCACCTAACTCCTAAGACTGCAACCTCCTTCATTATTATGTGCGGGGCGCAGTTGAGTGAGAGACCAACAAAACTCCTTATAACACCAAAAATGAATTGAAGACAAGGATTATGAAAGCATTCACCAACTTAAACAAGGAGACCATCCAGAAAAGTTTCAGGAGATTCCGAAGTCGTCTGGAGGCCGTAGTTGAAGCCAATGGCTATTTTATTGAATACATTTACTCTTTAGTCTTTAAATATATTTTTGTGTAATTTTGGTAAATATTTGTCAAAATGAGGTGTCAGTGCTATTTGTTTTGCGTAATTTAGACTACAATGTATTCATCGCACAATGAATGTGTTAGCATAGGAAGCAGTTACTTATCTATTTTCTTAAAGGGCAGGAAATTGTGGCAAGCCCTGATCGCCAACCTCCTGAGTGCACACGGAACATAGAAGAAGAAGAAGAAGAAGAAGAAGAAGAAGAAGAAGAAGAAGAAGAAGGGGGAGGAGGAGGAGGAGGAGGAATAGGAGGAGGAGGAGGCCATCCTTATAGACAGATTTCAACATAGGTCGAGAAGCGAACATAATTAGCAGATTAGATGACATATTATTACACGGAGATTGTCTTAGCAAATCTCGAACCAACTCCCAGCAAACTAAAATACAATGGACATTTCAAGAGAACAAAAAGTTTTAACCTGCGAGAAATTGTAATCTTAGCATTAACGCAAGGTTAGCTAGAGGGTAGCCATTATTAACTGAGTTGTTATAAACATTTGAAATCCTTCAGGAGTTTTCATTGTATGATAGAAAGCATTTGGGACAGTCATTTGCCACCCAGACAAGAACGAATCACAAAAATATTTTAATCAAAACAAATCAGTAATCAGTAAACACTATCTGATGAGAAATTAATAATTCAAGCGGTATTGACGCCAGCTAACACCATGAAGCTGTTTCTTTTTTTTTTTGTTTTGTTTTTTGTTTTGCTTTGTTTTTGTTTTTCAAATTTAATCCAAAGATTATCCAATTTAAATATGTTGAGGGTGATGATTCAAAAATAATAATTAGTGTTTTAGTAATTAGTTTAGACAGGCCATTGCAAATGATAGTCAACGTTTAATGTTCTCTGGAGACAATTCAACGCGGAAATTATTTTAACCTCAATTAAACGTCAAGATTTTAATTGGCGAGAGAGAAAATGATTCAACGCAACAATTTTCCAAATAATATTTTTTTTTTAATTAAGACATTAAACAGTTTCTCGTTTTAAATTTGAACAACAATTGTTAATATCACAAGCTTTCAGTCGCTGTATCCCCCCCGGCTTTCTTCGTTTTTTTATTATTATTTTATTTTTTTCTGTCAATACGGGTAACGTTCAAGGAATTTCAAATTAAACCTTTTATTTAATCCACCGCGGAAAATTGTATTCGCTCCGCTGTCCATGTCTCGGGATATCTCGTACTGTTCGAGAAAATAGCCGAGAGCATTAGTGCTTCGGTTTCTGAATTCGCTAACGGCATCGGGAATGTCGTTGATGAAGATTAGAAACAGCGTAGGTCTAAGGATAATGCACTGGAGAAATGATCTAGAAGAGTAGCCTAAAAAAATGGAGTTGAGTTGCCATCTCTTAAAATATTAGAAAATTAAATACGGGAACGACTTCACACATAGTTTGAGAAGCAAGGGGATTTATGGCAAATTTTCATTTGTATGATTAAATCCACTTGCAACTTATATAACCGTAAAATTAAACAGCGCCGAATTGAATTATCTTACGCAAATTCGTCGTCGTCTGCTTTATCTCAAGAATTGAATTTATTCTTTGCTGATCGCTTCCTTTATGATGATGGCGTTGATGACTACTTTCGCCGCCAACGTGCAGCTTCAGAACTAGAAGCTTCCAGTTTCACCAAGACCTACCCCCGTTATCCATTCCCTGTCGGCGTTTCACGTTGCAAGAGTTGGTTGAAGCTAAAAGAAAATCAGAGTAGAAGAAAGTACCGATGACGTAAACTTTTTTGAGGTGAATCTCAACTTACGAGGAATTGAGCCACACACTTGATTTCATGATCTTCTTCCGCGGCACATATGAAATGCGACATGCAGAATCCAGTTATGAAGCTACAACGGCGGACTGCTGCTGATTCTGTTCGAGTGGCGCCTTCTTTAGCATGTCCGTCATGCGTAGCCTTCTTTATCCGCTCGTTTAACCATTGAGATCTGTTGTAATCAACACCCGCTTGTTCTACCGTTACTGTCTTTGGGGGTGGTCGCCCTTAATATGATTCTTTGTCTTCGACTTTGCCGCAAAGGGTGGCCCTACCTGGAGCTTAGAACTGCAGATGGTATCCTTCTCAGAGTCATTTGACCACGCAAGCCCCTCTACCACGACAAGGAGCGACCATCAGAGGTACGCACATAGAAACATATACGCATAAACGCACATATATATTTTACACTGGATATCGAAGTAGTTTATCACCAAATGTTACTTTAATGACAATAATAGAAACAAAACAACAAGGAATAAAAGTATAAAACCATCATCAAATATATGAGAACATTTTTTTTATTATTCTCGTTGTTAAAAATATTTGAAAGATTAATAATATCTGACGAAATTGACTATTTTGAACAAATAGTAAAAAAAATAGAAGTATTCAAATCAAAATAACGTTACGACTAGAAACGATTTTTCTACAAATTTAAAAATTCGTCTTCATCTATAAAATTGTTACGTTACATATTTTACAATCAATAAATAAAAAAATCATAAAAGAATAAAATGATCAGCAAATTTTGTTCAAAATCTTTGAATATAGGGAAAGAAGTCTGCAGCGTATTCAGCTGTATACACTTATCAGGAGATCAGTTCGTGTTAATGTGTAATTTACAATTTACAACGTAAGTCTATGTGCATCTATTTCTTCTAGCAGTTTCAGGATATCTACCAAAAATCATAAAATTGTTTTGACTAATTTAATAACTAGAAAATCAATTCTCACTTCAGTATAGCAATTATATTTAACTAGAAAGAGCCGTGAAAAATTCACGAGTTAACTATTTTAAATTTCTGCTGAATTTAAATACTTATGTTAATGATTGAATAAGCTCATGGCAAGTTCTACGACAATAAAAAATACGCAGAAATTCTCCTGCCGCATTGTTAAATATTTAAGCATAACAACTTCATCAAAATATTGTAATCACAATGATAAATATGAAGGCTGGTCGTTATTTTAAAAAGTAAGAGGGTACAAATGAAAAGATTTGAAATTGACAACTATTTTCCAGTTCACTGAAACAGACGTTAAACGCTTCTATTTTCCTTTCTTTCTTTCTTTCTTTCTTTCTTTCTTTCTTTCTTTCTTTCACTGGACCCCAGTAGCATCTCTGATATGTCTTTTGTTTATCAACACGGAATAGTCTATTATTTATTATGTATTGGTAGGAGACCCTAAACACTTCTATGTTCCCTCTTTCTTTCTTTATTTATTTATTTCTCTCAATGAAAACAAGTTTCTCCTCTTTCCACGCAATCAAAACAGGACAATCCATTATTTATGAAGTATTAGCAGAACGTAACGGTCGTGCAAACTATCGAAGGGAGGAATAAGCCCAATTATAATACGATCTTTAAAAAATATCGTTTTTTACGGATGTGCGGCTTATCAATTTTTTACGGTTATTTCAAGCCAGAAAATATTTTTATATTGTAAGATATTTTTAGACAATAATAAATTTGTAATACAAGTATTACAAATTAACCCATAGCTGGGGGGGAAATGTAGTTTCATAGTTTTTTTTTCCAGGGGTATTTGCGCGCAAATGGATATAACGAACCCCAAAAGTATTGGCACTTGGCTCTCTGATTTACAATTCTGAGCCATTATCATTTACGACACCCGCACGACGAAGCTTACACTACCTGGTATTCCAAAGCATTCACCCATATAGGTACTAACCAGGCTCGACGTTGCTTAACTCCGGTGATTGTACGTAAGCCCAACATAAAATAGTAAGTCACCATATCATCTCCATCTGGTCCTGGGTATAACGATAAACTACATCCAGTAGCAAGTTTTCTGATCAAGAGATTGGCGGTTTTGAGGAGCGTGGAATCACCACTTATTTGCTATTGTTCCCAGGTCGAATAGTGAACCCCCAAGCAAAAACAAAACACTATGAAAGTTTAAAATAGGTTTTTATATTAAAAATACCAGCAATACATTTTTATATAAAAAATACCAACAATACATATTTATAGCAAAATACACATTTACATAGATAGATAGATAGATAGATAGATAGATAGATAGATAGATAGATAGATAGATTATACATATAGTAAAATACATATTTATAGTAACATTACAATATTACTTCAAAGCTGTCAAGGAAATTACATTTCATTATTAAATGACCCATAACGAGTTGATATGCCGTTAAACATATCAATCAGTCTTTTTCCATCTCTCTTTTCTCTCTCTCTCTCTCTCTCTCTCTCTCTCTCTCTCTCTCTCTCTTTGTGTCTTTTCGTAATATTTCCTTCTCTACGACCTTTACTACCCACATTGTTTTTGTGATAATTCATTCACATTGTGGACCACATTCGCTGACAGCCATTTTGTTTATTCTTGTAGTCAAATTATCCGACGTTCATCTAAGCCAGTCATGGGCAAACTGCGGTCCGTTTGACTTTCTAAATGACACGTCTGAATTTCATGAAGAAAATAGAATGTTGTTTACATTTTTCCCCACATAACTCCAGACATAAACAATGCTTAAACACAATATATCTTAAATTTTGTAACCTTTCTTTGAAAATAGCGTTTTCATCATTTGAAACCATTAACGATTTTTCACTAAGGAAGATCATATGTGTAAACATCATTTGCTTTAGGAAAAGTTCATAATAATTTTTTTCTTTGGAGAAGCGTATTTTTCTTATTTTTTTTTTCAAATGAATAAATTAGAAACAAATCACATTCAATAATGTGTTTTAATTGTCATCGGTGATAATATTAAACTAAGATTTCAATTTTTGATTATAGAAATATATTTTCGTCAAAGATAAAAATCTATTTTTACGCATTTCTAAAGTATTAAGTCTGATAGAGTCGCTAAATTTAATTTGCTAGCTGATGTCGAAAATTATAATGTGGGGCAATAAATGGCTTGTTGATTATTAATGCCTGTAGCACAAAACTGCTCTGAAGAATGCTTTTTGCCTTCCACTAGTATGACTGATGCTAACTTCCAGGAGAGCAACTCAGTGCGCCTTATTGGTCAGGCGTTTTCTAATGAAATAAAGTGGAATGATTACATTGAATCAGTTACTAAGTCTGCTGCTAGGAAAGTCGACTCATTATATATATTAGACAATTTACCAGTGTGCATTCGTCTGTGCATCGCATATTGCTAACACAACTGGTCTAGTGCTTCTGTTTTTCTATCCAGTGATAGAAATTAAAAAAAAACAAATAGATAAATAGATAGATAGATAATGAAGAGATTGAGATAGATAGTCACACATGCATAAATACATGCGTACATACGTACGTATGTACGCATACATCTGACCAGGGATAGATAGATAAGTAGAAAGGTAAATATATATATATATATATATATATATATATATATATATAGAAAGTATAAATATATATATATATATATATATATATATATATATATATATATATATATATATATGTATATACATTATATATATATGATATAGATAGATAAGTAGAAACGTATATATATATATATATATATATATATATATATATATATATATATATATATATATATGTGTGTGTACCTTTCTACTTATCTATCTATCCTTGGTCAAATGGGTGCACGTACGTACGTATATATGTATGTACATATTTATGTATGTGTGTGTCTATTTCAGTCCCTTATTATCTATCGATCTCTCTCTCTCTCTCTCTCTCTCTATATATATATATATATATATATATATATATATATATATATATATATATATATATATATATATATAATAAAAAATACGTGGATAAGTAATCCAAGTGAATATTAATAATATAAAATATTAAAACTGGTCCACAAAAGAGAGCTCAATATATTTATTATAGAGCATAGAAATTAATTGCATAAAAATGAAACTGAATTGTACTCCATTTCTATGGCCATTTATAAATGGGGGTACAATTAATATTCATTTTTATGTAATACACACACACACACACATACATATATATATATATATATATATATATATATATATATATATATATATATATAGATAGATAGATAGATAGATAGATAGATAGATAGATAGATAGATAGATAGATGCTCATTGAAACAATATAGAAAAACCTCTCTACTCGCCATCAGCATAGATGATGCTAGATGCCTGGAAAGCAACACGGTACGCCTCCTTGACCTCACGTTTTCAACCGACTTGAAGTGGCACGACTACATCGAATCTATAGCTGCATATACTGCAAGGAATGTAAGGCTACTGTGTCGTGCCAGAAGTTTTTTTCTCGTCAGAGTCTATCTTGCTCATTTACAAATCTGTAATTTGTCCCTTCATTGAATACTGCTGCCATATTATCTGGTCTAGTGCCCCTGCTAGTCATCTCGAGGTTCTTGACAAAATCCAAAGAATCATCAGTAATATAATCGATCTTGACTTGGCATCTCGATTTCAATTACTTTCTCAACGACGTGACGTTGGTTCCGTCTGTCTTTTCTACAAATATGTTCAAGGTAACGTCTCTGAAGCGCCTTTTTACCTGGTAACCGGCCGACGCGTGACTAAGCGTGCTACTAGATTGGCGTCTAGGTCCCACACTTTTACTGTTGAAATTGTTACATATAACCGCCACATCTACTGCAACAGTTTCTTTTCTTGCACTTCAGCCGGTGGAACTCCCTTCCGTTTACTTGCTTCCCTGATAACTAAAACCTTCAAAAATTTAAATGCAACGTTAATCGCCATTTCTATCTTCTTGAATCCTGTTCATCTTTTATCGTTTGTGAAGTCCCTCTAGACCCAATCTTTTCTCTCATTTTCTCTCTCTGTAACCTCCTGCTTACTAATGGTATTCCCGCTTGCTTTGGGTAAAATGATTAAGAAAAGAAAAAGGTAGTTAGATGTGAACAGGGTGAGATAGATAGATAGATAGTTAGATAGATAGATAGATAGATAGATAGATAGATAGATGTGAACGGGCTGACATAGTGAGCTGGATAAGGAAAACCACTGATAGTGTTGTGGTGTCCTCCCTCTAAAAAGTCTATGTAGGACTCTTCCGGCTACTTTAAGATTAGTAGGAGAGAAGGCCTAGGGGGAACAGTCGAATAGATTGAACGCTAGTCAATCGACACACACTCACTAGCCGTGTAATACTCTTCTGTTGTACTTACTGTTTAATATATGATATATCTGCAACACTTGTTTTGTTATTTCTTTAACCATTTACTTGGTCACAACAGATAGAAAGATAAATAGAAAAAAGCATGCAGACTGAAATATATTTGTAAGATGTAAGAAGTTTTACTGAAATAGATATGGAACAGATTGAGCTAGATATGAAAAGATTATCACAAATTCTTTCAGAAAATCTGGTTATTGCCCAACATTCGTCCATCGATCATTGAATGCGCTTACAAAAGGACAATCTGTTTTCTTCATATGGAGAAATGAGATCTGGAAGGAAACGCCATTACAAATTCCAAAAGCTACTAATCATGATAAAGAAATTCCGGGGAAATCCAAAACAAAATCGAATTATCTGGCGCCGCCAAAGACTTGGCACTTAGAAAGGCTGGATGAAATTCGTATTTCTCGCATGAATACAATGTCAGTCCCATACGGCTCGTTTTTGAAGATTACACCAATTAAGACTGTACACGGACTTTGTAAGGTTGTACATATGTTGGCATCAACCTACGTGACTGAGACAGAAATTTACACACACTTGTCTGATATTTTTAGACGTAAGAATTATCATTATTCTTCAGAGATTTACTTAGTCTGATGCGCCCATCTTGTTTTTTTTATTTTGTTTTTTGTTTTTTTGTTTTTTGTTTTGTTTTGTTTTTTTGCAGTGACAACGTTTCGACTGTACTGCTCACTGTCCGTCTTCAGGTTTCTGTGAAAGTTGTTTACTTTCCTCGAATTTCGAATCGAACCCTTCATTCAGTCTAGAGAGCTGATTCAATCTATGAATCATGATCTCATCAGTAGACCCAGCATCGAAATAAACACCCTATTGGAACTTTTTATTAATATGTTCCGTCCTGGATAAGCTACATCCAACAGTAAGGCTTCTGGTCTGGAGATTGGAGGACCGTGGCCCCACCTCTTAATTGTTGGTGTTCCCCGGTCCACCCTGACCCAGCGTTGTAGCACCTGTTAGGGCCTCAGCAAATAGTGAACACCCAAACAAAAATTAACAATACATTTTTATAGCAAAATGAAAATCAATGTATTACTAAAAAATATAAAAATACATTTTTATGGTAAAATTATCAACAATACATTTTATGATCTACAAAATATATATTTAAACAAACATACCTTTACTCTGAAACTATAAAATTATGTACAGAATATGTGTAGTTGAAAGCACAACATTACATACAAAATATTTAGATTTCGGCATTAAATAATCCATAGAGATGTTGATATGCCGCTAAACAAAATCATCCGACCAACCAAACAATCTACATGAAAGAACGCTTTCAGATAATATCCTATAATTTCTTAAAGAAATCAAACTGGATTTCAAAATATAAAATTCAACAAATCTACAACATAAAACACACATAACACTACATCTAGTAATAATGTCCACATAATTATGTATATGCACAAAAGCTGACTATCATCTACCATATATTAAATTGTGAAACCAGAACAAAGTATATAGTATTTTTATTAGTTCGAAGGCCCTAAGAAAATCAAATTTCGGCATCAAATGACCCATAAGGAGTTGATATGCCGTTAAACAAACAAATCAATCAACCAATCACTTTATGTTGAATTTTGATGACCTCATCAGTAGACCCAGCATAGAAATAAACACCCTACTTGAACCTTTAATTAATAAAGAAAGACTAAAAATGCATAATCTAATTTAGAATACAGGTAGTGTAAGAATGTCTCCTGTACAACAGTAAATACTTGGCAATCTTCTGAGAATGAAGTTTTGGACGCACAGTTTAACGATATCAGTTGTCAGCTGATATCTTGTATAAGGATCCACCTGCAATTCGTCACAGATAACACTTTGACAACTTCTCTTGGCAAAGAAGGTCAGCTTAATGACATATACCTCACAAGAACGACCCTGACACAGATCCTGACAAAGAGGGTCAGGGAGTAAAGGTCAAACGATCCTGACAAAGAAGGTCACTGAATGAAGGTCAAATACTCCTGACAAAGAAGGTCACTGAATGAAGGTCAAACGCTCCTGACAAAAAGGTCAGTGATTGAAGGTCAAACGATCCTGACAAAGAAGGCCAGTGAGTAAAAGTCAAACGATCCTGACAAAAAGGTCAGTGAGTGAAGGTCAAACGATCCTGACAAAAAGGTCAGGTGAGTGAAGATCAAACGATCCTGACAAAAAGGTCAGTGAGTGAAGGTCAAACGATCATGACAAAGAGGTCAGTGAGTGAAGGTCAAACGATCCTGACAAAAAGGTCAGTGAGTGAAGGTCAAACGATCCTGACAAAAAGATCAGGTGAGTGAAGGTCAAACGATCCTGACAAAAAGGTCAGTGAGTGAAGGTCAAACGATCCTGACAAAAAGCTCAGGTGAGTGAAGATCAAACGATCCTGACAAAAAGGTCAGTGAGTGAAGGTCAAACGACCCTGACAAAGAAGGTAAACTGAGTGAAGCCAGAGACTGAGCAAAAAGACAGAAAGGGACAAGAGACAACACGCAGCGACGCGAAAAAGAAGATTCGCCCGTTAGGGGGTTCGCCCCCTCAACTAAGCCTCACCTCTGCCTCGCTTGTCTGCAGCGAATTTGGTTTTATTTTGTGGGCAACGATCTGCCCAAAATGTTTTTTTTAAGCCACAAGAAGAATCTGCCCCCTGAGAACGAATATGGTGTCTGGTCTGAGCTGCAACGCTAAAATGGTAGTCTGCAAAAGAGACAGCTCAAAGTGTGGCTACATAGTGGAGATGTCAAAATCAGTAAGAAACGATGGAAAGTGTGACACAAAATTTAGGTATGTCTTGCAGAATCTAAGCAATGTATTAAGATATAGAGAAATGACCTTAGTTAAAAAAAAAGACGATAGTGCTAGATTGCTATGTAATATCTAAACTACTTCATGGCAGTCAATTTTCCCCAGTCTCCTCACAGACGAAGAAGGACCCTTAAAACGACAGAGACCTGTTTCTATCGTTAAATAGTGTAAATATTATGGGCATAATATGTTATCAACAAAGAAGTTTTAATTAAAATATGGATTGTTGAAGATCAAAGTCGGCCGAACACATGAAGTTGGAAGAGAGATCCACAAACGAGAAGTGCGAGAAAAGAAACTGTTAGCATAGAACTTATGGTTACATCTAGCCAAGTCAACTGTGAATTGATGAGACCTTGCAGCCAATCAAGTACTGCGCTTAAATTCATAAAGTTTAAGTGCCATCTTAACCTATATAAATCTAGGTTTAACCGTTATCATCCTCACATTTCTGTATAAACTGGGTTTCTTAACCTGTAACCCTCTATGTCGAGTGGCTTATGGGCCTTGTACAGAATGAACATTATTGTTAAAAATTGTTCTTTCTATTTTAGAGAAAATATACTAAGGAAATCAAGATTAAACGTCTGACAACACCAAACTAATGGCTGCCTATTCGCCGTACGCATCGTCTGATTTAATGAAAAACAATGTCTCTGTCTCTTATTGATTTCACAGACAGCGTAAAAACAATAAAAATAAGCGGGCAAATACATTTTCACCGCCTACAAGTTTACGTTAGTAGCGTCAGGAGAAAAGAATGAAGAAAATTGGTATTTAGTAAAGATTCGGTCAAATCACATCGAGACTGGCCAGTCCTTAGATGGGGCACCACTTGGGGACGGCGGTTACTGCATAAACTAGCATAAACGAGCTTGGCTGTTCAGGAACCGCATGTGAGATCCCGACATCACTGCACCATATATAAACGGGCCAGAGAAGACGACGACGAAGAAGAAAAAGATTTAGACGAAGTAGACAAAGACGAAGTAGATGAAAAAGAGGAAGAAGACGGCGAAGAAGGAGAAGAATAAGAAGAAAAAAGAGAAAGACGAAGAGGACGAAAAAGAAAACAAAGAAGAAAAAGTGGAAGACGAAGAAATAGACATAGAAGAAGAAGAAGAAGAAGAAGACGACGAAGATGAAGAAAACAAAACAGAAGACGAAAAAGAAGACCACGAATAAGAAGAAGCGGAAGACGAAGAAAAAATCAATAAGACGAAGTAGAAGAAGAAGGGAGAGAAGAAGAGAACGAAGAAGAAGGGAGAGAACGAAGAAGATGAAGATGAAGACGAAAAAATTGGTCGACGAAGAAGACGAAGAAAAAGAGGAAGAAGACGGCGAAGAAGGAGACGAGGAAGAAGCAGAAGAATAAGAAGAAAAAAGAGAAAGACGAAGAGGACGAAAAAGAAAGCAAAGAAGAAAAGTGGAAGACGAAGAAATAGACGTAGAAGAAGAAAAAGAAGAAGAAGAAGAAGAAGAAGACGATGAAGATGAAGAAAACAAAACAGAAGACGAAAAAGAATACCACGAACAAGAAGATGCGGAAGACGAAGAAAAAATCAGTAAGAAGAAGAAGAAGGAAGAGAAGAAGAAAACGAAGAAGAAAAAGGTGAAGATGGAGACGAAAAAAATAGATCGACGAAGAAGAAGAAGAGGAAGAAGAAGGAGACGAAGAAGAATAAGACCACGAAGTAGAAGATAGTGAAGACGAAGAAAAAGACGAAAAGGATAAAGTAGACGAAGACTATGAAGTATAGAATAATAATAATAAGAAGAAGAAGAAGTAGAAGAAGAAGAAGAAGAAGAAAAGAAGAAGAAGGACAATTCCTAAAGCTGTATTAAAATAGATGCATTCGTAAGGATATCATATAATGCTTAAATGTGTGAAATGCCTTTGCTATTTACTTGGCAAGCAAAAAGACGTTGTTTCTCCTTCAGCCACCGAAATTAAATAACGTCGAGCCTAGTCAGCACTGAGATTAGTGACTTCTTGAAAATACCAGTGCTGTAAGCTTGAGTGTGCGAGTGGTGTAATGGACGACAGCTGGGAATTGGAAATCGGATAGTCGAGTTCGAATTCACCAGTTTCTTCATATTCATTTAGGCGCAAATAATCTTGGGAAAAGTATGAATTCATATCTTCACCCTCCACCCTCGCCTACCTTTGTGTTAATTAGTAGAATTTCTAACAGTAAAAAAATCATTATTATCGCCAAAAAAATCTTACAATCTAAAAATATTTTCTGGCTTTAAATAACCTGAAAATGGTCGATAAGCGCTAAAAAATCAAACAATTCTGATATTTTGAAGACAAGAGAGACAGTAAAACGACGCATAAATTAACCTAGCGAGCTTGATTAAATGTAGCTATTAGCAAAAATTGTTTTCATTACTATCTCTCCTGATATGCCAACCATTTATGCAAGCTCCTTATTATTCTGTGGTGTATCTCTTCGAGTACTGGTCGATCATAGTTCTCCACAACTTCCTTTGTTGTTCTTAGCAAATATTGTTTTTTTTTTTACTATCTCACCTATTTCCTGTTCTTTACAAAAGCTCATTCTTTTTGTATATGCTGTGTCTCTTCAAGACCTCACCGATCATAGTTCTCCACAACTTCCTAGCTTTTGTAACTCTTACCAAAGATTGTCTTTTTACTTTCTTACCCCAGTTCTGCTAATCATTTACACAAGATTGTTCTTCTTCTTATATGCGCCGTGTCCTTTCAGGACGTGAGTAATCATGGTTCTCCACAACTTCCTACCCTTTGTAGCTCTTGGTAAAGATTTCATTTTACTATCTCTCATAATCCCTGTTCTACACAAGCTCGTTAGGTATGTTATTCGCTATATCTCTTACCTATGTCCCCTGGGTGTCAAATTCTCCAGACTCTATTTCCTCATTATCTGCCGTAGAAATTTCAATTAGTGTTTCTATTTTCCCTAAAACTTCCTAGTTGCTCACATATCCAATCCATGGTATTCTCAACATCCTATCTCTGTTCCCCTATTCTGTTGGCTTTCGATATGTCTTGTAAGATCCAAATTCTCCAAGCCTCTTCCTCATTGTGTGTCCTATATATTTCCTCTGTCAGTGTTTTTTTTTTTCTGAATATGTGTCTGTTCGGTTTCGGTTTTACTTCAAACTTCATCGTTACTCACATGTCCGGTCTATGGTATTCTCTTTAAGACCAAATTTCTAATACCTCAAGTCTTTACATCTGTGACGAGATCGTCCCGCATTCACTGCTATATAGGATGGCCCATATATTATATTAGTTCAGTAGTCTTTTCTTTGTTTTCTAACGAGACTTTGCTGGATTGGCTTTTGGAAGGCATCTTTCGTTATCCCAATGCGTCTTCGGAGTTCGGTGAAACATTATTCATCCTCTATTAAAATACTCAGAGATTTGATTTTTTTTGTACTTGCTTGATTTTGGTTTCTCAAATTTGCAGTGTCCATCTTGGACTGTTCCTTACAATTTACGTTTAGTCTTTTCTTTCCGCTTTAAGAGTTCCTGTATTTTCATTCCAAAACTAAGACACTGAAGACGTCAATAGGAACTGCACTTTGTATGAGGTTCCCTTGCATTGCAATTAAAATATTATCATTACCGGATCTAATCATTCAACACAATGTTGGTTTGAGAGCGATTCAATTTTACTAGCATAATATTTCTCTCTCATTTACGCCAATTACTCAAAGCCGTTGTGGTGTAATGGAAATTGGCTCGGAACGAGAAATTGGTGAGCTGAGTTCGAATTCCAGTCGATTTCGTTATAGTCATGAATGAATCCATCTCTTTTTACCTCCAGCAATGGATTGACGACCAGGGCAGACTGGATGTTATAGCATTGATTGGCAACCAGTGTACCGCAGAAAGAAACGACAACCTACCGCGGAGAAATCTTTGGCCTGGTCAGTTATGAATCCAAAGAGACATAATCGCCCAAGCATGTAGAGCGGATTCTACTTAACTGACTGCCTCAGAGTCTTAAGCTGTCTGTCGTTCCTTGAACAAGCAAATGTCATGAATTATTAATTTACGGTTGAATCACGCTGTGAGAGCCGACAAACGTTCGATCACCGAAGATTTAAACTATCTGGTCAGCTTATACAGAGGGGAGTGTTTGGGGACGTTGATTACAATGTCCACGTTGTCTTTATCTATATCTGCGGTATATTCGATATTGATTCATCTTCTCTATAAATTGAGTAAATTTAAACAAATACACACACACACATACACACACACACATGAGCTGCCCAGACTTCACTCTCTAGCCGAGATAGAATCCAAAAGCGTCTCCGAGTCCTTGTGGGTGACGAATTATTCTCCATCCTCCAACTTCTATCCCACAAACGGGATCTGGCAAACCTGTCGTCGCTCTATCGCTACTTCCATTAAAAGTGCTCGGACGAGCTACATTCCGCGGTCTCGCCAATCAAAACCTTAACGGCTAGGACTCGCTATGCCACTTGCATAGTAGCAAACTACCCACGTTCCTTTCGTATTCCATCAGTGAGAAGTAAATTCCACTCGAACCACAAGGCTAGTGTTAACCGTTATCTTTCACTCCTATCCGCACAAATTGCCTCCTAACGTAACCCTCTACCTCAAGTGACCCTCAGGTCTTGTAAATTGTAAAGGGTGACCCTTAGTGTAATATATCTGGTAATGTCCATATAACCACTCTGATGAGGGCTTACGTGAGCCGAAGGTTTAGAACAACGGCCAATATAGAAATATCCAAATAGTGGGCAGTTTTTGTCTTTATTTTCTCTTGAAACTAAAGCCATTATACGACGCTTGGGACGTTAGGAGCCGCTCCAAGCATCGTATCATACGACGCTTGGAACGGCTCATGATAAAATATAATAGACATTTGTTTGTTATAATTAACAATTACATATATATATAGTCGACTCTCCCGTCGAATCCGACGTATGAGGGTCAAGCAGATCAGTTTCCAGGAAACCGACAGTCCGTCAACGGCACATGAGAATTGATTATAGTGGTGAAGGTTTCGTGCATCCACACTTTTTGAAGGGATGAATACAGAGACCTGGTGCTCTAAGTGACACAAGGTCCCCAAACGACCCTATGCAGGTTTTGAATTCAGAGTTGTCTTTCTCCTAGACTAGTTACCATCCAAGGCTATAGAACCCAGTCTGTCCTGCTATTTTACCCATAGCTGGAGGGAGGGAGGCACGGTGGAGTAATGAATAGCGGCTTGGATTGAGGAATCGCAGAGCCGAGTTCGATTTCCAGTCGAATCCATTACATTCACTTACGTGCTAATACCCTTGGAAAGGTATGAATCCTCTCTCTCTCTCTCTCTCTCTCTCTCTCTATATATATATATATATATATATATATATATATATATATATATATGCCTGTCCTCCTAGGCCCAGGGGTCACTTCTTGGGCTGAGACTATACTCAAATGATTTGTAAGCATCTATGCCAATGACACGATGATTTACGAGCGCGCTTTAAAAACTCTTGACGAATAGAGATTGACAGCTGACCTCTCTTCCGATCTTGCATTAATTTACCGGTGGGGAAAAACTACATTCACTACTTCGAACACTGAACTAGTTGCATTCCACCACCAACGATCAGACCCCGAACTACCGCCACTCACGATGAACGGATGTCCACTCGGAGAGGCATCATGCCTGGAGAGAATATTGGGCCTCAAACTCGCACCTGACCTCAAGTGGAACTCATATATATGTGATTTAGCGCTAAAGACGCAGGTAAAATATTCGGCTTCCTATACCGCTTCAGTAATTACCTGTCTCCCGAATGTATCCTCCACCTTTATAAGATCAAGATTAGCCCGAAAATGGGTTACTGTTGTTATATTTGGTCAGGAGCTGCCCAGTGCTCATTTTCCAGACTTGATAGAGATCGAAAGCGACTCCGTAAAAACCAGCTAAAAATAATGGAATCATTAATAATAAAAAAGAAAAAGGCAGCATTCATTAATATCAATTATCAACACGGTGACCATAATACATACACATATATAAAAATCTATATAATTGTTAAAAAAAAAAAAAAAAAAAATCCTAGATAACGGTTAATAGAATAACCGAAAACTTTCGGGTATATATATTTTACCCACTTTATTTCCAGAAAAGAAAATACTTGTACTAATACAAGAAGAAAATGAATAAAAAACTTAATCGGACCCGTTAATGAGAATGAGGCTATTGTGGACGAATTTTCCACAAGTATAAATCTTCGTAGGTGAGGAGTGCCGTAACACGAGGAATAATTGTACTTTATAAGTCGTCTTCAATGAATCTTGTATAAAAGAGGGATTTCTGATCAAATACGCAATTTTATATATATATATATATATATATATATATAAGCAAATATATGGATATAGATCCGACAGTATGAAGAAAATTATACGAAAAAACAAACAAAAATCCTAATATGCAATTATGCTGTTTTAATGTTAATATAATGTCAACATCGGACGTTTCGGTCTAATAGACCATCTTCAGGACATATTCATAAAACATAATTAACATTAGACCATATTCAATTCAACATGAAAAAGACGATGGACATAAGAGCAAGACCAATACAGTTATCTGTTTGGATTGGTCTTGCTCTTATGTCCATCGTCTTTTTCATGTTGAATTGAATATGTTTTATGAATATGTCCTGAAGATGGTCTATTAGACCGAAACGCCCGACGTTGACATTATATTAACATTAAAATAGCATAATTGCATATTAGGATTTTTGTTTGTTTTTTCCGTATATTTTTCTTCATATATATATATATATATATATATGCGCG
Source organism: Acanthosepion pharaonis (assembly GCA_903632075.3). Classification (NCBI taxonomy): domain Eukaryota; kingdom Metazoa; phylum Mollusca; class Cephalopoda; order Sepiida; family Sepiidae; genus Acanthosepion; species Acanthosepion pharaonis. Next base: position 951,355 of record CAHIKZ030000553.1, read on the forward strand.
TGTGTGTTACATTCTCTCTCTTGCCTTTTCTCCGGAGTCGTTCAATGTTTTGGGTCCAGATGTTGTATAGCCTTTATGTGGGGATTTGTCTTAGCACGACGGTTTTGATTCACTCATAATGTAGCCTTCCTCTTTCTCTAGCTGTTGATCACCAGATGTTTTATTCGGAGATAAAAGAGAATTTGAACAAAAGGGATTTTGAATCTTACTAGTTTAACTCCCTCTACATTCTTCGACGTGTATAACCGAGTTAGGTTTTACACGTCGAAGAATGTAAAAGTATCTCTTTTCCCTGAAAACACTTAAAAACCACTTAAAACTCTAAAATTCCCACGCCAGTTTTAACCTATCAAAAACAACTTCCCCTGTTTTCTTCTATCTGACCTCAAATGTCAAAATGACGAAGTCAGAGAAAAATACAATTCATTAAAAAATAATTGTCTGCTAGACTATTATTTGACACAGAGATGAAAGACATCAAACACGGATAATTTATCTTAACTATTTTTATTAATGTTGACATGTATTTGCCATTCAGTGGGGTCGCCCCCTCTCACTAAGGAGTCGTTTCGGGCGCGAGATAGAACGCGTCTACATCGCCTGATGGTCAAGAAACGTTTCTCTGAAAAACCTTTCTCTATCTATCTTCCCCCCGCTTGGTCAGCCAATCAAACTCGACTTCCTAATAATGTCTTACATTTGACACTGAATAAACCGGAACTTCCCCCTAAAACTAATAGACTGCTAAACCATTATTTAACACACACACACATACATATATATATATATATATATATATATAGTCATTAACAGACAGACTGTTTCGCAGCTCTTCAGTGTGGCTAGACATCCGAGCTAGGATTGAGCCTCGGCTGAATTGGCGTCAGTCGGAGATTCTACCAACTAAGCCGTCGGCGCACGGCAGGGATGGAAGTGAATTTTTAGCGTATTTATTTTTAGATAAACACACACAGTGACTCAATTCGCTTTTGCCGAAGAGTCTCGCTATATCAGCTATAATAGTCACTGTTTACAAACTCACACCTCTTCCCCAGATATATATATATATATATAAGATTGGTTTATATGGAATAAATTCCAATAACCAAAAGATACTATTCTTAAAAGAGTGCTCAATGCAGAGTAGAGCAAATATAATTTATTTGAAAATTATAACATAAATATGTTATAAAATCACTACAAAAATACCTATTGTGCTTCAACACTTCTGGTAGCTTATCAAGTGATGGTGTTGAATATAGAATAAATGGTTTTAAAAGGTTCAAATCGACCAAAAGACCCTCGCTATGGGAAACGCTGTTACATAAGCTGCAATGACCAATCAAAATACAAGTATAAGAGAATTCAAAAAAAAAACTTGACAATGAGCCTTGGTTATAATAATTAATGCCTTAATGTTAGGACCAGACTAAAATAGAAATCATTCTAACTAATTAATATTAAATTATACTATAAAATTGAAATTTAAAAATTACCAATTTTAAATTTAATCTGTATTAAGTTTAAAATATAAAATTATTTACTGAAGAAACTCACGAAAAAATACATGTTTTGTTATTTTTTGCTGTTTTTTTTTTTTTTGCTTTAATTGAAAGGCGAATAATTCAGTTAGAATAAACGTTAAAATCAAATGTTGCTGCAAAGCTTCGTTACATCTTAAGTACATTTGAAGTGGTGGTATGGGCAGGGGACGGTGAAATCTTGCAAAACCCAATAAATACATAATCATATTATAATACACAAACACGTAGACATATTTATATATATATAAATACGCAAAACACGAACGAAACAGGAGATAGATGGCCACGACCCTTAAAAAAGGAAAGCAGACAACATATACATACAATGAAAGGCTTAAATAAGCGATCATACACACATACATTAATGAAGACACACACATATACACACAAACAAATATTCAAATTTGAAAGTGTCAGTAAACGAATTCAGACTATTATAAAATTACTTACATGGGCAAAGATATATAGATAAAAATGATTCAATAGATAAAATTTAAGAGGGGGAGAACAGAAAAACAAATATTCGTCAATGAACAACCTAAAGAAAAAGATGCTAAAATATACAGAAACGGATAGAAAAATATATATGCATACACACATATAAAAAGACACCAACTTCAAATGTCTAGGCAAAATGTAACACTTAAAATAAAACCAGCTAATATATAAAAAAGTAAACACATAAAGACAAGAGTACAAATATATAACAATATATAAAAAATACATACATACATACGTATCTGTACACACATCCATCACTACAATTAGAAATACACATAAATATACATACGCTCATACATACACACACACACACACACACACACACACACACATATATATATATATATATATATATATATATATATATATATACACGCATTATGCAGTTTAAAGGAGAAAAACAAGACACCTACTGTTAAATGGAAATCAATTAAGAGAGCTCGAACATATAATTCTCTATATGCCCCTTGTTATTTATGTCTTAATGAAAAATCTGAAATCATTAGATTTAAAAACAAGACTCATGTCTTAAATCACTGTCAACCGTAAATATAGCTCAAAATTTAACTTACTATAGGGGTAGCAATATTTTTGACGACAAGGCAATATTACTGTAAGTTTAGTACGTTATTACATTTATCTGCTAATCCTCCTATCTATGTACATATATGAAAGTATACGTTTAATATGGTGTTTGTGTTTGCACATGTGTGTATATTTTTATAGATAGATGTATATATGCGTATCTGAATTTTTATAAATATATATTGATATGTCCCGGAAAGGGATATATTTGAACGAAGTAGCTAAGTGGTTTTGGCTACTATAACCAAGTAGAATATGGTAGCAGTAATTGACTGGTACGCGTCGTAGTCGCAGGTAAGAAGTGTAGATCAATGGCGTAGTCTAATGGGCGTCCTTATAGACTTAGCTCTCAGACTAAGGCTCTTTGTCTCTCCTACACGTCCGTCGGTATTTATGACGGACACCAGCCAATCATATTCCAGTGAGGGGGGAACACAGGTGTATGTATATTCCATTATATCATATATATATATATATATATATATATATATATATGTGTGTGTGTGTGTGTGTGTGTGTATTTGCATGTACACGTATGTGTATATAAGTTTATGCGTATGTGTGTGCATGTATATATACGTGGATGTATGTATACATGAATATTTTGTACCTGTAGTTATATATTTGTGTATATATATATGTTTGTATTGATGGCTGTTATATATGTGTCTGTCTATATATTTATGCGTTTGTATAAGTATGGGCGTGTAAGCGTATGTATGTATGTGCGTGTGCGTGTATATATATATATATATATATATATATGTGTGTGTGTGTGTGTGTGTGTGTGTGTGTGTGTGTGTATCTAAGTGGTCCAAGGATGGGTTTCAGTGCGTAAGTGATGTTCAGATATAAAATATCTTTTATATCCTCTGTACAGCCCTTGTCCCAATCAACGGTTTTCGGTTGAGAGAAATAAAATCAAATGAATCCTGCCACTACTTGAAAGAAAACGCTCCCAGCCACTTCCTACAGTGCCAACCCCTAGGCGTCTCTGGACTTGCTGTTGCATCCATGTTTATCATTTAAACCTGTGTCATTATTCTCTGCACGGCCGCCATCTTTTACCACTCCATAAGAGCAAGTGTTAATTCTCATTTTCTACGTGTTAATTGTCTTCTCGTGTACTGGTGAGGATTGAGTGTGGCTAGCTGAAAAGTTATGTGTGTGCAGAGAGCATGAGGGTGCAGTATGAAGAAATGTAGTGAGAAACTAATCAGACTATGAGTATCTGCTTGGCTGTCATTGAAGAGCTAGTTCTTATAGTGGTCTGTGATACAAGATGTTCGTGACTAAAGGGGTCCGTGACTACAAAAACGTTAAGAACCACTACTCCAATGGTTGACTGGTCTCATAAATGCGCCTCCCATCCCTTGTTGAAAAAGATGCCGACCCATCGCTGAATAGTTGGTTTGGTTTGTTTTTGTCATGGGTCCTTACCTATAATTACAGAATGAACTCTTCCTAAAACTATGTAAACTACGCCTCTCAAGAGAGAGGGACGAATCAAGCCGAGCTTCTCGGCTTGACGGTCGAACTCTCTGCCTCTGAGCAGAGAGGAACCCGGACGAGGCTCCGCCGAAGGGCAGAGTCTCTGCCTCTGAGCAGAGAGGAGCCCAGGCGAGGCTCCGCCGAAGGGCAGAGTCTCGTTCGAGGAGGTTGACCAACCCAATCCCGTTTATACGGGTTCTACGGGCATTTTTGGCCGAGCCTACGGGCTCGGGAAACCCACATTAAACTCGGCCTTGTGCCACATGCAACCCTCGTGAGGGGGCTAGATACTGAATCAAGCCGAGCCCCTCGGCTTGACGGTCGAATTCTCTACCTCTGAGCAGAGAGGAACCCCGACAAGGCTCCGCCGAAGGGTAGAGTCTCGTTCGGGGAGTCACGTTTATATGTGTTCTACGTGCATTTTTTGGCTGAGCCTACGGGCTCGGGAAACCCACGTTAAACTCGGCCTTGTGCCACATGCAACCTTCGTGGGGGGTGGCTAGATGCCGAATCAAGCCGAGCTTCTCGGCGTGACGTTCGAACTCTCTGCCTCTGAGCAGAGAGGAACCCGAAGAGCAGAGTCTCGTTCTGGGAGGTCGACCAACCCGATACCGTTTATACGGGTTCTACGCGCATTTTTTGACCGAGGCTACGGGCTCGGAAATCCCGCGTAAAACTCGGCCTTGTGCCACATCTTTCCCTCGTGGGGGTGGGGGCAAGTAAATATCGTATCGAGTGGAGCCGATAGTAGTTCACTCCAAACCAGACTGACAGTCATACTAACACCTTCCACATCTTGTATTATTATTTCGTGTAATATACCTTCGTTATTTCTACTCTTGTGTTCGTGTTGTTCTTCCTTGGTCCTAACCTGGACCATAACAGTTTTACGGCTTTTCAACCTCAATGGGTTATTTAATGCCGACACAATTTTTATTGCTGGTAATATTTTTTTTAAACATATATTGCTAGTAATATTTTTCCTTCAAAAAATCTATTTCTGATAACATTTTTTTTTCCAAAAAATTTTGCTGGTATTTTTTAAAATGTATTGCTCATAAAAATGTATTGCTGGTAATATTTTTTTTACAGAGTACTTCTTGTATTAATATCTATTTTTCCACATTCATATTGTTTTGGCCCCAGTTTGGGGGTTAGCTATTTGCCTATAGCTGGGTCCCCCTAACAGGTGCTACCACCTCGGGTCAGGGTGGACCTAGGAACACCAGCAATTAAGAGGTGGTTCCATTCTTCTCAAAACTTCCTCATCAAAGGCTTTGATGTTGGATGTAGTTTATCGTCATACCCATGGCGGCATCGCTGAAGGGAGCGTCCATATTCGGGAATACGGTGTTTCTTGTTTTCTTTATGTATTTTTTTACATTTCTACTTTTTTTCTTTTAATCTTTCTTTTTTTTACATTTTATATTATATTTTCTTTTTCATTTCTTTTTTTTATTTTTCTTTAACTTTTCTTATACTTTTTACTATTTTCTTCTTTTTTATAACAATGGCAGAGAAACCAGTAAGTAACACTAGAGGAACTATTGTGAATGCAATTCTTAACTCTATCAACCCTTAAAAGATTTCAATTGGTAAATCCCTGGAGCCTTGATAGCATTCTTACAAAATCTGAATATTTGATGTTAGTGTAATTAAACTGCCATATTTCAAAAACTAATATTACAAGTCTGTTGTATATGAAAGGAAATTGATTTCTGTTTCAAATCATGGCAAGGTTTTGGTTGTTTGAATTTGTTTCGCGACATTTCAACCTGTATGGGTTATTTAATCCCGAAATCTAAATATTTTCTACACAATTTTATGGCTTCAGCTACATATTTTGAACATAATTTTATAGATTCGGGGCAAACATATGTTTTTTTTTCGTTATATAGTTTGTACATGATAAAACTTATTGTTGGTATTTTTTCAATATACTGCTGTCAATTTCACTACCAAATTGTATTTACTTAATTATTTCATAAAATTTAATTTTATTATAAAAATTCAATTTTTTTATAAAAATGTAATTTTATTATAAAAATGTAATTTTTTACTTTTTTTAAGTGTTCTATTGATTGTCATTTTTCTATAAAAATGAATCGTTGGTTATTTTACTAGGAAAATATATTGTTGGTCATTTTACCAGGGAAATGCATCGTTGGTCATTTTACCAGGAAAATGTATCGTTGGTCATTTTACCAGGGAAATGTATTGTTGGTCATTTTACCAGGGAAATGTATCGTTGGTCATTTTACCAGGGAAATGTATTGTTGGTCATTTTACCAGGGAAATGCATCGTTGGTCATTTTACCAGGGAAATGTATCGTTGGTCATTTTACCAGGAAAATGTATTGTTGGTCATTTTACCAGGGAAATGTATCGTTGGTCATTTTACCAGGGAAATGTATCGTTGGTCATTTTACCAGAGAAAATGTATTGTTGGTCATTTTACCAGGGAAATGTATCGTTGGTCATTTTACCAGGGAAATGTATTGTTGGTCATTTTACCAGGGAAATGCATCGTTGGTCATTTTACCAGGGAAATGTATCGTTGGTCATTTTACCAGGGAAATGTATCGTTGGTTATTTATCATAAAAAATGTATTGTCGGTAATTCTACTACAAAATGTATTACTGGTGATTTTACTTAAAAAAGTAATCTTGGAATTTTTACAATATTTTTTCTATAAATATATATCGTTCGTATTTTTGCAATAAAAATGTATTTTTATAATTTTTCCTATTATTTGGGAGTTTACCAAAACACACAAAAAAGGTAGGAAGGTCCATTGGCCTAGTAAATACAAGCATTACATAACATATTGAAAAAAACTGTCTTTTCATCACCTTTTTTCCAATCTTGTGGAGGGTATTGTAGTGCCACGCCTACATTTTCTCCAATTCTCATTAGTTAATAAATACATGATACTTATTATAGGACAATTTAACCATCGCAAGTAATTCAAATTTTTCTCTAAAATCACGGATTGGTCCATTTCCTGACCAATCGCGTATTTTAGTATCTTTTCTATATTTCTGGCGCTAAGCTATCCGGAGCCTACCCATCGTTATAAAAGAATTTCGCTATCAACCAAAAGACCAGTTGCAGTTCAATTCTTGGAAAATAAGGCACGGCGCTATAGTGACATTTTAATTCTTAATTATTACTCATTCGAGTAATCATACTAATTCCTGTTGATATCACTCATGAACATTACATCTTTCTACACTGATAAAACACTGTGGAACTATTCTGTATTTAGCTAAGACTTCAATTGAACTTTGTAGTTAAATTACATTCAATTTTGTACTCAACATTTACTTACTTACTAAACTTACCCTTTTTTATTACGGAAAAAGGGAAGCAACTTTCTTTGTACTTATTGTTGAAATTTGTATACCATTGTTAATACAATATATTATTAATGTTCACTGAACTTGATTTTTTTTTCCTTGATTAAATTTAATGTATGAATGTTGATTATCTTGAAACACGCAGCCGCATTTAATTTGATCAACCCAACTACTAATCACACCATAACAGACTCCCCCAAAAAATAATTTCTGGCGGCACGTGTTGATCATATACCTATTTAACTTCCGAGCGCATTTGGACGCTTCCGGCCTTGAAAGGTTAAATCATATGGTTCATAGATGAGACAAACGTCCATTAAATTCTGATACGCTGAACATAGTGTACACATTCTTTCGAGGAGAAGAATTTTAATGCAAGCTGTTTGCCTTTTGGCCGAGATTTAAATAAAATTTCCACACCAGACTGAAGCGTTCGAATAATATTAGTTGATTCATTGGGTGGTTGCCTCTTGGATAAACATGTTGGTTCCTGTTGTTGGACTGCAAATAAATAAGAACGTGAACGGCGATTCAATCCTTCAGGAAAAGCGTCGGCGACTCCGTCGACCTGTTGGGATGTAAATCTTGGCGAAGAATGGAAATAAGTAAACTGAAGTCAGACTAAACTTCTTTCCCAAATTCCAGGTGATCAAACCTGAATTTGAATCTACTCGCTGATTCAAATTAATATATATATCGATTCTCCCGTCGGGTTCGACGTATGAGGGTCAAACAGATCAGTTTCCAGGAAACTGACAGCCTGACACCGGCACATGAGATTCGATTATAGTGGTGAAGGTTTCGTGCAGGACCATCCACACTTTTTGAAGGGCCGAATACAGAAACCTGGTGCACTACGTGCCACAAGGTTCCCAAACACCCCCCTCAGGTTTTTGAATTCAGAGTTGTCCTTCTCCTAGACCAGTTGCCATCCAAGGCTATAGAAACCAGTCTGTCCTACTATTTTGCCCATAGCTGGAGGGAGAAGAAGAGGATTCACATCTTTCCCAAGGGTATTAGCACGTAAGTGAATGTAATGGATTCAACCTGGATTCGAACTCGGCTCGATCCAAGCCGATATCCATTACTCCACCATGCCTCCTTTAATATATATATATATATATATATATATATATATATATATATATATATAACATTTTCTTGATTCACAAATAGGATGTGTCATCTGTTGCCGAGGAGTAGAGGAATTCGTATGTGTTCAGGCCATAAATTTTAACAGGAAATGAGAGAAAGGACACTGGAGTATCGGATGTGGCGATTTTTAAAGGTGCCCTATTAAAAATGGCTTATGATGAACATGCTGTGAAGAAATCATATGTTTCTGAGAAGGGAAATGAGGATGAGAAGATGGAAGTAGTGCATAACCAAAAATACAAAAAACAAAGGCAACTTAGCGTACTCACAATGAAGATTAAGTTTGGCCTGATAACGGAAGAACTGAAAATAACAATGCTAAAGGATAGCTATTTCTAACAGGATTTGGGAATTGGAAAAATGATATGTTGGAAATTAGCAAGTTTCTTGTTTAGACAATATTACAAAAACAGGCCATTCGCCTTATTTCAACTCGATGCTCTGGAAATTATTCTTTTTCGAGGTCTACAACTCTTACAAAGTTGTATATTTCTCAAACCATATTATAAGCAGTATTATCAGGTAGACTAAATTCGGCATCATTTGAAAGATAAATCAATTTACTTTCATATACAATCGACTTCTGTGTATATTTCTGAAACGAGGTATTTCTTATCAGAAAACATTCAGGTATCATTGATCGAACAACAAACGCTATTCGAGTTACGCTTTTATTTACTCCCTCGTCATCGGTAGGATCAAAGTGTAGTTTCTGTTCTCCTCATCTCTAATTGTAAGAGTAATATTTGCCGTCTCCTTATAAGAAAACGTTCAGCTATCATTGACCAAACAGTCAGTGATATTCGAGTTATGCTTTTGTTTACTCCATAGTCATCGGGCGGGGAACACAGTGTAGTATCTGTTCTCCTCATTTCTAATGGTAAGAGTAATATTACCTGTTTCTTTATAAGGAAACATTCGCATTCATTGACCGAGTCTATCAAAAACGTTTGTTTAATCTAAGAAGGAATATTACACGAAATAATAAGATGTGGAAGGAGTTAGTATGACTGTCAGTCTGGTTTGGAGTGAACTACTATCGGCTCGACTCGATTCGGTATCTAGCCACCCTCCCATGAGTGTTGCATGTGGCACAAGGCCGAGTTTAACATGGGTTTCCCGAGCCCGTAGGCTCGGCCAAAAAATGCCCGTAGAACCCGTATAAACGGGATCGGGTTGGTCAACCTCCCCGAACGAGACTCTGCCCTTCGGCGGAGCCTCGTCCGGGTTCCTCTCTGCTCAGAGGCAGAGAGTTCGACCGTCAAGCCGAGAGGCTCGACTCGATTCGACCCTCTCTCTTGAGAGGCGTAGTATACAGTGTTAGGAAGAGTTCATTCTGTAGTTATAGGTAAGGACCCATGACAGATACATACATACATACATACATACATACATACATACATACATACATAATAATTGTCATTTCTTTGCAGAAGATTATTATCTCTTCTCTTGGTAATTTTTTTTTTTTTTTTTGCATTCGGAATTTTATGATTTCCATCATTTATACCCGAGCTAAGGCTCTGCTATGGACACATAAGTGATTGTTAAGGCCAGCTTCACTTTTACAACCTCTCTTACACGCGTGGCAAACATAAAGTTTGTCTGTGTTACCTATGTTGGAAACTTGCCTGTCCCTGTGTTCAGTCATGTGACGTTTGAGTTGCACCAAAGAATTACAAACCTTGTCACACAACTCGCACAAGTAACTTGCAGATCTTTCTGGTAGGGTTTCATTCACGGGAGTTTGCACCTGACCTCTATGGCGTGGTCTCGTTCTACAGGCTAAACCAGCCGCTGAGAGGGTGACTTTTCCGCAAATACTGCAATTGTGTTGGTGTCTGAATAGCTCTGGAACGGATTCTATTTCACCCTTCTTAATGGCGCACTTTTTTGTTGGAAAGCTAAATTCGCTTCTACACAAAATTATTGCAGCATCTTCAAATAAACCATCTCCAGCGACAGTTTCCCAATCTTCAACATTAACGTCAAGAGTATTTAGGTACATAAATACATACACACATACATGCATACATACTAACATTTTCAGAGAGTTCTGTGGTTCTCAACCTTTTTACCCATGGACCCTTTTTCCATTTTTTTTCTTAGTAGACCCCTTAATAGCTATTTGATATATGACAACAATATTCTATTTTTCATTAATAAAAATTTTGTGGTTTTAATAATCAAAGAAATATTATATAATTAAGCTTTATTTTTGAATGAAAACTAATTTAATGCAAATAAATTATTCTACAATAATAATAATAATAATAGTAATAATAATTATAATAATTTTTATTGACCAATATCTTGTATTACAATTTCAGAATGTTTCTTCTACGGTCAAGCCCATGGAGAGCAGAGCTTTTCTAACAATTGAATTCACTGCAGCATTAATTTATGCACACTGGTTAATAATTTTAATAAACCTATTTATGTTTAGTGTGTGATTAGAAAAAAAAGAAAGGCATATTTATTCAATGAGATCCCTTTGGTTGATACTGATCAGCGAGTTTCTTTATATCGGGTTGCATCGCTGTTAATGATAGTCAAAGATCACCTCTTTTCACAATGTCAAGTCTATTGCAAACTTTTGATAATAGTTGAGAAACACGACTAAATCCTGATTCAACAAGATGTTGAAAAAGCAAAGACGTAGAGCTGTACTTTATTCCAGAGCAAAGGGTACATTGTAGCAATATCATTGGCTTTCTTCATGGACCACCAAAATATCATTATGGACGCTCAATTTGTTATATTTTGCCTGTGGACCCCCCAAAATATTACATGTACCCCTAGGGACCATGGTGACCCCAGTTGAGAACCTCTGAGATAAATGGAAGGGTAGGAACAGACTCAAAATCAAAGTGTAATATCTGTTCACCTAATCCCTCATAGTGATTGTAATATTAGCACTTTCTTTATAAGGAAACATTCGGCATTCATTGAGCGAGCATCCAGTGCCACTAACGGTTGAAATTTATAAAATCTTTCTCTTAAAAGATTTTTTAAGAAGATAGGTTTCTCATGTCCAATAGATGTTATCGCTCTTTCCAGTATTAATAGGGAGGTTCCTTCGTAACCTTTTATTTGAAGTAGTGTGGATTATCAACATCTTGATCATGTCATTATTTTCTCTTCGAATTACATGTGATATCCATTTTAACTATTGCCCTTGTTGAAAGTTCTCAATTGATGTGGTTTGTGTTATTTGATACAGTTCTTTGTTTTTGATTCTGTAGCGCCAGTCCACAAGTTTCGAAGAAGTGTGATCTTCACAAAGACACAAAGAATTCACTAAATACAGATACGTAGTAACCTGCAAAAGACAAGTAACGAATTATTTTCCAAAATAAAATTCTGTACATAAATCTTTCATTGTTTGTAAAGGGCTATAGATACTCGAGCCTTTTACTTTTATGATGCAACATCACCAACCAGTCACTAGGTTAAAGAAACTAAATTATTAAAAAAAAAAATCGCTTATATGCTATCTCATTTGGACTGGCAGTTTTCTGACCTCGTAAGAATGAAGGAGCACTCCCCTGTAAATTTTTGAAAGCAAATCCACTTTTGCCTGGCAAGTCGCCAATTCTCTCTCAGGAATCGTTTGTCTTATATACGTCTACATTCCTCATTGATTCTTTTGGCATAGGATGCAATATTTCAAATTGCAACTGATTAAATTTAGTGAACTACTTTTAAAGTCACAGCCACTTTTTCGCGCTTTGTTGCAATGTACAGTAGTGGCCTGATTATTCGGACAATTTAGGAGAAGCGTTGAAAAAATATTTTCGGAATTCTAGATAATTGAATACGTAAATTATCGAAAATAAGAAATTCATTTTCTGACAGAAATTTAACATTTAACCCAACGAATTAAAATATATTGTTTTACTCACCAACTCTACTTGCATTTCACAAATACAACTGAAAAGAATTTGTATAAGCATAACATAAAAAATTGTCACCACTACGTCTAAAACATAAAAGACTTAATTAATAGTAAAAACAATAAGCTAAAACCTGAAGAAGGAATTCACTCTATTACTGTAATAATTGCCACAAAGGATACATTGGAGAAACCTCAAGAAATTTAAATAAACGATTATACGAACACAAAAGGGATCTTTTACAAAATAATGCATTAGTTGGTTACCGTAATGTTTTACCATAATTTCAACTTAAAAAATGCTATTCTAATTAAAATAGAAAGAAATTTACTGAGAAGAAAATGTGTAGAAAATGCTTTAATCGTTAGATCATCCAGAGTAAATTTACGCCTAGGTTCTTACATTTCACCTTTAATGGTAGATTTTCTATTATCACAATGTGGGATTCTTAATAACAAAAATGATGTAAATATCAACAAAAAGAAACTAAATGATATCGGTTAGACTATATACTTAAAACATATATTTAAAAAAATAAATTCAAATTTAAAATTCTTAGCGTCCCCTCTCCTTCGCGCGCATGCGTAGTCGCATCAACGTAAACATCACTTTAGTCCGAGCCGACGAAGCGCGTCACACAAAAACTTTTTTCCAATTTTCATCGTTTTTCTCCCTAATATTTTATACCATCAAATAAAATTTTCAAATACTTTATTCAGAGTTTTGTGCTGATTATTTTTTATTAGAAAATACGTCAGTCTTTCCATTGCCTTGCGTTTTTCAGTCTTTAACTCCTGGCTTCAATAAATATATAAAAATAAAAAAGGGGTGTAAGGCAAGGATGTGTCTTATCGCCGGACTTATTCAACCTATACAGTCAGATGATGCTTTGAGAATTAGATGTCCTACCAGGACTCATTACGGGCGGCCACAATCTTAAGAACATAAGATATGCAGGTGACACAGTATTGATAGTAGACACGGAAAGGAAACTACAAAAATCTTAAAGAAGGACTAAACATCAATTGCAAGAAGACAGAATTTACGATTGTTAGAAAAAAGAACGGTTCAACATGCAAATTACGAATTGGATATACCAAAACCAAACAGGTACAACAATTTTAATATCTGGGAAGTGTTTTAACAGAGGAAAAAAAGTGCTACACTGGAATCCAAAGGCGCATTGGAATGGCGAAAGAGGGCTTCAGAAGCTAAGCAAAGTAGCAAGAAACATAAAATGGTGAGAAGAAAAAGATCATTCAGGCCTTCAGTAATGATACAAACATTCATACTCTGGTATAAGTCCATTCAAGCACCATCAAGAGAGGTAAATATGTTTAAAAAGAGTGAACAGCAGAGATGAAAACTGGATCCGGAGGTCACAACAGGAAGAGGGATCATCATTTCAACTTAAACAGATCAATTAGAAAAGATTCATAAGACGTTTGTCACATGAGAGAGGAGGTTCACCTATGACAGTCCAATGTGCTGTGAAAGAAGACTTGAAAATGAAATCGTACGTGAAACCTGTGAGGCATCTTGTTACTCCTGGACAGAAACTTAGAAGGTTAGAGGGCGAAACTCATCTTGAATAAGTTGGAAAATGTTCCTACATATATATATATATATATATATATATAGAGAGAGAGAGAGAGAGATAACTAGACTCGTTTCGAAAAACGATATATATATATATATATATATATTAGAACTTTATTTCAATCCTTCATGTGCTTCCGATCCTAATGATTAATTAATGATGAATATGTTATTTTTGTTTACGATCGATTTCATCACGATTCTTCTGTGAAGCTTGGAGAGTAATTATACTTTCTTATTACTCTGAGTAGAATCCAGTAGTGTTAAAAAAAACATCGAAGAATTCCAGTAAGATATCTTTAATCATTTCTAAGATACACCGGTTCAGAGCTTAATCTAACAAATGGACAAAATTGCTTTTACACTATTTGGAGAATTTTACTGTCACTCCAGGTGTATATATATATATATATATATATATATATATATATATATATATATATATATATGTAGAGTGGATGGTCCTGCACGAAACCTTCACCACTATAATCAAAACTCATGTGCTGTTGTCGGGCTGGTGGTTTCCTGGGAACTGATCTGCTTGACCCTCATACATCGAATTCGACAGGATAGTCAAGTATATATATATATATATATATATATATATATATATATATATATATATATATATATATATGAAAAGTGTATATAAATATAAATAAATATATATATGTATAACTATTTATATATTATATGCGTGGTACTTATTAGAAAGCGCTCAATATCAGAGATAGAGCTAACATATTTGGTTGGATAGATGTGAGTTTCTGACCCTGGGTTTCACGGTTTATCGATCGTCAGACAAACTGATTAATGTTTTAAAAAATTGGGGTTTATGTAGATTGCGTGTATTGGTGTTCTTGTGGAAGTGGTGACATGTATACAGTCACGAGACACTAACGTGACATTTCCGCCACACTTCCAATGTTTAAATTTCAACATTTCAACATACAAATGCGTATGTATAGACATAACACCACCCGTATACATACATGTGTCATAGCCGAAACTGCCCACATACGTTTATATATGTATGAGTCCCGACGGACGACCAAGTATGTATATGTGTCTGCATACATCGATGTTTGCGTTAGTACGATGAATGACAAAACGACGAAATTTCCCCCACCACTTCCACTATAACACCAATACACGCAATCTACATAAACCCAAATTTTTTTAAAACATTAATCAGTTTGTCTGACGATCACTAAAGCATGAAACCCAGGGTCACAAACTCACATCTATCCAACTAAATATATATATATATATATATATATATATATATATATATAGTGGACTCTCTCGTCGAGGACGACAAATGCAGGCTCAGTAAAATAAAGTGCTCAAATTTTATGGGCACGCATTCTCTCCCAAGGCCTGCAGGCGTTTTGTAAATTTTTCATACAGAAGGAAAATGTGATTGACCCATTTTATACGAGGATCAATTGCCACATGTTTCCGCAAGTAAACATAAAAGCATGCTTTACTGCGTGCGAAAAAGTCACAGTGGCAGGTAAGCAGCAGTATGTATCCAACTTTTATTAATATTTGCATTCAGATGATCCAGATGTTCAAGTCGATTTCGGTCAAAACTTTGCATAGATGAGAAGCAGGACAGTCGCTAGCTCCACCCCCTGACATTTTGTTTTTTCGGGAAGAAGAGGGGTTGCTTTGTAACGCAAGAGTGGCCTTCCAACTTTACCTGACATGAGTAGAAGTGGTGGTTGTATTTCGCCAGTAAATGGGTGGAACCTAGATGCAAACATATACTACAAAAGTCCCAAGTTATAGTTTGATCAGCAGACCACCTTCATTAAAAACGACTGACAGGGTACCTCGGATACGTATTTTATTATAATCATATTAGATATACTACAACATGCCTAGCAAGAAGACTCACGTTACATCTCTCTGTCCATAGCTCAATTACGTCTCATTTAAATACACATGGAGACCTACAAAACTTCATCCGCAACACACTCGTTTATAATACAAATATAATAGCCTAATACACACGTAAAAAAAGGCTAAAAATAATCGAATCATTATTAATAAAAAAGAAAAAGCTAACACTCAATAGCATCAACTACGAATACGGCCACAATGTTCTGACCGTGTTTGGAAAATAAATCATTCCAATAACTTTACATACATGCATAAAACCATCCATAAAAGTAAAAATAAAATTATCCTTGATAATGGCTAAATGTATAACCGAAAGCTTTTGGACATACAAAGCATTCGGACAATTTCTGCATAATTTATGTCCAGAAAAGAAGAACATTATAAGAACACAACAAAAATTAAATAGAAAACTTAACCGCATTACCTTATCAATTGTTTGTATTGGAACTTGTATAAAAGAAGGATTACAGTCCAAATCCATAATTATATATATATATATATATATATATATATATATATATATATATATATATATATATATATATATAATAAAATGGCTTAAACACTAGTACTCCATGGTCATAATTTATTACATTGGAATCGTAAATACGATCCAATTCATCAGACCTACAAATTCAAAAAGAAAACAGAAAAAACAACTCCGGAAATCAAAACATTTCCGGTGTTGAGTACTAGTGTTTAAGCCTTTTTATTATATCCTTACTCTGTCCTGGACATTGAGTTCTACCTGGATTCTATCCTCTTGGAATTTTTTATTCAAAAAATATATATGTATGTGTATGCACCTATGTATATATATTTATATATTCTGCATATGTATGTGTATATTTACCACTAATATTATATATATATATATATATATATATATATATATATATATATATATATATATTTATTTCTCACCGTTAGAACAGCTCTGAGTTTCATACACAACGTAATCATCAGGTGAACTGAAGATTATATTGTGCATAAAACTCAGAGTTGTATACCAGTGTTTATCACAATGTATATTCAGTATTAATATAAATTATTGCTGTGTTATTATACATCGAGCACTATTTTATTAGCACTAGCACTCAATGCGCGATATTATATATATATATATATATATATATATATATATATATATATATATATATAAAACTAAAAAATTAACAACGACAACACGTCTAGAAAACCGGAAGTCAAATGGTGAAAATTGAAAGAAAAAAGAAAAAAGAGAATATATTAAGGTGTGGGTGTAAAATGAAAGCAAAAACGACAAAAAGGACAAATAATCACGACATTCTACACGTACGCACATACGCGCAGACGGGCGCATAGACGGACACATATACTATGGAAAAAAAATCTTGCACCAAAGAAAAGTGCATAAATGTAAAATCGAGAAATATAAGCAGTCAATTGCTGATATCGCCTGATGAGTGTACGGAGTAATTCCTGGAAAAATTCCTGGAAATTCTACAAAACTCTGGAGTCAGGTTGCTAAATTCCGTTACGTTTAAAATCTTTTACTTATATTATATACTAGCTTAAAAGGTGACATTTAAACTAACTACTGCGGAGGTCTCTTAATTGGGCCTTCAGCTTGGTTAGGAGTTTTAGAGTCCCTAAGTCTTTGCATATTCTAAGCATTTGAAGTTTTCCGTTCTGCCATTTGATCTAGGTTTTCATTTGCACGGGACTTTCTTTTCCTCGATG
Source organism: Acanthosepion pharaonis (assembly GCA_903632075.3). Lineage (NCBI taxonomy): Eukaryota > Metazoa > Mollusca > Cephalopoda > Sepiida > Sepiidae > Acanthosepion > Acanthosepion pharaonis. The sequence continues at coordinate 969,116 of CAHIKZ030000553.1, forward strand.
CAGCCTTGGCTCTTTTGATTGCAATCTGGTCCTCTGTTGACGGAGATTTCTTTTTGCGAGGCATACTGCTGCCATATGCGATAGGCAACAATAAACTACAGAAGAACTCAAAATTGGTCGCTGCATTTAAATATTGCATTAATATTTAAGCTTACCTTTTAAAAGTTCATCGATAATTCTTCTGCCGCCACTTAATTTAAAGACAATTGTGCGTATGCGCTTACTTTCATTATTTTTCATTTCTTGGGTGAATTTCACTGGATTTCGCAATCAGTTTCAATTATTCCGAAATTTATTTCCAAGTTATAAAATTGTTATCGTACAAAAATATTCGTCACAAAAAAATAAATCAAGTAGAAATCACCGAAAATAATCGCAGTAATGAAAACTTGGGAATCCAAAATTTCTGTAACATGAGATATTGCAAGCTAGAGAGTTGTGTCCCTTTAATTGAAAAAGTGTGTTACAGTGACACAATTCGCAATTATTATATATATATGTGCGTATGTATGTGCGTGTATGTGTGTGTGTGTGTAGGATGTATGATAGCCTCCCAAACAAAAGTGAAGATGATGAGACAAATATATACAAATATATTTATATTCAGTTATATATATATGACAAATATAGAATAAATATATATATATATATATATATATATATATATATATATATATATATATATATATATATATATATAAGAAAAATATAGAATAAATATAAAGTCAGACTGTTTTTTATTCATCTGTCTTCAATGTACTTGAAAACTGCAATAAATGATGTTGGGATAAATTTGAGGGAATCTTTTGTGACAGTTCCATAAACTGGAACTAAAAATAATTGTCAAGATTTGCCATGTTAATATCTTTGACTGGAAAAAAAAGACCTGGAAAATTGAACAGTCTTTTGTCTTTAGTTTTCGTCAGCTACCTTTCGCAAACATTAGATTAATGGAACACTGGGATGCTTTCACCAAATTAAATGGAGAAGTTGCAAGTGACTAGAGGAGGGAAATTCTGGCAAGAATTTAGCAAAATCTACTTACGCCTTCTTTATTTTATACCTGACATTTCTCAAACTATCGCGAAGGATGTGCCTCCTCAAATACGGGGAAAACGAGCAAAGCGGACAGCGTTGGGCCAATTTTCTAAATAGGAATTGTCGTCATGCTTCTAAAAAATAGCGTTCAAAATGACCTCGTTTATTCAGGATAAACTTCGATCACTGGCAACCGTGTGTAATATGTTAATATGATAAACAAAACGTGTTATTTCATACTAAAGTTCACCAAATGCAATGCTCATGAGTCACTCAAGGCAGAGAGTTACGGATAAAATCATTATGATGAATAATCTATGTGATACGAATTAAAGAGATGAAGATTGTGGGGATAACTTGCGAATGGGTGATTTGTTTTTTTTACGAATTATCAACATTTTGTGCGTTATTTAAAGACGCAAAATGATTTTTCCAGATTATGAGAATAGATAACTATTGTAAATTGATTTTAAGAGATAGTTGTGTTTTTTTTATGTGTCATGTCCCCTCAGGATATAGGGGGGGTCACTTGCTGTCTTTTGTTTTTCTCAGTAAATTTTAAACTCCTATACTTAATGCGATCGGCTTATAGAACATCACTGATCTGAGCTCACCACATAATACCTTTTCTTTTATGATCCGTGAATTGCTATGTTTGGATTCTTCATATTTTACCATTATGAATTCTCAGAAGGAGTGCCTTAATTTACTTAATCTTTTCCAAGACTATGCGCATATACCACCATAGTTGTGAAGAGTTAGACACTGATTCCTTAAAAATTCCATATCTTATCCCAAATGAATCTACTAATAAAAAACAACATTCCTGAATTCTTTCCTGTGTCAAATGTAAAGAAAAGGGTGTGGCTATGCTGATGACATAGGTATTCATAGTTGGTTTAAGAATGACAATGAACAAAAATCAGCATATATATTTTTCCTTATTGTAGTTTACACCTTTGTGCTTACATACAGCGTGATCTTCATTTCTATTCTTATAAGTTTTTTCTTAATATGTAATTCTTTAAAAATATGTTTTCCTAATTATTGTAGGTTATACCTTTGTGCTTCCATACACCGATATCTTTCCTTCTTACAAGTTCTTTCACACGTATTTTTTAAAAATATGTTTTCCTAATTATCTTAGTTTACGCTTTTATGCTTCCATGCACCATATTTTCTATTCTCTTCTTCTTTTTGTTAAATGCGTTACAAATCATGTGCATAAATACTATACAATTACATCATTAGAAAATTCAAAAATAAAACCGCTTAAATATCTTGATTTTTTACCCTTATCGTGTATGCGGTAAAATCGAATTTTCGCTTTGGGGGAAGGAGGACCTTTTTCGAGAACTAAAACAAATTAATGAGTTTTTCATTGTCTTTGAATAAAATTTCATCGATTTATGCCACAGGGTTACAAAAATGTTATAACCCTAAATGGGATAAAGATATATATTTTTTTATATATCTAGAATAATTTTAGGGCATAGGTGTATGACAAAATCGAAAAAAGTTTTCGTATGACGCGTTTCGTCATTTAGGACTTCATCGACTATGTTTATATTTACATTGATGCGACTATGCATGCGCACGAACGAATGATGCGGGTAATTTTAGATTCAAAAATGATATTTTTAAAATATGTGTTTGGGTAAATATGATCTAGCCAAAATTTCATTTAGATTCTTTTTGCATGTGTTTCCGTCACTTTTATTATCAAATAGCCAAAGGATTGTAAAAACTGTCCGTAATGATCATCGAAGTCCTTTATATTAAACAATTCAACCAAAATACCAACCCCAATTTATTTAACAATAGCGGCAATGTGTTAGGAGTCTTGTAAGACACACCAACATAAATCATGCCCGCATCCTCTCGAACAACTTAAGATTACCAATACTTATTATTCGATCGAGCTATCTCGGAGATTCATGAATCTATCACGCCAATCATCACGGTCCTGCATTAAGGTCATTAGGGTGACATTATATGTGGTCGCTTGGCGACTAACCCGTCTTGCGCCATGGCTAGGTGTCCAGACCAGAAGGACACTCGCAAGTTTTTGTTTTACTCGCTAGCAGCGTCCTTCAAAGTGAATTCTACGTTGGCGCAAGATTGTAGAAATATCAGGGTTGGGTTCATACAGACGTGATTTAGATGTTATCTCCAAGAGATGCCAAGTATAGCTGTCAGCATTCGAGTGTAGGTTCCATCAAGCTTAGACTCTAGGGTTTTGATTAATGTCCAAGCAGTGGCGCTATACATTATCACTGCCTCTACAGTGTCTCGAAAGAATCTCCGAGGTTGTCTGGTAATTCAGATTTCTAGATTACATCCATTTTATCCAAGGCGGCCCAGGCTTTAACTATGCGAATTTTCACATCCTTTTCAGTAGAGTTTATTTCACTTCCTAGGCATGTAAAAGATTCGACATATGTTATTGATTCACCTGAGACAGTTTGTATTGAGCCTTTGCAAAATACACCTTTGAACACGAACATTGAAAAAGCATTAACAACGAACCCCCTTAAAATGGCTAATGAATTGGGCGAAAGCGCTTGAGAGAATAATCATTACGGACAGTTTACGAACTCTCTTAAGCCCTTCTTTTCATGTGCCGTGTCCCTTCAGGACGTGGGCGATCATGGCTCTCTATTTCCCCCTATAACTTTTTTTTTTATTAAAAATACACCATTAAGTGCCAAATCTAGGTGCGTCATCAGTATTATTGCTCCCATGTCACTAGAAGTTTCGCGTCTAAATAAACAACAGACTTCTTCTATGGGCGACCCGACCGAATATGATCAGTATTCGACCCGCACCCAGAATAAAATTTGCTACTAGCTTTAGGACGTGCATTATATAAGTTCCTCCAGAAAACGGCAACTAATCAAGACTTCACTTGGGCTATTCGATGTTATAGATCGGGTATGTTTGGTTGTACTGATCTTCCTACATGCGGTCAAGACAGGGTGCTTTTTTGGAAGGAGAGAAGAAAACAAACCAATATATATATATATATATATATATATATATATATATATATATATATATATATATATATATATAAATATAAAAGACAATTTATTATATTGGCTCGTCTTACTTTTCTTTCTCTTCCTACCGTTTTAACTTCTTTATTATATCTTATTTGTTTGGTCTTTCTCTTTTTATAACTTTCCTTTTTATTCTGATTTTTTTCTTAACTAAACTTAACAAAATGTTTACAATAGTTTGATTAAAAAGACTTAGAGTATTTACAAAAAAAATCTCCTAAAATACGGTATGAATAATTTGGGATATTGATTGAAACTCTAAAATTCCGTTTAAAAACTAAGAGAAATAACATTTAACTAAAAATGCTTAAAAATAAATTAATCAAGATATTTACATGTTAAATACTAGTTAAAAAAAAAGAAAACATAATAACGTGTAAATTTTAGTTAAAATAGGTTACTCCCAACAAATTATCGTTAACGGAAGAAATTTGTTTAAAAACTAAGAGAAATAACATAACTAAAATTGCTTAAAATAAATTAATCAAGATATTTATCTACATATTGAATAATAATTAAAAGAAAAAATAGCGAGTAAATTTAGTTAAAATAAGTTACTCCTAAAAAAAGTATCCTTAAAGGAAGCCGATTAAAAAAAAAACGAGTAAATACGACCAAAAATATCAGAAACGAAAAATGGGTAATTACGAAAAAAACAGTTGTGTGTAAAAAAAAAAGGAAAAATTATGTGTAAGAATATTTTTTGTAATAAAATAAATCTACTCAAAAGACCAGTAAAACGCATAATGAAGTCTTTGAATATGCGACTGAATGGAACGCAAATAAATTGTAGCTCTCAATAAGTTATCTCCCTTTGCTACTTCCGCCATGCCATATTCTGCCACCAACTTCCTTAAGCCCGTAACCTTCCAATCCTAGTTCATGATGTGTGGGTGTGATTCACACCTCCACACGTTACCAATCGGTAACCTTGCTGACCTTGATAATTAGTGCGTCCATCATGCGTGTACGTGTGGTCCTGCAACACGCGCTGTGTCACACGATATCTTAGGCGCTGACACACGCGCTAATGCACGTACATACGCATGACCTGCAGAAAGCGACACCTGTTTGAGTTGCCCATTGACTGCATGAAGCTCTTTTACACGTCCAGTCACATGTCGCCGTGTCATATTTATTGTCTACGCAGTCCTAAGCTCATTGTACCGCATAATTCCATTTCTACTTCTGTATGTCCAGCCCTGCTTACACATTCCTCTTCTCTTGGCCAAGCGTTATTCTCTCACAAGTGACGTTACCTTTTTCATTGCATAAAGCCTACTACTACAGTTTTAAGTTTGCTTTCACTGTCGTTTATAGCCGCTCCCAATTTAAATTTTTTTATTGTCCTGCCAGTTTTTTCCATTGTATTCACCGTAATAACTAACCCTGCTTTTTTATTACTCAACATTTATTTTTTCAACTTTTCCTAAAGTTATCGAGCTTAGTGACCCCTGTAGCTTTTCAGCGTTCTCTTCTGGTATTTACCCACGCATTCTATTTGACAATTCATACTTGCCTAAGACATGCCACCAAAGAAAAGAAATTGCCTAGGTCACAAAACTGCTGCTGCCAGGTCCGCCAGGCGGATAAGGGATAATGAATTGTCTTTATAAAGTTCAGTTCACCTCTCTCAAGATGTTTTATTCAGAGCCACTGAGTCCGAAGATCAACGTAGTCATCGGCATTCCAGGAGGGTATACCTGAATGCTTCTGCGCGCGAGGCTGAAAATGATGATCAAAGAACACAACGGCTGAAGAGAAACGCCTCTTCAGCTGCTGCTGCGTGTGAGGCTGAAACTGCTGAGCGAAGGATTCAACGGCTGATGAGAAACGACTCTTCAACTGCTGCTGCGTGTGAGGCTGAATGCTGAGCGAAGGATTCAACGGCTGATGAGAAACGACTCTTCAACTGCTGCTGCGTGTGAGGCTGAAACTGCTGAGCGAAGGATTCAACGGCTGATGAGAAACGACTCTTCAACTGCTGCTGCGCGTGTGGTTGAAATTGCAGCGGCTGAGGAGAATGGCTTTCTCAAATGCTGCTATGCATGATGCTGAGAATTCTAATCATAGGACACAACGGCTAAAGAGAAACGCCTCTTCAACTGCTGCTGCACGTGCTGCTGAAACGGAGGAGCACCGCGGAAATTGTTTGCAATCGAAGGCTACTTTTACTCCTACCGCGCGGTCAGCGGCGTTGTCTACTACCCGTCAAAACAAACTGAACACCAATAGCGCACGGACGGAGGCTCAGTGTGGCATCAGCAGTGTTCGTTGGTTAAATCAGGCCTTTCATTACAGCCCCGACACTCTTCCTTATGTTAAGCAATGCCTCTATCTCTCCTTCCACAGGCCACGTTCAACCGCATCGTCTCCCACTTGAAATGGCATCATTTCCAACACATTGAATAACAACAGGAAATGCATCTACATCCTGAAGAAACATCCGCCCATTCTCTCCTTCCACTGTAATGATCCATGGAAGAGGTTCATTCCTTGCAAGATTGAGGGCGCACAAACAGCCCTTTTCAGGGTCACCGCCCATTCAAATTGATAACACCCCACCATTTTGGGATGTGCCTCAGTTACGCCCAATTGTTGTTATTAATATTGATTTTCGGGTGGGCTGACTTTAAACTTAAACTGCTCCAACTGAACGGCAAAATTCCCAGCAATGAAAGACCCGGTCGAAGTCGGGTTATACTGCTAGTTTTCGATAAAATTCAAAGAAGGATCTTTATTGTAATTGATCCTGACCTGGTATCTAGACGTCATTCACTTTCCCACCGCTGTAATGTGGCTTCACAGTGTCTTTTCTATAAATATATCCATGTTAATTCATTTCATGAGCTTTCTCCCTCGGTACTTAGATGTTGTACTAGGCAGGCACGTAAATCTCATCGTCTTAGGATTGAACCGTAAGTTCTTATTCAAAGAGTTTCATTTCTCCCCTGTGGAATTTTCTTTCTGTTTCTTGATTCCCTGCCACCTGCGATATTCGAAAACTGAAATACAATGTCAGTCGCCATCTTCTGTCTTCCTGAACCCAGTACTTTTCTAAGAACCTTGTTCATTTTGGTATTTCAACAGGGCGTAATCGTTAGCAAGCTTGTCTCGCTATAGCAATTACAACGTCAATCGTCATTTTCTGTCTTCCTGAATCGTGTACTTTTATTGTCCTTTCTTCTCACTAATATATTCTCATTCGCTTTCACTCTAAGTAGCCTCTTGAATGCTAGTAGAATTCCTGCCTTGCTTGAGACGAAATATATATATATGTGTGTGTGTGTGTGTGTGTGTTTGTGTGTGTGTGTGTGTGTGGCGTGAGGGTGAGATATTTTATTGTTGCAATTGCTATCACATCTGACATAAACCAACCAATAATATTCCCGATTACTTGCCTATATCCTATTCTTGACAGCAAATGAGGACATTGATATATTGTTCGAACGCAATTTCTATTGAAGATGTCAAAATGAATTGGAGTTGATTCGAGGAACCAGTTTTATATCATTTTCGATTTCATATTTCCTTTATGTTCAAGAATTTGGCTGAAGAGCATTTGGTTAGGTTTGCATATCAACCTCAATGTGTTATTTAATGCCGACAAGATTTTTTTAAAGTATTGCTGGTAATGTATTGCTGGTAATAATTTTTCTTCAAACGTTTATTGCTGGTAATAATTTTTACAAAGTATTTCTGGTATTAAAACCTATTTTTACACATTTTTAAACATAGTGTTTTGACCCCTGCTTGGGAGTTAACTATTTGCCCATAGCTGGAAACCTAACAGGTGCTACCACCCTGGGTCATGGTGCACCTGGGAACACCAGCAATTAAGAGGTGGTTCCACGCTCCTCAAAACCTCCTGATCAGAGGCCTTGCTGTTGGACGTACTGTATCGTCATACTCAGGACATAAAGAGCATTTAGTTACCAACTTGGCATTTCGGTTCTGTCTTTCATAACCTCTCTTTTATTCCTTTTACTTTGTTCCTTATTTCTTTCCTTATTTCGTTTTTTTATTTCATCCCTTGGTTCTTCTTAGCCTCTTTTTTTTCGTTCCTACTTTATTTATTTCGCTTTTGGTTTTATCATTCTGATTCTTTTTACATTTTTTTCTTTGTTTTTTATACATTCTTTTTCACTCATTCCTTATTTATTGCTTGTCATTTTTTTCCTTCATTCTTCATTTCTTCCTTGTAATTCATTTTTCCCTTCATTCCTTATTTCTTTTTAATTCCTTTTTCATTAATTCTTCATTTCTTCCTTCTAATTCCATTTTTCCTTCATTCCTTATTTCTTCCTTGTAAATCATTTTTTCCTTCATTCCTTATTTCTTCCTTGTAAATACTTTTTTCACTCATTCCTTATTTCTTCCTTGTAAATACTTTTTTCACTCATTCCTTATTTCTTCCTTGTAAATGATTTTTCACTCATTCCTTATTTCTTCCTTGTAAATACTTTTTTCCCTCATTCCTTATTTCTTCCTTGTAAATACTTTTTTCACTCATTCATTATTTCTTCCTTGTAAATACTTTTTCACTCATTCCTTATTTCTTCCTTGTAAATACTTTTTCACTCATTCATTATTTCTTCTTTGTAATCCTTTTTCACTCATTCCTTATTTCTTCCTTGTAAATACTTTTTTCACTCATTCCTTATTTCTTCCTTGTAAATACTTTTTTCACTCATTCCTTATTTCTTCCTTGTAATTCCTTTTTTCACTCATTCCTTATTTCTTCCTTGTAAATACTTTTTTCACTCATTCCTTATTTCTTCCTTGTAATTCCTTTATTCACTCATTCCTTATTTCTTCCTTGTAAATACTTTTTCCTCATTCCTTATTTCTTCCTTGTAATTCTTTTTTTTCACTCATTCCTTATTTCTTCCTTGTAAATACTTTTTTCACTCATTCCTTATTTCTTCCTTGTAAATACTTTTTCACTCATTCCTTATTTCTTCCTTGTAAATACTTTTTTCACTCATTCCTTATTTCTTCCTTGTAAATACTTTTTTCACTCATTCCTTATTTCTTCCTTGTAATTGTAAATTTTTTTCCTCATTCCTTATTTCTTCCTTGTAATTCCTTTTTTCACTCATTCCTTATTTCTTCCTTGTAAATACTTTTTTCACTCATTCCTTATTTCTTCCTTGTAAATACTTTTTTCACTCATTCCTTATTTCTTCCTTGTAAATACTTTTTTCACTCATTCCTTATTTCTTCCTTGTAAATACTTTTTTCACTCATTCCTTATTTCTTCCTTGTAAATACTTTTTTCACTCATTCCTTATTTCTTCCTTGTAATTCCTTTTTTCACTCATTCCTTATTTCTTCCTTGTAAATACTTTTTTCACTCATTCCTTATTTCTTCCTTGTAAATACTTTTTCACTCATTCCTTATTTCTTCCTTGTAAATACTTTTTTTCACTCATTCCTTATTTCTTCCTTGTAAATACTTTTTTTTTTCACTCATTCTTGTAAATCCTTTTTTTATTTCTTCCTTGTAATTCCTTTTTCACTCATTCCTTATTTCTTCCTTGTAAATCCTTTTTTTCCTCATTCCTTATTTCTTCCTTGTAAATACTTTTTTCCTCATTCTTATTTCTTCCTTGTAAATACTTTTTTTTTCATTTCTTCCTTACTTTTTTCTTCCTTGTAAATACTTTTTCACTCATTCCTTATTTCTTCCTTGTAAATACTTTTTTCACTCATTCCTTATTTCTTCCTTGTAAATACTTTTTTCCTCATTCCTTATTTCTTCCTTGTAATTACTTTTTTCACTCATTCCTTATTTCTTCCTTGTAAATACTTTTTTTCACTCATTCCTTATTTCTTCCTTGTAATTCCTTTTTTCCTCATTCCTTATTTTTCTTCCTTATTTTCCTTAAATACTTTTTTCCTCATTCCTTATTTCTTCCTTGTAATTCTTTTTATTCACTCATTCCTTATTTCTTCCTTTGTAAATACTTTTTTTTCTCATTCCTTATTTTCTTCCTTGTATTTCTTTCCTTTTTTCACTCATTCCTTATTTCTTCCTTGTAAATACTTTTTCACTCATTCCTTATTTCTTCCTTGTAATTCCTTTTTTTTTCACTCATTCTTTTTTATTTCTTCCTTGTCCTTACTTTTTTCACTCATTCCTTATTTCTTCCTTGTAAATACTTTTTTCACTCATTCCTTATTTCTTCCTTGTAAATACTTTTTCACTCATTCCTTATTTCTTCCTTGTAAATACTTTTTTTCCTCATTTCTTCCTTTATTTCTTTTTTCACTCATTCCTTATTTCTTCCTACTTTTTCCTCATTCCTTATTTCTTCCTTGTAAATACTTTTTTCACTCATTCCTTATTTCTTCCTTGTAAATACTTTTTTCACTCATTCCTTATTTCTTCCTTGTAAATTCTTTTTTTCACTCATTCCTTATTTCTTCCTTGTAAAACTTTTTTCACTCATTCCTTTTTCTTCTTGTAAATACTTTTTCCTCATTCCTTATTTCTTCCTTGTAAATACTTTTTTCACTCATTCCTTATTTCTTCCTTGTAAATACTTTTTTCACTCATTCCTTATTTCTTGTAAATCATTTTTTCATTCCTTGTAAATTCCTTTTTCACTCATTCCTTATTTCTTCCTTGTAATTCTTTTTCACTCATTCCTTATTTCTTCCTTGTAAATACTTTTTCACTCATTCCTTATTTTTCCTTGTAATTCCTTTTTTCACTTCATTCCTTATTTCTTCCTTGTAAATACTTTTTTCACTCATTCATTCCTTATTTTTCCTTGTAAATCTTTTTTCACTCATTCCTTATTTCTTCCTTGTAAATACTTTTTTTCATTCCTTATTTCTTCCTTGTAAATTCCTTTTTTCACTCATTCCTTATTTCTTCCTTGTAAATACTTTTTTCACTCATTCCTTATTTCTTCCTTGTAAATCATTTTTTCCTCATTCCTTATTTCTTCCTTGTAAATACTTTTTCACTCATTCCTTTTTATTTCTTCCTTGTAAATTCCTTTTTCACTCATTCCTTATTTCTTCCTTGTAAATTCCTTTTTTCACTCATTCCTTATTTCTTCCTTGTAAATACCTTTTTTCACTCATTCCTTATTTCTTCCTTAATTCCTTTTTTGTAATTCCTTTTTTTCACTCATTCCTTTTATTTCTTCCTTGTAAATACTTTTTTCCTCATTCCTTATTTCTTCCTTGTAAATCCTTTTTCACTCATTCCTTATTTCTTCCTTGTAAATACTTTTTTTCACTCATTCCTTATTTCTTCCTTGTAAATACTTTTTTTCATTCATTCCTTATTTCTTCCTTGTAATTCTTTTTCCTTCATTCCTTATTTCTTCCTTCATTTAAATTCTTTTTTCATTTTTTTTTCATTCCTTATTTCTTCCTTGTAAATCCTTTTTTTTCCTCATTCCTTATTTCTTCCTTGTAAATACTTTTTTCACTCATTCCTTATTTCTTCCTTGTAAATACTTTTTTCACTCATTCCTTATTTCTTCCTTGTAAATACTTTTTCACTCATTCCTTATTTCTTCCTTGTAAATACTTTTTTCACTCATTCCTTATTTCTTCCTTGTAATTCCTTTTTTCACTCATTCCTTTTTTCATTTTCTTCCTTATACTTTTTCACTCATTCCTTAATTCCTTTTTTTTTGTAAATACCTTTTTTCTTTTTCATTCCTTATTTCTTCCTTGTATTCCTTACTTTTTTTCACTCATTCCTTATTTCTTCCTTGTAAATACTTTTTTTCATTCTCCTTTTTTCCTCATTTCATTCTTGTAAATACTTTTTATTTTCTTCCTTGTAAATACTTTTTTTCATTCCTTATTTCTTCCTTTAATTCCTTTTTTCATTCTTATTTCTTCCTTTAAATACTTTTTCTTTTTTCCTTTCCATTCCTGTAATTTTCTTTCCTTATTTCTTCCTTCCTTTTTTTTTTCATTCCTTATTTCTTCCTTGTAAATACTTTTTTCATTCCTTATTTCTTCCTTGTAATTCTTTTTTCACTCATTCCTTATTTCTTCCTTGTAAATTCTTTTTCACTCATTCCTTATTTCTTCCTTGTAAATACTTTTTTTTTCCTCATTTTCCTTTAATTTCTTTTTTTCCTCATTCCTTAAATTCCTTTTCACTCATTCATTCCTTATTTCTTTTTAATTCCTTTTTTTTCACTCATTTCTTCCTAATTTTTTCCTCATTTAATTTCTTTCTTTTTCCTTTTTTACTCATTCCTTATTTCTTCCTTCATTCCTTACATTTTTTTTCATTCATTCCTTATTTCTTCCTTGTAAATACTTTTTTTCACTCATTCCTTATTTCTTCCTTGTAAATTCTTTTTTTCACTCATTCCTTATTTCTTCCTTTAAATCCTTTTTTCACTCATTCCTTATTTTTTCCTTGTATTCCTTCCTTTTTCACTCATTCCTTATTTCTTCCTTGTAAATACTTTTTTTTCCTCATTCCTTAAATTCTTTTCTTCCTTATTTCTTCTTTTTTCACTCATTCCTTATTTCTTCCTTGTAAATACTTTTTTCACTCATTCCTTATTTCTTCCTTGTAAATCCTTTTTTCACTCATTCCTTTTTTCTTGTATTGCACTTTTTTTCATTCATTTATTTCTTCCTTGTAAATACTTTTTTTTCATTCCTTATTTCTTCCTTGTAATCCTTTTTTTCACTCATTCCTTATTTCTTCCTTGTAAATACTTTTTTTCCTCATTCCTTATTTCTTCCTTGTAAATACTTTTTTTTTTCATTTCTTCCTTTCCTTTTTCACTCATTCCTTTCTTCCTTGTAAATACTTTTTTTCACTCATTCCTTATTTTTCTTCCTTGTAATTCTTTTTTCCTCATTCCTTATTTTCTTCCTTGTAAAAACTTTTTTCACTTTTCTTATTTCTTCCTTTCCTTTTTTCACTCTTTCTTCCTTTTTTTCACTCATTCCTTATTTCTTCCTTGTTTTTTTTTCACTCATTTCTTATTTCTTCCTTGTAAATCCTTTTTCACTCATTCCTTATTTCTTCCTTTAAATACTTTTTTCACTCATTCCTTATTTTTCCTTTCCTTTTTTTCACTCATTCCTTTCTTCCTTTTGCTCATCCTTATTCCTTTTCCTCATTCCTTATTTCTTCCTTGTAAATCATTCCTTTTTTCACTCATTCCTTTATTTCTTCCTTGTAAATCCTTTTTTTCACTCATTCCTTATTTCTTCCTTGTAAATACTTTTTCCTTCCTTTTCTTCCTCTTTTTCCTCATTCTTATTTCTTCCTTGTAATTCCTTTATTCACTCATTCCTTATTTCTTCCTTGTAAATACTTTTTTCACTCATTCCTTATTTCTTCCTTGTAAATCCTTTTTTCACTCATTCCTTATTTCTTCCTTGTAATTCCTTTATTCACTCATTCCTTATTTCTTCCTTGTAAATACTTTTTTCACTCATTCCTTATTTCTTCCTTGTAATTCCTTTTTTCACTCATTCCTTTTTTCCTCATTCCTTTCCTTAAATACTTTTTTTTCACTCATTCCTTATTTCTTTCCTTGTTTTTCATCCTTTTTCCTTAAATTCATTCCTTTTTCTTCCTTGCATCCTTCCTTTTCACTCATTCCTTTCTTTCTTTCTTCCTTCCTTTTTACTCATTCCTTATTTCTTTTCCTTCCATCCTTCCTTTTTTAATTCATTCATTCCTTATTTCTTTCCTTGTAAATCCTTTTTTCACTCATTCTTATTCCTTTTTTCTTTTGCATAATTCCTTTTTTCTTCATTCCTTATTTCTTCCTTATTTCTTCCTTCCTTTTTTCACTCATTCATATTTCTTCCTTTTTTTTTCTTTCATCCTTCCTTCCTTTTCACTCATTCCTTATTTCTTTGCATTGCATCCTTCCTTTTTCACTCATTCCTTCCTTTCTTCCTTGCATCCTTCTTTTTCACTCATTCCTTATTTCTTCCTTCTACTTTTTCACTCATTCCTTATTCCTTCTTTTTCCTCATTCCTTATTTCTTTCCTTTAAATCCTTTTTTCACTCATTCCTTATTTCTTCCTTTAATTCCTTTTTTCACTCATTCCTTATTTCTTCCTTCCTAAATTTTTTTCACTCATTCCTTATTTCTTCCTTGTATTGCATCCTTCCTTTTTCATTCCTTCCTTATTTCTTCATTTCTTCATTCCTTTTTTCACTCTCATTTCTTTTCTTTTGTATTGCATCCTTTTTTCACTCATTCCTTATTTCTTCAAAATTCTTTTTTCCTTCCTTATTTTTCCTTGTAAATAATTCCTTTTCCTTATTCCTTTCTTCCTTTAAATCCTTTTTTCACTCATTCCTTATTTCTTCTGCATAAATCCTTTTTTCACTCATTTTCCTTCCTTTTCTTCCTTCCTTTTTAATTCATTTTTCCTTTCCTTATTTTCATCCTTCCTTTTCACTCATTCCTTTCTTTCCTTGCATCCTTCCTTTTTTCATTCCCTTTCTTTGTATTCCTTCCTTTTCACTCATTCCTTATTTCTTTTGCATCCTTTTTTTCACTCATTCCTTTCTTTTTTCATTCCTTCCTTTTCACTTCATTCCTTCTTATTTCTTCCTTGTATCCTTCTTTTTCACTCATTCCTTCCTTACTTTTTATTTCCTTCCTTTTAAATTCTTTTTTCTCATTCCTTCCTTTTCACTCATTCCTTATTTAAATCCTTTTTTCCTCATTTCTTCCTTTACTTTGCATTCATTCCTTTTTTTCTTCCTTACTCTAATTGCTTCCTTTTTTCACTCATTCCTTATTTACTTTGCTTTGCATTCTTCCTTCTTATTAAATTCCTTTTTTCTTTGCATTGCATCCTTCCTTTTTCATTCCTTCCTTTACTTTGCATTGCATCCTTTTTTCACTCATTCCTTCCTTTTCTGTATCCTTTCCTTCCTTTTCACTCATTCCTTCCTTTCTTTGCATTGCATCCTTTTTTCACTCATTCCTTATTTCTTCCTTATAAATCTTTTTCACTCATTCCTTATACTTTCCTTGCATCCTTCCTTTTCACTCATTCCTTCATTCTTTCTTCCTTGTAAATACTTTTTCCATCCTTCTTGTAATTTTTTTTTTCACTTCATTTTCCTTATTTCTTGCATTAAATCCTTCCTTTTTCATTCCTTTCATTCCTTATTTCTTTTTTTTAAATACTTTTTTCATTCCTCCTTTCTCATTTTCCTTTCTTGTAATTGCATCCTTTTTTCACTCATTCCTTCCTTATTTTATTTCCTTCCTTTTCACTCATTCCTTCCTTTTTCCTTCCTTCCTTTTACTCATTCTTCCTCATTTTTAATTGCATCCTTCCTTTTCACTCATTCCTTATTTCTATCCTTGTCCTTCCTTTTTCACTCATTCCTTCCTTTACTTTTCCTTTTTGCATCCTTCCTTTTTTTCATTCCTTCATTCCTTATTTCCTTCCTTTCTAAATTGCATTCCTTCCTTTTTCATTCCTTCCTTACTTTTCCATCCTTCCTTTTCATTTCCTTCCTTTTTTGCATTGCATCATTCCTTTTCACTCATTTTTTCCTCATTTTTTTCATTGCATCCTTTTTTCACTCATTCCTTATTTCTTCCTTGTAAATCCTTCCTTTTCACTCATTCCTTATTTCTTCTTTTGTAATTACATTTTTCCTTTTCCTCATTTCTTCCTTTACTTTTGCATTGCATCCTTTTTTTCCTCATTCCTTTCTTCCTTGCATCCTTTTTTCACTCATTCCTTATTTCTTCCTTTAAATCCTTTTTTCACTCATTCCTTATTTCTTCCATTGTAAATCCTTTTTTTCATTCCTCATTTCTTCCTTAAATTGCATTTTTTCACTCATTCCCTTCCTTAAATACTTTTTTCATTCCTTCCTTCCTTTTCACTCATTCCTTCCTTACTTTTTTGCATTTTTTCTTCCTTCCTTTTTTCACTCATTCCTTATTTCTTCCTTGTAAATCCTTCCTTTTTTCACTCATTCCTTATTTCTTCCTTTAAATCCTTTTTTCACTCATTCCTTATTTCTTTTCCATTCCTTCCTTCCTTTTCACTCATTCCTTCCTTTCTTCCTTGTAAATCCTTTTTCACTCATTCCTTCCTTCTTTCCTTTAAATTTTTTCCTTCCTTTTTTCACTCATTACTTTCCTTATTGCATCCTTCCTTTTCACTCATTCCTTCCTTTTCATTGCATCCTATTTCTTTTTTCATTTCATTCCTTATTTCTTTTGCATTAAATCCTTCCTTTTCATTCCATTCATTCCTTATTTCTTCCTTGCTTTTTTTCCTTCCTTTTTTTCACTTTTTTCATTCCTTATTTCTTCTTTGCATCCTTTTTTTTTCATTCCTCATTCCTTCCTTGTATTGCATCCTTTTTTCCTCATTCCTTCCTTACTTTGCATTTCCTTTATTTTTACTTCATTCCTTCCTTATTTCTTCCATTGCATCCTTTTTTCACTCATTCCTTCCTTCCTTGTAAATCCTTCTTTTTCACTCATTCCTTATTTTTTTCCATTGTAAATCCTTTTTTCACTCATTCCTTATTTCTTCCATTGCATCCTTTTTTCACTCATTCCTTATTTCTTTTCCATTGCATCCTTCCTTTTTTCCTTTTACTTCATTCCTTTTTCATTCTTTTTCCTTATTTTTATTTCTTCCTTCCTTTTCACTCATTCCTTCCTTTTCTTCATTGCATCCTTTTTTTCACTCATTCCTTATTTTTCTTCCTTGTAAATACTTTTTTCACTCATTCCTTATTTCTTTCCTTGTAAATCCTTTTTTCACTCATTCTTCCTTTTTCCTTTAAATCCTTTTTTCACTCATTCCTTCCTTATTTTTTGCATTGCTTCCTTCCTTTTCACTCATTTTTCTTCATTTCCTTTTTTTCATTCCTTCCTAATTTTTCCTTTTTTCCTCATTCATTTCTTCCTTACTTTTTTTCCTTTCATTGCATCCTTCCTTTTCACTCATTCCTTTTTAAACTCTTTTGCATTCCTTATTTTTTCATTCATTCCTTATTCCTTATTCCTTCCTTCCTTTTTTCACTCATTCCTTATTTCTTCCTTGTATTTCCTTTTTTCACTCATTCCTTATTTCTTTTTCCTTTTTCCTTTTTTCATTCATTCCTTATTTCTTCCTTGTAAATACTTTTCCTCATTCCTTATTTCTTCCTTTCTTTTTCCTTCATTCCTTCCTTTTTTCACTCATTCTTATTTCTTCCTTTTACTTTTTTCATTGCTTCCTTCCTTTTCACTCATTCCTTCCTTTTTTTCATTGCTCATTCCTTTTCACTCATTTCTTCCTTGTAAATTCTTTTTTTCACTCATTCCTTATTTCTTCCTTACATCCTTTTTTCACTCATTCCTTCCTTTCTTTTTCATCCTTTTTTCACTCATTCCTTATTTTCTTCCTTGTAAATCCTTTTTCACTCATTCCTTATTTCTTCCTTGCATCCTTCCTTTTTTTCATTCATTCCTTCCTTTCTTCCTTGTATCCTTCCTTTTCACTCATTCCTTATTTCTTTCCATTGTAAATTCCTTTTTCACTCATTCCTTATTTTTTACTTTTTGTATTGCATCCTTCCTTTAAATTCATTTTTCCTTTTCATTCCTTTTTTCACTCATTTCCTTTTGCATTAAATCCTTTTTTCACTCATCCTTTTTTCTTCTTAAATCCTTCCTTTTTCACTCATTCCTTTATTTCTTTTTGCATCCTTCCTTTTCACTCATTCCTTATTTCTTCCTTGTAAATCCTTTTTTCACTCATTCCTTATTTCTTCCATTGTATCCTTCCTTTTCACTCATTCCTTCCTTTTTTTCATTGCATCCTTCTTTTTTCACTCATTCCTTATTCCTTCCTTTTTGCATAAATCCTTCCTTTTCACTCATTCCTTCCTTTTTCCTTGCATCCTTCCTTTTTCATTCATTCCTTATTTCTTCCTTTTTCTCATTCCTTTTTCTTCCTTGTATTCCTTTTTTCCTTCCTTTTCACTCATTCCTTATTTCTTCATTGCATCCTTCCTTTTCCTCATTCCTTATTTCTTTGCATTAAATCCTTCCTTTTCCTCATTCCTTTATTTCTTCCTTTCCTTCCTTTTTCACTCATTCCTTATTTCTTTCCTTGTAAATTCTTTTTTTTCCTTTTCCTCATTCCTTCTTTGTAAATCCTTTTTCCTTATTTCTTCATTCCTTATTTCTTCATTTTTTACTCATTCCTTTTACTTTCATTGCATCCTTCCTTTTCACTCATTCCTTCCTTTCCTTGCATCCTTCCTTTTTCATTCCTTCCTTTTTATTTTCCTTGCAAATACTTTTTTCACTCATTCCTTATTTCTCTCCTTGCATCCTTTTTCACTCATTCCTTATTTCTTCCTTTAAATCCTTTTTCACTCATTCCTTATTTTTCCTTGTAATCCTTCTTTTTTCACTCATTCCTTCCTTTGTAAATACTCCTTTCTTTTTCTTTATTCCTTTTCACTCATTCCTTCCTTCCATTGCATCCTTCCTTTTCACTCATTCCTTCCTTCCTTCCTTTTCATTTTCCTTATTTCTTCCTTCTTTTTCACTCATTCCTTATTTCTTTTTGCAAATTCCTTTTTCATTCCTCATTCCTTCCTTACTTTTGTATTGCATCCTTTTTTCACTCATTCCTTATTTCTTCATTGCATCCTTCCTTTTTTCACTCATTCCTTATTTTTCCTTGTATCCTTCTTTTTTCCTCATTCCTTATTTGCATCCTTCCTTTTTCACTCATTCCTTTTTCTTCCTTTCCTTTTTTCTTTTTCCTCATTCCTTCCTTACTTTTTTTTTTTCATTTTATTTTTCACTCATTCCTTATTTCTTCCTGCATCCTTCCTTTTTCACTCATTCCTTATTTCTTCCTTTGCATCCTTTTTTCCTTTTCCTTATTTCTTCCTTACTCATAATTTCTTCCTTTTTTCACTCATTCCTTATTTCTTCCTTACTTTCCATTTTTCCTTCCTTTTCACTCATTCCTTATTTCTTCCTTGATCCTTTTTCTCATTCCATTCTTTATTTTCCTTTTTCCTTTCATTCCATATTCCTTCCTTTGTAAATACTTTTTTTTCCTCATTCCTTCCTTTTTTTCCTTCCTTATTCCTTCCTTTTCACTCATTCCTTATTTCTTCCTTGCATAAATTCTTTTTTTTCTTTTTTCTCATTCCTTCCTTCCTTTAAATACTTTTTTCCTCATTCCTTATTTTTTCCTTGCATCCTTTTTTCACTCATTCCTTATTTCTTCCTTGTATCCTTCCTTTTTCCTCATTCCTTTATTTCTTCCTTGTAAATTTTTTCACTCATTCCTTATTTCTTCCTTTAAATCCTTTTTCATTCATTAATTCCTTTTTTTCATTCATTCCTTATTTCTTCCTTGTAAATCCTTTTTTCACTCATTCTTTATTTTTCCTTCCTTTTACTCAATTTCTTCCTTTTTTCCTTCATTCCACTATTTCTTCCTTGTAAATCCTTTTTTTCACTCATTCCTTATTTTTTTCCTTGTAAATCCTTTTTCACTCATTCCTTATTTCTTCCTTGTAAATCCTTTTTCACTCATTCCTTATTTCTTTGCATTAAATCCTTTTTTCACTCATTCCTTATTTTTTATTGCATCCTTCTTTTTTTCACTCATTCCTTATTTTTCTTTTCATTGCATTTTTTTTCTTCCTTCCTTCTTTAATTGCATTTTTTTTCTCATTCCTTATTTCTTTTGCATTTCCTTTTTTTCATTCATTCCTTTTTCCTTTCTTTGCATATTCCTTCCTTCTATTCCTTTCATTCCTTATTTTTCCTTTCATTCTTTTATTCCTTATTTTTCCTTGTAAAAATCCTTTTTTCTTTTTTCATTCTTATTTCTTCCTTGTAAATCCTTTTTTTCACTCATTCCTTATTTCTTCCTTGCATCCTTCTTTTTCACTCATTCCTTCCTTTCTTTGCTTCCTAAATTTTTTCCTTTTTCCTCATTCCTTCCTTCCTTTTTTTCTTCCTTGTAAATCTTTTTTTTCATTCATTCCTTCTTTTTTTCATTTCATTCCTTCCTTCCTTTTTTTCATTTTTTCTCATTTCTTCCTCATTCCTTCCTTTCTTTTTGCATTGCATCCTTCTTTTTCACTCATTCCTTATTTCTTTTTAAATTCCTTTTTCCTTATTTCTTCCTTGCATCTTATTTTTTTCACTCATTTTTTCACTCATTCCTTTATTTCCTTCCTTCTTCCTTCCTTCCTTTTCACTCATTCCTTATTTCTTCCTTGTAAATCCTTCCTTTTTCACTCATTCCTTCCTTACTTTTTCTTCCTTGTCCTTTTTTCACTCATTCCTTATTTCTTCCTTGTATCCTTCCTTTTTTCACTCATTCCTTATCCTTCTTTCCTTGTAAATCCTTTTTCACTCATTCCTTATTTCTTCCTTTCCTTCCTTCCTTTTCATTCCTTCCTTTTTCATTCATTCCTTTTCATTAATTCCTTTTTACTCATTTATTTTTCCTTCCTTCCCTTTTCACTCATTCCTTTATTTCTTCCTTTAAATCCTTTTTTCACTCATTCCTTCCTTATTTCTTCCTTGTCCTTCCTTTTTTTCACTCATTCCTTATTTCTTCCTTGTAATTCCATTTCTTCCTTTTTCACTCATTCCTTATTTCTTCTTTGTAAATTCCTTCCTTACTTTGCATTTTTCACTCATTCCTTATTCCTTCTTCCTTTCCTTCCTTTTTTCACTCATTCCTTTCTTCCTTGTAAATCCTTTTTCCTTCCTTTTTCAAATTAAATACTTTTTTTCATTGCTTCCTTACTTTTTTCCTTCATTCCTTCCTTGTAATGCCTTCCTTTTTTCACTCATTCCTTCCTTTCTTCCTTATAAATTCTTTTCACTCATTCCTTATGCCTTCCTTTCCTTTTTTCTTCCTTTATTTCATTTTTAAATCCTTTTTCCTCATTCCTTATTTCTTCCTTGTAAATCCTTTTTTCCTCATTCCTTATTTCTTCCTTGTCCTTCCTTTTTTCACTCATTCCCTTCCTTCCATTTATCCTTCCTTTTTCACTCATTCCTTATTTCTTCCTTTAAATGCTTTTTTTCTTCCTCATTCCTTATTTCTTCCTTTGTAAATTCCTTTTTTCACTCATTCCTTATTTTTCCTTGTAAATACTTTTTTCACTCATTTTTTTTATTTCTTCCTTTTAATTCCTTTTTTCCTCATTCCTTATTTCTTCCTTGTAAATCCTTCCTTTTTTCACTCATTCCTTATTTCTTCCTTGTAAATCCTTCCTTTTTTTCATTCCTTATTTTCTATCCTTCCTTTTCCTCATTCCTTCCTTTTTGTAAATCTTTTTTCCTCATTCCTTATTTCTTCATTGCATCCTTCCTTTTCACTCATTCCTTATTTTCTTCCTTGTCAAATCCTTTTTTCACTCATTCCTTATTTCTTCCTTGTCCTTCCTTTTCTTCCCATTTTTCTTTTTCATTCCTATTTTCTTCCTTGTAAATAATTTTTTTCACTCATTCTTATTTCTTCCTTGTAAATATTTTTTTCCTCATTCCTTATTTCTTCCCTTTTAAATACTTCCTTTTTTTCCTTTTTCACTCATTCCTTATTTCTTCCTTGTAATTCCTTTTTCACTCATTCCTTATTTCTTTAATTCCTTTAAATTCTTTTTCCTCATTTTAATTTATTTCTTCCTTTTTCACTTTTTTTCTTACTTCATTCCTTCCTTTTTCTTCCTTATTTTGTAAATACTTTTTTTCCTCATTCCTTATTTCTTCCTTGTACTTTTTCACTTCATTTTTTCTTCCTTCATTTTTTATTTATTTCTTCTTCCTTACTTTTTCACTCATTCCTTCCTTTTCTTCCTTGTAATTCCTTTTTCTTTTTCACATTTATTTCTTCCTTTTCCTTCCTTTTTCACTCATTAAATTTCTTCCTTGTAAATCCTTTTTCACTCATTCCTTATTTCTTCCTTGTAAATACTTTTTTCACTCATTCCTTATTATTTCCTTTTTGTAAATACTTTTTCACTCATTCCTTATTTCTTCCTTGTAAATACTTTTTCACTCATTCCTTATTTCTTCCTTGTAAATACTTTTTTCCTCATTCCTTATTTCTTCCTTGTAAATACTTTTTCCTCATTCCTTATTTCTTCCTTTAATTCCTTTTTTTCTCCTTCATTCCTTATTTCTTCCTTGTAAATACTTTTTTTTCACTCACTCATTCCTTTTTCCTTATTTCTTCCTTGTAAATACTTTTTCACTCATTCCTTATTTCTTCCTTTACTTTTTTAATTCCTTATTTTTCACTCATTCTTTTTTTATTTCTTCCTTCCTTGTAAATCCTTTTTTCCTCATTCCTTATTTCTTTTTTCACTCATTCTCATTTTCTTCCTTGTAAATTCTTTTTTCACTCATTCCTTATTTCTTCCTTGTAATTACTTTTTTCACTCATTCCTTATTTCTTCCTTGTAAATACTTTTTCACTCATTCCTTATTTCTTCCTTGTAAATTCCTTTTTCACTCATTCCTTATTTCTTCCTTGTAAATTCTTTCATTTTATTTCTTCATTCCTTTTTTCCTTATTTCTTCCTTTAAATACTTTTTTCACTCATTCCTTATTTTCTTCCTTATTAATTCCTTTTTTCTTGTAATATATTTTTACTTTTTTTCTTCCTTGTAAATCCTTTTTTTCACTCATTCCTTATTTTTCCTTGTAAATACTTTTTCTTCATTCCTTATTTCTTTGTAAATACTTTTTCACTCATTCCTTATTTCTTCCTTGTAAATACTTTTTTCACTCATTCTTATTTCTTCCTTGTAAATACTTTTTTCATTTATTTCTTCCTTGTAAATACTTTTTTCACTCATTCCTTATTTCTTCCTTGTAATTCCTTTTTCACTCATTCCTTATTTTTCTTCTTTTTCCTCAATTTCTTCCTTTTACTTTTTTTTCACTCATTCCTTATTTCTTCCTTGTAAATCCTTTTTTCACTCATTCCTTATTTCTTCCTTGTAAATACTTTTTCACTCATTCCTTATTTTTTCACTCATTCCTTATTTCTTCCTTGTAAATTTTTTTTTCCTTCATTCCTTATTTCTTCCTTGTAAATACTTTTTTCCTTCATTCCTTATTTTTCCTTGTAAATTCCTTTTTTCATTCATTCCTTATTTCTTCCTTGTAAATACTTTTTTCACTCATTCCTTTTTATTTCTTCCTTGTAAATACTTTTTCACTCATTCCTTATTTCTTCCTTGTAAATACTTTTTTCACTCATTCCTTATTTCTTCCTTGTAAATACTTTTTTTTCTTATTTCTTCCTTGTAAATTCCTTTTTTCATTCATTCCTTATTTCTTCCTTGTAAAAATCATTCCTTATTTTTCCTTGTAATTCCTTTTTCATTTCTTATTTCATTTCCTTTGTAAATACTTTTTTTTCATTCCTTATTTCTTTCTTGTAATTCCTTTTTCCTCATTCCTTATTTCTTCCTTGTAAATTCCTTTTTTCATTATTTCTTTTTTTTCCTTCATTCCTTATTTCTTCCTTTTTTCCTTTTTCACTCATTCTTATTTTTCCTTACTTTTTCTTCCTTATAAATACTTTTCACTCATTCCTATTTCTTCCTTGTAAATACTTTTTTCACTCATTCCTTATTTCTTCCTTGTAATTCCTTTTTTCACTCATTCCTTATTTCTTCCTTGTAAATACTTTTTTCACTCATTCCTTATTTCTTCCTTGTAAATACTTTTTTCACTCATTCCTTATTTCTTCCTTGTAAATACTTTTTTCACTCATTCCTTATTTCTTCCTTGTAATTCCTTTTTTCACTCATTCTTATTTCTTCCTTTTGTAAATACTTTTTCACTCATTCCTTATTTCTTCCTTGTAAATACTTTTTTCACTCATTCCTTATTTCTTCCTTGTAATTCCTTTTTTCACTCATTCCTTATTTCTTCCTTGTAAATACTTTTTTCACTCATTCCTTATTTCTTCCTTGTAAATACTTTTTCACTCATTCCTTATTTCTTCCTTGTAAATACTTATTTTTTTTTCTTTCACTCATTCCTTATTTCTTCCTTGTAAATACTTTTTTCACTCATTCCTTATTTCTTCCTTGTAAATCCTTTTTTTCCTCATTCCTTATTTCTTCCTTGTAAATATTTTTTTTTTCATTCATTCCTTATTTCTTTTTCCTTGTAAATACTTTTTCACTCCTTCCTTATTTCTTCCTTGTAATACTTTTTCACTCATTCCTTATTTCTTCCTTGTAAATACTTTTTCACTCATTCCTTATTTCTTCCTTGTAAATACTCATTCCTTATTTCTTCCTTGTAAATACTTTTTTTTTCCTTATTTCTTCATTCTTTTTATTTCTTATTTCCTTCCTTGTAAATACTTTTTTCACTCATTCCTTATTTCTTCCTTTAAATACTTTTTTCCTTTTTCTTTCATTCCTTATTTCTTTTTTAATTCCTTTTCCTTTTCATTATTTCTTCATTTCTTCCTTTTCATTAATTCATTTTCCTTCATTCTTTTTTCTTCCTTGTAAATCATTTTTTCCTTCATTCCTTATTTCTTCCTTGTAAATACTTTTTTCACTCATTCCTTATTTCTTCCTTGTAAATACTTTTTTCACTCATTCCTTATTTCTTCCTTGTAATTCCTTTTTTCCTTCATTCTTTATTTCTTTTTAATTCCTTTTTCCTTAATTCTTCATTTCTTCCTTGTAATTGCTTTTTTCACTTCATTTCTTATTTCTTCCTTGTAAATACTTTTTTCCTTCATTCCTTATTTTTTCCTTGTAAATCCTCTTTTCCCTTTTATTCCTTTATTCTTCTTACTAATTCCTTTTTCCTTCATTCCTTATTCCTTCCATGCAATTCCTTTTTTCTTTCATTTCTTATTTCTTCCTTGTATTTCCTTCTGCTCATCAAATTACATAACATCAATATGCAACTAAATCTCAGCTCTATAAACCCATCCCTGATATTTCTACAGTCTTACGCGAACGCAAAATGCACTTTGCAGGACACTGCTGGCGAGCAAACTCGCGAATGATCTACAGTTCTAGACACCTAATCGTGGCGCAAGATGGGCTGGCCACCGAGCCATCACCTACGTTGACCAGCTATGTTATCACATAGAATACTACCCTAATGAATTTCCGGCCTTGATGCTGGACCCTGATGGTTGACGTGATAGATTCATGAATGTTCCAGCTAGCTTGACCAGATAATATGCTAGATTAGGTTGTTTTATACCCGGAGTATAAATAATGCTAGATTAGTTTAAACTCCGAGTATAAAAATGATTGATTAAAATCGTAGGAATAAACACTATCGTACTAGTAAAACAATGCCGATATCTTATTTGATTACATGTGGTACTTCCAATGGTTAAGTTGAGAAATGTCTACCTGCTACTACAAAGAAAGTGTGCAGAAAAGGGGACCATATTTAAATGCATGTAAATAACGCCCTCGAGGAGACACGATTTCTTAAAACTTTTAAAATTGTGCAAGGCCTGCCTATTTAATTATATTTCTATCGTCTGTCTTCTTGTAAGTAGAATGTCTACGAATCAATAAACATGGTGAAAGCTCTCTGAAAATCAAAAACATTCTGTTAAATTTTACTTTAAGTTTGAGAAATATTTGTTTGCTTTATAGCTTCTGGGGATACTTATAATCAGCAATAGAGACCCGTGACATTTATCATCATTCTTAGAAAACCAGGGCAATAGCTCAAAATAAACCTGCGTTTATTCTAACTAAGGTTGCTTTATACTGGGGGTATAAATTATACTAGTGTAGTTTATATCTCCGGATATAAAACGGGGTTGGCTAAAATATATCTCTTAAGCCAGAATATCCCACTTTTTTTAAAACATATCCGCCAAGCAAGGCAATAAAGTTACTAAGACGCAAGTATTTTTTTTAGTGTTAGAGAATGTGAGAAAAAACACTTAAGAGAATACAATACAAGAACAAGAATCGAGGGGAGAGAACGTAACGATTTACATTGCATTAAATGTTTGTACATCAAAGTTGACCGGGAAGCAACAAACCAGAAAAGAGTTCCACAAGCGAGAAGTGCGAGAGAAGAAGCAGCATAATACTTACGGTTACATCTAGCGGCCATTTCAATTATAAAATGATGAGATCTTGCAACAAATCTAGTACTGCTCTTAAATTCATAAAGTCTAAGTACCATAGAGGAAAGTTCATAAGAACAATTACCATGAAATAAATACATAGAAAAGACACAGAGAAGCTACGTTACAGAGATCGTAAAGTGACTGAAGCAGAGATTCTATATTAGGACCAATAACATTGCAGATTCTTCTTTGGATTTCATAGGCACACCAGACCAAATGTGGCAGTAATTCCTTCAATACGAGGACGAATGGTAGACTTATAAATATGTCGGATACATTCTAGCAAGAAAAGTTTAGCACGACACAGTTTTATGATGACAACGAATACTCGTTGTCACTTTCGCAATGCTTGTTGTAGTAGAGACTTTGTAATCGCAGATACAACTATAGTAACGCCGTTGAACAATACTGGTGTCAGACGCCTTCGAATATCACTCCCACTAATAGTACTTGCTCGATAATACTCGCTCGAATAGTAGTCCGTATAGTGATCTGAATAGAGAAATAGTATAGTGAATAGAGTAGAGAATAGCGGTGCGTATAGTAATAGAGGATAGAGTAGAAATAACGATCAATCTAGACGTCACAGGCTGTTGTCTTCACCTTTATTGCCATATTCACCTTCAATATGTATTTCTAAGATGAACTATTGTAACTATTTACACTATTTACATTATTTGTACTGTTGTCCACATCTTTATTGCCATATTCACCTTCAACATCTGTCTCTATTTCTCAGATGAGTTATTGTAACTATTTACACTATTTACATTGTTCGGACTGTTGTCCTCATCTTTATTGCCATATTCACCTTCAACATCTGTCTCTATTTCTCAGATGAGGTATTGTAACTATTTACACTATTTACATTGTTAGGACTGTTGTCCTCATCTTTATTGCCATATTCACCTTCAACATCTGTCTCTATTTCTGAGATGAGGTATTGTAACTATTTACACTATTTACATTGTTCGGACTGTTGTCCTCATCTTTATTGCCATATTCACCTTCAACATCTGTCTCTATTTCTCAGATGAGTTATTGTAACTATTTACACTATTTACATTCTTTGGACTGTTGTCCTCATCTTTATTGCCATATTCACCTTCAACATCTGTCTCTATTTCTGAGATGAGGTATTGTAACTATTTACACTATTTACATTGTTTCGGACTGTTGTCCTCATCTTTATTGCCATATTCACCTTCAACATCTGTCTCTAGAGATGAGGTATTGTAACTATTTACACTATTTACATTGTTCGGACTGTTGTCCTCATCTTTATTGCCATATTCACCTTCAACATCTGTCTCTATTTCTGAGATGAGTTATTGTAACTATTTACACTATTTACATTGTTCGGACTGTTGTCCTCATCTTTATTGCCATATTCACCTTCAACATCTGTCTCTATTTCTCAGATGAGTTATTGTAACTATTTACACTATTTACATTGTTCAGACTGTTGTCCTCATCTTTATTGCCATATTCACCTTCAACATCTGTCTCTATTTCTCAGATGAGGTATTGTAACTATTTACACTATTTACATTGTTCGGACTGTTGTCCTCATCTTTATTGCCATATTCACCTTCAACACCTGTCTCTATTTCTGAGATGAGATATTGTAACTATTTACACTATTTACATTGTTCGCATTGTTGTCCTCATCTTTATTGCCATATTCACCTTCAACATCTGTCTCTATTTCTCAGATGAGGTATTGTAACTATTTACACTATTTACATTGTTCGGACTGTTGTCCTCATCTTTATTGCCATATTCACCTTCAACACCTGTCTCTATTTCTGAGATGAGATATTGTAACTATTTACACTATTTACATTATTTGCACTGTTGCCCTTATTTTTATTGTCATATTCACGACGTTTCGGCCGTTGTTCGCTCCGGCATTCTTCAAGTGATCTATTTTGCAATTTCGAACCGAAATCTTTACTTACTCCACTGGGATAGAGTGTGTGCTTCCACATGCCATGCCTTTCCTGCTGATCTCGATTTCAGATATTTCTCTTTAATAACTCAACATTCTAAGTTTTTGTTCTGAGGAGCGCTTAAATAAGTT
Source organism: Acanthosepion pharaonis (assembly GCA_903632075.3). NCBI lineage: Eukaryota > Metazoa > Mollusca > Cephalopoda > Sepiida > Sepiidae > Acanthosepion > Acanthosepion pharaonis. The sequence goes on from CAHIKZ030000553.1 coordinate 997,438, forward strand.
GGGTTATAGTTTTGACTCGGATATTTTTTTCAGTATCCTTCTGTAGAACCACCTTTTTGTTGTCTCCAGTTTTCTCATCGTCAGTGTTGAGATTGTCACACGGATTCCTATATATTTACAAGCTTGTTTCTAGCTCCGTTTGTGCTGGACATTATCACAAACGATCCATCTTTCATAGGTTGTGACACTTCTGTCCAATTACGGCTCATTTTCATGGCGTAACAGTAAATAAAACACAATTAGCTTGCTCTGTTCCGTTAGAGAATATGGCACACACGTGTCAAGTTTGGAAACGAAACCAAGTTTGAAGAAATCTGGGTTTGTTTGTAAACTCTTTCAAACTCTTAGAAATTTCTTCCGTCGAAATCTTCGGTTTATTCTCCACGATAGCAAGCAGAGCGTTTTCATCAACCACACTCCGGGCGACCTTGGATGGTCGCCCGGAGTGTGGTTGATCTTTTAGGTTAAAACCACTTTTTGATCGCTGGAGAACGATCCAAATAAGCCTTCTGAATGTTTTGTGCCGCATTTCCGATGTTTACACCTTTTCGAAATTCATAGAGCATAATATGGCGAAAGTGCATTCGCCTGTGAACAAAACGTAAACATTACACAAAGACCTACTCGCAACTAAACGATGTGAAGTTTCAATCTAGGACATGTCAGAATCTGGCGCAGAAACAACTGCCAGTGTCAAGTTCCGGCCATTTTATATGAACAATGAAAATCAGGCATGAATTTTTGCAATGATCTGATAATTAGAAACCAGAAAATTTCATTGGAAATAAAGAAGTCCCTGCGTACACCCGGGTTTGTTCTAGGCTAGACTGTTTTATACCGGGTTACAAAATGGACGAGGCTAGGATATATCCCAGTTGTAGCAGATATTTCTTGGGGCCGTCCTATAGTCGTCAGTTTTATTCCGATTCCAAGGTGTGCACAATAGTAGACCCAATATCTGGGTGTCTATTGATTTTGTTCAAAATCGTTGAAAAAAGGTCATTTCTGGGATTGATCTGTGTTGTTTTACGTACGAAGCCTGCGAGCCACAATTTAATTTATTTGCGAACAAGTTTGTCTACTTTAAAGCAACCAGTTTTTTTTTCTTTTACCGAACATCTGTATTAAATAAGACCAATTCCTTTTTAGAAACAAGCACACTTGATTTCATATCAGCCATATCATGTTTGTAAGCTGGAACCATCCGATAAGATTCTTGTTGAGACAAACACTTTCTGTTACTAATAGTAAATGTAGATATATACCGGTGGGTTGAGAGGGGAGTGATTCTCAACCGACGTGTCGCGGCACATTAGTCTGCCGCGGAATCCACTTACGTGTGCCGTGAAATATTGTCACTTCATACATATGTGTGTGTGTGTGTGTGTGTGTGTGTGTGTGTGGAAGTAGTAACAGTACAGCATTAGTATTTGAATAAATATAAATAACATCAAAAATAAGAAGCTAGAATGACCATGCGCAACTAAAGAAGAAATGAGTGTCTGCTTATCGCACATTCGATGAAATATTGAAAAAATCGCGGCAAAACACCAGGCTGCAAAGGTTTTACACTAAATAAACTGCACAAATAGTTAAATAGAAACATTAAAATAAAGTAAGTTCATATTTGTGTATGCATCTTTTTAAATCTATGGTTTTATTTCATACACTTTAAACATTTTGGTAAGTTTTCCGTGATATTTTCATTTGTTCCTAGGTGTGCCGTTGCTTTGTTGAGAAATACTGGTTTAAATAATGATATCTACTCATCCTAGAAATTCAGACAGTTTTTCTTGTCATATATATATATATATATATATATATATATATATATATATATATATATATATATATATATCGGCAGATAAGTGTCGAGACCAAAGTATTGTAGCCGTATCTATTAGTAACGTGTGAAATTTTTTCATACATGTTTTGTTCAAACGGTAGACAGATTTAACAACCATCTGTATTTCACCTAACCTGGAGTGACCTTTTTATCTTTTTAAATTATGATATTGATTCGAGTGTAAGAATTGATAACATGCTCGCAGACACGTGTTTAGATAGATAGATAGATGGATAGATAGATAGATGAACATAAAATAAATGGACCACACACACACACACACAGACATATATATATATATATATATATATATATATATATATATATATATATATATATATATATAATTGCCCCATCGGGCAACAACAAAGAGAAAGGACAATAGTCTGAATGTAAATAGTGTAAATCCCTGATTCTCAAGTGAGTCGTGCGATTTTCTTAAGTGTACCGCGAAATATTGAATAGAAACATTGAAATAAAGTAAGTTCATATTTGTGCTTTTTTAAAAAGTCTATTTCATAACATTTAAATGTATAATCTTTAACGATTTTGGTAAGTGTGCCATGATATTTTCCTTTACTCCGAGGAATTCCCCTTGTTTAAAAAGTTTCAGGAACAATGAGTTAGAGTTAGGAGTGTATAGTTTAGACTAAGCATTTTCATACCCCGGGGTATGACTGGGTTCTATAGCCTTGGCAGCAGGTCTAGGAGAAAGTAACTCTAAATTTAAAACTGTATGTAGCCCTGGCGTAGCACATACTATACAGATAGACAGGATTGTTCGCATTGGCTCGATGTTCCCGACTTCGGTCGAATGATGAGTATGTATGTATGCATGTATGTATATTTGATAATATGCCACCCGCTGTTGGACCTCTTAAGTGTCCTGTTTGTGCCAGAGTATCTAGGTCCCTTGCTAGGCTAAAGAGCTACATTTTTTCAGAACAGCAGTAGATTTTCTTCAGAAAAATATCTAGTGATGGCCGGACTCGGACACGAGTTGGCAAACCACCATGTATGTAGTTGGTTGTATCCATTGAACAAAAGATTAGATGTAAATTTTATTAATCAATCGGGTGGGTGTCTCCGGAAAAAAAAACACTGATACATAAAGAAGAAAAAAAAGGAACAGATAGCCGCTTTAAAAATATTATGCTTATTATCTTCCATAAAGCTGTTATGATAACGGTTGTCGGAAAACAAATTACGAACGAAAAGATAATGCTTGTTTGTAAAAGTTAAAGAATTATAAAATACAATGCTGTTCGATAAAAGTGACTCACCTGATTTTTTTTACTTAATTTCTTTTTTTTGCCTATTGTTTTATATTATAGTTTTGGATATAAATGAGATTTAGGGAAAAACTCTGTGCCAAAAATGTGACTCACTTATTTCCTGCAACTAGTAATCAATAGAAACATAATCGAACAGCTTTAAATAAAGAGGTATAATTTATTTATAATAGGTAATATAGTTCTAAATATTTAATAATCTATGGGTCCTCCTTTATTTTGAATAACCTTTTCAACCCTTTTTGGCATTGATTTGATTAGGTTCTGGCAAATCTCATCTCTAAGCATTGAATTCTATTCGGATATGAAATTCACAATCAAATCCTCTCCGTTGCTGCTTTCTCGAGAGCCTGTACTTTATAATGCTCTATAAGTTTTCTATGGGGTTGAGGTCAGGAGATTGGGGTGGCCATGTCTTAACACTCACCTGCTTCTCATCAAAGTATTCCTTCATCAATTTTGTTTGTGACAGGGAGCATTATCTTGCATAAAAATGAGCTTGGTGGGGTCGATTTGCACCCTTTCAGCAGAAGGGAGCAAACAAGACTCTAAAATTCTCTTGTACTGCTCGCTCCTGAGGGTCTTTTCAATAGGTTTTCAGAAACCAGTTCCATGAAAAGAAAAGCATCCCCAGAACATTATACTGAACGGATGCTTGACAGTACTTACTGCTAAATTCAAAGAGCTTTCAAAGCTTCTTCTTCGGGTTTTAGATCGCTTATCCTTTGAATTTAGCTCAACTTTCGTTTCATCGGAGAAGAGAATATTTAGTAAAAAAAAAATCAGGTGAGTCACTTTTAGCGAACAGCACTGTATACCCATTTTTTTAAGAAAATGTAACAATTTATTTTAACCTCCGAAAGAAGTTCGAATCTATAGAATTAGTAAAAAAAATAATAATCATTAAAAAAAATAAGACATTTTTATTTTACAGTGAAGTTCACCTTGTACAAGGCCTGGGAGCCACTCAAGATAGAGTGTTACATATTTAGAGGTACTGTTTATACTGATATTTGTGGAAAATAGACGTTAACACTCATCATCATCCTTCGACCTCCGTGTTTGGTCGAAACTCTATTAACAATCCCTTTCCACAATACTCAGTCCTGCATTGACTTCCCCAGATCCCCAATGTCCTACCCTAACGGGACTTAGGGTAGGACATCCATGAGGTCTGGGAAAGTCAATGTTCGTGAGAAGATACTTCCTAAAGGATGCCATAAGAGTAATGGTGAGTCGTCCTCCACGTCTGCTCGGTGACAGCGGCCGGAAAAATGCAATCGCTTTTGTTTGAGCTTAACAGGAACTGGTCTCAGTTCTCCGTAAATTGTGTTAAGCGTTGCATGGGATCTCCAACTAATGTTCTTGATTTTTCTCAGCATATTTGCATATGTTCCATCCAGTCACCTTTCAAGACGTACAGATGTTTCTGATCGATGCAATAGGACTGGTTCAATCAGTGGCAAATAGAAGAAGAGTTAATAGCACAATGTCTATGATCTGTATTGACCTTAGTAGGGTAATTTTATTAAATATCTTTAAATGAGAGAGAGAATGGAATTGAATGCGAGAGAGAGAGAGAGAGAGAGAAACAGACACTTCCAAAAATCCATTTGCTTGCTACTATCAAGTAGTTTCGGACCACATGCGTTCATTAAGAGGAGAAAATTCTCATTAAAAGATTTGAAGGGAGAAGCTCTCTTTTTTTACAAGGAATTTGCTGGCCTTCTCTTTAATTGTTAATTTGTTAGCTGACGGGCCAATGAAAAGGCACTGAAACGCGCCATATCGTTCCTCTTTTTCTTTTTGGCGGTGGTCGACTTGGGTTTTGGGCCTGGCAACTGACCCTATCAAAAATGTAGTATTTCCGGAATAGCATGTATAACTATTTAAGAAAGAAAGAAAGAAAGAAAGAAGGATAGGAAGAAAGAAATGGGATAAAAATAAAACAAAGAATAACAAGAAAGAAGAAATAAATTAATAAATCAATGAAAAACACAAAGAAAGAAAGAAAGAAAGAAAAAGAAAGAAAGAAAGACAAGAATAAAATAAAATAAAGAAAAACGTATAAAGGAAGGAAGAGAAAAACGTAAAGGAAGAAAGAAAAACATTAATGAAAGAAAGCACGAAAAACAAGAAATACACTAGAAAGAAAAAGGTAAAAGAAAATATATAAGGAAAGAAAGAAAGAAACTGTCTGGAGGATTGAGAAAAAGTAAAACAAACAGAAAGAAAGAAAGAAAGAAAGAAAGAAAGAAAGAAAGAAAGAAAGAAAGAAAGAAATATATGGAATAATAAGTAGGAAAGAAAGAAAAATAAAACAATAAAGAGATGAATAGAATAAGAAAGAAAGAAAGAAAGAAAGAAAGAAAGAAAGAAAGAAAGAAAGAAAGAAAGAAGAAATAAATCGAAAAAGATAACATGAACGAAAGGAAAAAAAAGAACAAAAAGAAACAACGTGTAAAAGGAGAATGAAAGAAATCAAAAGGTGGAACTGAAACTATACAACCAAATAAATCAATAAATCTTTTCTAGCCAGTCAAAAGCTCTACTGAAGAATATTTACTGAAAGTCTTCCTGAAGCATACTTGGTTCTCTTTCCGCTCATAAATACGGAAGTTTGACAATCTGAACTTCACGAGGTTTTGATAATTCGTGTTGCGCATTCAGATGAGTCGAGGCTCAACTGAAACGTAACTGAATCCTGGACATCTGTCACATATTTCCAGGCACCCAAACAAATGTCAGGAAACGGACAGAACCAAAGATGGCTATCGAAACAGCGAAGATGAGAAAATATATCCAAATAATTTGCGCAATAATGACAGACGATAATTTTAGACAGTATTTGCCACTGAAAAGTAGGATAGCGAATAAGCGCGTCTTACACCGTTGCATTTCTCAACGTAACGTAAAGAATTTGATGATAACAAAGAAGTATGCAAAGTGATTTGAGACTATTACCCCAGCATGAGAAATTGGAAAGACGCCATTGTTGAATGAATTTGATGAAATTAAAGAAGAAAAACGATGAAGAAAAAGCGATATATTCCCAGCGGTTCGTAGGAGAATATACGTAAAAAAAATTGGTCATGATCAAAAGAATTGCTGGTTCTCAAATCTGATAAAATTGTAAAATCAAAGAAAGAAAGAAAGAAAGAAAGAAAGAAAGAAAGAAGAAAATAACAAATAAAAAGAGAGAAAAAGAAAGAAAATAATAAGAAAGAAAGAAAAGAAAAAGAAAAAAAGGAATAAATAAAGAAATATATAAAATAACAAATAAAAAGAAAGAAAATAGCAAATAAAGAGAAAGAAAGGAATAAAGAAAGAAAATAACAAATAAAAGGAAAAAGAGAAGATAGAAAATGAAAGAAAATAACAAATAGAAAGAAGGACAGAAAATAAATAATAAGAAAGGACAAAAGAAAAACAGAAAAAAGAATGAAAACAAATAATAAAAAAGAAAGAAAGGAATAAATTAAGAAAGTAAATAAATAAAAAAAAGGAAGACAAGAATAAAAACAATAAAGAAAATAACAAAAAGAAAGAAAAGCATATATAAGAAGAAAGAAAGAAAGAAAAAAGAAAAATAAAGAAAAAAGAAAATAAAGAAAAAATAAAATAAAGAAGAATGAACGGAATAAAGAAAGAAAATGAGTAAAAAGAAGGATATAAAAAAGAAGGAATAAAGAAAGAAAGAAAGTAACAAATAAAAAGAAAGAAAAATAGAAAAAAGAAAGAAAATAGCAAGTAGAAAAAAGAAAATAAGAAATAAAGAGAAAGAAAGGAATAAAGAAAGAAAATAACAAATAAAAGTAAAAAGAAAGAACAAATAGAAAGAAGAAAAGAAAAGAATAAATAAGAAGAAAGGGAGAAAGAAAAGCAGAAAGAAAAGCAGAAAGAAAGAAAAATAGAAAAAGAATGAAAACAATAAATAATAAGAAAGAAAGAAAGAAAGAAAGAAAGAAAGAAAATAATAAACAAAAAGAAAGAAAAGTAGAAAAAAGTAAGAAAATAATAAGAAAGAAAGAAAGAAAGAAAGAAAAATAGAGAAAATAAAAAATAAAATTGAAAGGAAGAAATAGAGAAAATAGCAAATAAAAAGAAAGAAATAAAAAGAAGGAAAATACCAAGAAAGAATGAAAAACAAAGAAACTAAATAAAAAGAAAGTAGAAAAATAGAAAAAAGAAAGAAAATAACAAATAAAAGGAGTGAAAGAAAAATATAAAAAAAAACAAAGAAAAGAACAAATAGAAAGAAAATTGAAAAAAGAAGAAGAAAGAAAATAAATAAAAAGAAAGAAAAAGAAAAAAGGAAGAAATTAACAAAACAAAAATAAATAAAGAAAAGATATAATAAAAAGAAAAACAAGAAAGAAAGAAAAACATATAAAGGAATGAATAGAAAGAAAAACAAAAAAGTAAAGAAAGAGAAGAGAAAGAAAAATATTAATTAAAGAAAAAATGAAAACCAAGAAGGACAGAAAGAAGAAAAAATTTAGAAGAAAAAATATAGGGAAAAAAAATGAAACTGTTTGGAAAAGAAAAAAGTAAAGCTAAAAGATATAAAGAAAGAAAGAAAGAAAGAAAGAAAGAAAGAAAGATAAATCTCTTTGATTATCGAAAAGCTTTCCTCATCTTCATTGATTACTAGCCATCTTTTTAAATGAAAGCAGACGATACTATTAAATTGCTAAAATGTTTTGCATAATTTTAGAAGGTTGTACGTAAGAATGATTCCTCGGGTGCGCCATTTCCTCGTCTTTAAAATCCCGTATCTCTAAATATCTTCTTCCAACAAAATTTTTCAAGCAACATAGTCGTTTTTATTGTCACAGTTTAACACGGTGTATGCATTCGCAACTATTCCTGTTCACTGTGTACATGAGCTTCGCCATATTTGCAATTCTCATTTTTTTTAAATGTCATGCTTCTTCAGGGCGTAGGAGGTCATGATTCTCCACAAATTCCTTTTTTCTTTTATTATCTTTTATATTCATTTATTATTTATTTATATTTATGCATTACTGTAAGCGATATTAAACAATCCGAAGGAGCCCGCTTGATTTATATAACGGGATTGGTCCATTGTTCTGGATAAAACATGTGGAGCATTTCATCTGAGGCAAATAAATTGGTTTCGGAAAAAAATACCATCAGTATTATTTGTATTATTTTCCGTAGATAGACATCACCTTTCACAAGTTCAAATATGATTCTAAAATCAAAGAAAGACAAAAGAAAGAGCGAAAGAAAAATAGAAAAAAGAAAGAAAACAACAAGTAGAAAGAAAGAAAGAAACCAACAAATAAAAAAGAAAGAAAAATAAAAACAGACAGAAAATAACAAATATAGAGAAAAAAGAAGAGAACATATAAAAAATGATAGAAAGAAAGTAAAATGGAAAAAATAGAGAAAATAACAAATAAAAAAAAGAAAAAAAAAAAGAACGTGACAAAAAACAAAGAGAATAAATAAAAAAAGAAAGAAAATAACAAATAAAAAGAAAGTAAAATGGAAAATATAAAACATAAATAGAAAGAAGGAAAAAGAAAGAAAGAAAAGAAAGTAACAAATAAAAAGAAAGTAAAATAAAAATAAAATAACAAGAAAGAAAGAAAGAAAGAAAGAAAGAAACCAACAAATAAAAAAGAAAGAAAAATAAAAACAGACAGAAAATAACAAATATAGAGAAAAAAGAAGAGAAAATAACATATAAAAAATGATAGAAAGAAAGTAAAATGGAAAAAATAGAGAAAATAACAAATAAAAAGAAAGAAAAAAGAACGTGACATAAGAAAAACAAAGAGAATAAATAAAAAAGAAAGAAAATAACAAATAAAAAGAAAGTAAAATGGAAAATATAAAACATAAATAGAAAGAAGGAAAAAGAAAGAAAGAAAAGAAAGTAACAAATAAAAAGAAAGTAAAATAAAAATAAAATAAGAAAGAAAGAAAGAAAGAAAGAAAGAAAAGAAGAAAGAAAGAAAGAAACAAACAAATAAACAAACAAAAATCCCATCAACCAATATATTGTCAGGTCTATTTGAACAACAAAAAAAAGGGATAAAATATCTACTTCAAAAATATTTACGGAATACTTCAATAGACACAGCGACCAAAAATAATTTCTTTTTCGAATTTCTCTTCACGTTTATACAGATCAGATTAAAATGATGAATATCATTTTTTTAATTTATTTTATTCATTCATTCAAGAACAGTGAAAGGATCTTTTTAGGGTAATCATTTTTGTTCAGCAGTAAATTCCACAAACTTTTCAATTAGTTCAATGTTTTTAAATAATTTTACAGAAAATGCCTTTCCTCCTTCGGTTCGTCGATTTAATTTAACTTGAAGAATAATATTTCCAGAACAGATGCTCGATTTAATTACCTACTCCCAAAAATGTCGTTTTTTGAGAAATATAAAATCATCTTTGTTGATTCTAAGAGAAAATAACAATGAATCTTCGTTTTCAATTTGCATTGCTATCTATTGAGATTTGAACGCATAAACACACACATACATACATACATACATACATACATATATATATACATATATGTGTGTGTGTGTGTGTGTGTGTGTCACCGACAAATACAGATTTACTCTTGCGGGAACAAATATCCCAACTCCCTCAGAGAAACCAGTCAAAAATTAATACAAGACATTCGATAGTATGAGATACCGCTACTATCCGTCAGATTATTGACGAGCTAGACACAGCATTATTAAAAATTGATAAATCAGGTCTACCAGGTCGATTTAAAGCGTGGGTATTTCATTACTCATTATTACTGTTGTAGAGTAGTTTTTACAGTGGAGGCTTGTATTTCACTAAGTCGGTCCTAAATTTGGTTAGACTTACAAAACGTTAGGAACTTGAAATAATAGTTAATGACGCAGCAATCTAGTTGTGGGGCTCATACTTTAATGTCCGACATCGACTGACTCACTCAACTCCACTGAGCCCTGGCGACCGCTACTACTACTACTTATTATCTGTGGAAGAGTCTATTAATAATAGAATAGGTATGATCTAGTATAACATCCCCCCCTAAAACTTTACTCCGCGGGAGTTAAAAGTTTTATTTATTTATTTTTTAAATTTTTACAGAAAATATGAAGAAAAAACAATTTTTTTTTTTTTTTTTTTTTTAGCAACATCGTAGCGTATTTCCTACGTTTTTTGATCCACTTTTAAATGATCAGTTGGCTTTCTTCTTTTTTTTTTCTTCTGGATCGGCGTACCTCAAGTAAAATTATTTGCAGGAGTTGTTAGATCAAACTTATTGAAAATCACCTCCATCGGCGTTTTTTTTTTTTTTTTTTTTCGCCGGACCGCTGTCAACCACGTCTGAAAAATGTCTGATCTGTTTATTGCACGTGAGTTTTCCCCTTTCACCAAGTACGTCATATAGCCAATCCGCTTTTCTCTTTTTTTTTTATATCTCCATAGCGTTACCAGAAACAACCATCCGCTTTGCGCTTCTTAAAAATGGACTCACAGTTTCTGTAGGTTCTTCTTGTTGATTTAAGTTACCCAGTTTTCCTCGGTGTCGGCTTCATTTTTGCTTTCTGGAACTTGTTTTTTACGTATATCGTCGGTGTTACACACTTAACTTTTTTAAATACACTGGTTTTCTCTAATCTGTCCAATTCTTTATGTATCTGTTCAACTGAAGCAAACAGCACATTCCGTTTCTTTTTGAATATCGCCTGAGCGTTTTGTTTTGGCTGTAATTTTGCCTCCATCTTGGTACACGTTCCCAAAGCTGGAGAAAAAACAGTAGGAAAAATTCCCTTAAGTTTTTTTACTAATTTTTGGGCTTCTGAGTTTAAACTTTCAACCTTGTAACAGAAAGAATTTATCGTTAAATCCCATAATTGAAATTCTGTTATCCAATTCGTACCAAGTAAGTTCGTGGTATTTTCTATGACAAATAGTTTAGCTTTTCGCGTTTTTTTTATTTAACGTGACGTTTGTAACAAATTCTCCAATAAATTGTATTTTTTCTCCCGTCACTGACCTCGCGATTTTATTTGTTTTCATTAAAGTTGGTTTCCCCAACTTCTTCCACGTATTCAAATTTATGATAGATAGGTCGGAACCAGTGTTGAGTTGCATTTTTATTTTTTTTATTACTTATTTCGACGGTAACAAATTTTCTGGTTATTCCGTCGTTCACTTCGTCGGACTTTAATTTTCTTATTTTAAAGTCTTTATTTTTTGAGCTGCAGTGCGAGCTTTTATGCCTCACTCTTTCACAGTTGAAACATTTTTTATTTCTAAAATTGCAATATCTGTACCAGTGAAGTTCACCGCAAGCAAAACATAGCTTCGGGAGATTTTGTTTATTTTTTTCTGGTATTTCACTTTTTGTTTGATAATCCGCAATTTTAGAATTCTTTTTGGTAGACTGACTTTCTTTTTTGTAGCGTATTTTCCTTACATGCGAAACGCCAGACTGTTCTATCTTTTTCGAGTCTTTCTTTACGCTAACATATCTTGTGTAGTCTTCTGCCAAACTCTGTATCGTAATACTTTGTTGGTTTTTCAATTTTGAAAGTATCAATTTCCTCACTTCTGCGTCTCTTTCTGATACTAGTCCTTGAACAAATACTAAACACTTAAAGTTGTCAGCGCTTAACTCTGCTAGCTTGAATTCTTCACAATGCTTGTTCACATTGGCTGCATACGTTATATAGTCTTGTTCTTCCTCTTTCATCAGATTCAAACATTTTCACCTCTTGTGAAACAAAGATGTCTTTTTACTAAATAATTCACAATATATTTACCGCCTCGGTAAAACTCAACTTCGCTAGTTTTTTTCGGTAAAATGTAGTTTACCAATTTGTTATGCTCAACAATTCTTAACTTGCTTAAGAGAAGTCTAACCTTCTTTCCTTCAGACCATGTGTGGCAGTCCTCGTTATACACGTCCGTATATCTTTTTATAATACTCTTCAAAAGTTATCTCTTCATCTGGATTGTACGTGAATATTTCAATTGAATTCCATATTGTATTCTCTGGGAAAGAATCATTTTGTAAATTTGTCTCTTTCCTCTTCTCAGTTATTTCCAGAATTTTGTTGTGAGACCCCTTATGCATCAGTACCATGTCTCGTTGAAACTGCATCTGTTTATTAAAAGTTTCCTCCTGTAGTTGCATCTGGAATTTTTTCTGTTGCCCTAATATTGTCATTTTTTGTTCCGTCTGGAACTTAAAAAATTCCTGGAATATATTTTTGCATTCCTCAATCTTCGCAAAAAAGTTTACACAATGCTTAAATGTTGTAGAGGGGTTCCAAAACGAATTTGCAATTCGTGACCTATTTGAGCAAACTGTCTTATCAAGAAAAAAAAATTCTTTTCTCAGTTGAGAATACGACTGATTTTTTTTTTCGTCACTAAGTTGACGTCTTGTCTTTCGAAAAAACTTTTCCAAGTTTTTTTTTTTTAATGTGAATCCGAGATGTTGTCGCCGAAAATTTGACGAGCAATTTTTTTTTCTTTTTCCTCCGTATGAAAAACGAATTTCGTCACTAAATAACGCGAGTTTTTTTTTTTCTTTCACTATATGAAACAGAACCCGTCGTACGCCACGTTTGTTATGGCGAGTGAATTTTTTTTTCGTATGAGTTACGAATCCACGTCGTCAAGTGTTGTAGAGTGAACGAAAAGTTTTTTTTTTTTTTCGTATGAATCAAAAATACGTTCGTCGCCAAGTGTTGTATATGGCGAAACGAATTTTTTTTCTTTAAATTCTTTTTTCGTATGAATTTCAAATTCTGGTCGCCAAAGTTGTTATAGAGTGAACGAAAAATATTCTTTTCCCGTATGAGAAACGAATCCCTCGTTGCCAAATGTGTTGTAGAGTAGTTTTCACAGTGGAGGCTTGTATTTCACTAAGTCGGTCCTAAATTAGGTTTGACGTACAAAACGTTAGGAACTTGAAATAATAGTTAATGACGCAGCAATCTAGTTGTGGGGCTCATACTTTAATGTCCGACATCGAATGACTCACACAACTCCACTGAGCCCAACTGGCAACCTCTACTACTACTACTACTACTACTTATTATGTGTGGGAGAGTGTATTACAATAGAATAGGTAATGCTCCGGTATAAAAATTACCCAGAGTACTATGGCCGCTTCATCTATATGAAGTCCTGCTCAGTACGGTGGAAGCTTTGGAGAGGAAAATAACACGCTTGAGATGATGCTTACCTAAAAGCTTAAGCAGTACTGCGCTGTATGTTAACACAAATGCGCTAAAGCTACCATTTAGCAGCCTTAAAGAGGAATTCTTATTAAGCCGGACTAGGAAGGTTCCCCAATTCAGAGTATCTAAAGACACGGAAGTGAGAGGAGCAGAACTAGAGACTCTGACAGAGGCATTAAAGAATTAGATATGGCAGAAGATAGGCTAAGTCAAAAAGCCTTCATAGGAATCACGGCAAAAAAAGAAGACAGTATTGGGCTACTTACCCAGTAGACGATGTGATAAAGCCCATGGTAAAGAAAGACACCAGTTACGACAAAATGAAGTCCGTGCAGGCGCTGAAGAAAACCGTTATTGCAGAATTGTCGGGCTTTGCCAACAAGGAGCATGGAACAAATGGGAAGGAATTGAACAGCGGAAGATAAATTGGTCAGATTGCTGGCGTGCTGACTTTAGTTTCTAATAAAATCAGTCTACAACGTTCTCCCACGTTCAGCAAATCTAAACATATTGGGTATAATTGAAACGACCAACTGCATTCTATACGGAAGGAGAGGTTTGTTGCAACACTTCTTAAGCAGCTGCCCCAAGGCTTTAGGGGATAGTCGGTATCGTTGGCACAACGATCAGGTCCTTAAGGCCATAGCGAATGCAGTCACGTCAGCCATTAGGTCGAGCAAATTTAAAGCAGGGTGTAAAGAGCCATTAATACATTTTATTAAGGCCAGGGGAAATGAAACGAAGCAGGAAAAATACTGCAAATATTCATTCAACAGCACTCGATTGACAGGTGATCACGGACCTGCAAATGCAACTGAAGTTCCCAGGTCATATAGTGTAGACAACACTTCACCTAGACCTATTAATTTATTCCAACAGCACCAAGAAATTAATAATTTCGTAATTATTATTGGTTGCATGGGAAGCGAATATCACGCTAGCTAAAGAAAGAAAGCGTGAGAAATACCAGGATCTGGTCGAAAGATGGCAGAAAAATGATTGGAAAACCTACTTCGATCCAATTGAAGTACGGTGTAGGGGTTTGTGGGACACCCATTAAGCAAGACATTAGCTAAAATCGTAGGAGCAGCCAAAAAGAAAGTCATGAAAGAAAGCTCAGACCCAAATGAAGAAGGATCGGGTGGATATGGTTAAAAAGGAATGACCCATGGATAAAAGCATAAATAAGCCTTTACGATGAGTGAAACTTCATTTTTTTCTCCCACTTTTGTTAATCAAGTGAGCTTGCATTTTCTGGCTTGGGCACCATTGAAATCAACGGTGTGTTTTAGCTTTAAACACCGGAGTTAATTATTCGCGGGCGAGGAGCCAAATAACTTTTAAATAGCTGGACCATCTGACCCTCAACCCCGAAGTAATTTAGGGTTTTTTTTTTATCTTGTTTTCTTGTTTACCACGAAAGTTGACTTCAAATAGCTTTCGAACCCACGAAGCCAACGGATTTAATGTTAATCTAGTTTAATAGGATCCCCCACGACAGAACATCGAAGCCTGTCTTGTTGGTTTTGATTTTCCGTAACACTAAAGCCCTGCAATATAGCATTCACAATTTTGTTCAATATATTGTCAGTTCTGTTTTTTTTTTTTTTTTGGTATTTTTGCATTAAGACCAGCTGACAAGTTATTAAGTGAATGCAGAGACCTAGGTTACGGAGAATGTAATTTAATGCGGCAA
>CAHIKZ030000553.1:1015000-1160585 GCA_903632075.3 Acanthosepion pharaonis
AGCTCCTCAGTGCGACTAGACATCCCAATGTCTCAAGTCCGGATCGAAACCTAACCTATTTGGTGTGAGTCAGAGTTACTACCACTGAGCTATCCTCATTCGACAGAGAATATAAACAAATGTCAATCAGCCGGAGTGCTCCAATTCATTTTACTGAAGAGCTTTCCATTAACGCAGGTGTCTGTTGTTTATAGAATTAGCTTATCACTCAATTTGCGACTTCTGCAATGAAGTTTCTAAGAAAAGCGATTACAGACCTTCTGCAGCAATTATGTTTTAACTTGCATTGCCATGTTTAAATCGGTTTGAAGAGTGCCGTATATAAAAGGGACTGACTTCAGCGAATTATGTCATATATTTTTACCTGAACTCATTATAAAATTTAAAGTATGTAAAATCAGGAAAATGTAACGAGGTTGACTGATAAAGATTTGAAAGCAATTCTCTTGGTTGGATGCAGCAATACCAAAACAAATATTAATTATATCTTAAATCTTAAAAGGTAAACGCCAGTATTATAAATCTCACTAATCTTTTGTGCTGCTTAGTTTGTGAGATTCGGATATGTGTGCACTGAGTGTGATATAAATATTTTATTGCTATTGTTGCCTTCTTAGATAACATTTTAGTAAAAAAGTATATTTGTTGTCATCATTTTTTGTGTATTTAGTGTATTGTATTGAATAAAATGATTATCTAGCTCGCGTTCGCTATTTTTTCAGTTATCTGGCTATATGTGAAAAATGTTTGGTGACTCCTGTTTTTGATTGAAATCAATTTTTCATTCATTCTGTAATTATATTGAGAAAGATGGGTTTTTTTTAATTTCAAATTCGTGTAAAAGATGAGCGTGTTGAATATAACACTGACTTTCATTGTTCCTGTTAAATGATAAGGGTCTAAATACATTTTCTTTCTCACACTTTGATAACGTCAACCAACAAAACAGAATTATTTATGATAGTCAATAATCATTATTTCACACTGTTAATCAAAGATTATAGACACGTTTCTATGAATTTAATTTAATTAAACATGTTTTCATTTAATTTAATTCTTTTCTTCATGATCTCAGGTAACTTAATAAAGTTATCCTACTTCTTCTATGCGATGTGTCCCCTTGAGTACTTGTGTAATTATGGCTCTCCACAACTTCCTATTCTTTGTAGCTCTTGGCAAAGATTGCTATTCTACTATATCTCATAATCTTTGTTATGCCAACAATTTACACAGGCTCGTTATTCTTTTTCTTCTATGCGCCGTGTGCCTTCAAAACGTGGGCAATCATGGCTCTCCACAACTTCCTATTCTTTTAGCTCTTAGCAAAGATTGTCTTATCTCTCCTAATCCTTGTACTACCAACAATTTACAAACGCTCGTTATCCTTCTTCTATGTGCCGTGTATCTTCAGTACTGAACAATCATGGCTCTCCACAACTTCCTATCCTGTGAAATTGAAATTCAGGTCAATATTTATACAAGTAAGAAAGTACAAATGAAAAGATTAGAAACTACCAAGGTTTTCTACTTCACTGAAGCAGACGTTAAACACACGAGTGTATTATCGCCTCCTCTATGTTCTTTCTTTCTTTTCTACTTTCTTTTTCCCGCTGAGATCAAACAGCGTCTCTGGTATGCCTTTTTCGTCCTTCCACAGTGTTATGCTCCAAGTTCCTTGTACCACGGTGATGGTCCAAGGTTAGAACCAATGAAAGAATAACACGAACACAGGTATGGAATACAAAGATATATTACAACAGAAATATAATACAAAGAAGTAGAAGTATTAGTAATGACTATCAGATTTGGTTAGAGTGAACTGTGTTGTCTCGACAAGTATCACTATTCCAATGTCCTTACAATATGCTCTCAATTATCTCTCCTCGTCTTACAACCTCCTCATACCTCTTGAGACGCGCAGTATTTATAATGACAGGAATAGTCCATTATTATTATGGGTAAGTTCCCATAACACACAGATAGAAAACCAACAGATAGATACATACATACATACACAGATATAAACCAACTGAGATAGATAGATAGATAGATAGATAGATAGATAGATAGATAGATAGATATAAACAGACTGCGATAGATACATAAATAGATAGGAACAGACTGACATAGAACAGCTTTGGCAAAATATTGCAATAGCAAGCAAAAATTGAAATGCAGGTCAATATTTATAAAAGTAAGACAGTACAAATGAAAAGATTAGAAATTGCCAATGTTTTCTACTTCACTGAAGCAGACGTTAAACACACGGGTGTATTATCGCCTCCTCTATGTCCCTTCTTTCTTTTCTACTTTCTTTTTCACGCTGAAATCAAACAGCGTCTTTGATATGCCTTTTTCGTCCTTCCACAGATAGAAAACCAACAGATAAATGGATGCATACATACACAGATATAAACCAACTGAGATAGATAGATAGATAGATAGATAGATAGATAGATAGATAAGAACAGACTGGCATAGAACAGCTTTGGCAAAATATTGCAATAGCAAGCATCAATGTGAATACAAGTCATAATTTCGTAAAGTAAGAGGGTTCAAATGAAAAGATTAGAAATTACCAAGTTTTCCACTTCAATGACGTAGGCGTTAAAGACATGAGTGCATTACCACCCTCTCTATCCTCATTTCCCTCTTTTCTACTTTCTTTTTTTTACACTGACATCAAACGGCATCACTGAGATGTCTTTCCGTCTTTCTACGCGATCAAAACGGAATAGTCCATTATTCATGAAATATTAACAGGACGTGACGTACACGCTAAGGAACAATCAGAATTATAATATGCTAATAAACTATGCTAATAATATGACAATATGCTAAATACTATGATAATAATATGCTAATAAGTCCTCATGTAAGAAATTCAAACAGTACTTTTCTTGGTTTATGGGTAAAAAATCTTGTCTGTCTCTCTGAAGTGGCTCATACAACTGCACAAAAACATGGCGTCATACAATCATAACTTCCTCAGCTTCCATTTATAACCACATCTTAATAGGCTTCGCTTGACACAAGGCAGACTTGCATATAGGTGCCTTGAAGCGTAATTGCATTATATTTTCCGTTTGAAAATGCTTTGTTTAGTTAATGCCTTCATACTTTTATGGATTCTTTTCGGGGTTTTTTTTTATTTTCGTAAATGTGTTTTTCTTCTTGAGATTACTGTCATTTTTTGATTTTTCAATTTGACAGTTCGTCTCTGTTTTTGGCAAAGATTCGACTCTAAATGGTGTTCAGATGAATGACGGTTTGCCTGATTTGCGCTTGGAAAGTATCGAGCAATAGCGGCATAGAAATAGACGGACAAAATAAGAAAATAGGCATAGTTGCATTTAGATACAAAGTGAACTTACAGAGATAAATGACTTGCTGAGATAGATAGATAGATAGATAGATAGTGAGAGAGAGAGAGAGAACTGTCTGAGATAGATAGATACAGAGAGAGAACTGTCTGAGATAGATATATAGAAGGAGAGAGAAAACTGTCAGATATATATATATAGAGAACTGTCTGAAATAGATAGAAAGAAAGAAAGAAAAGAAAGAAAGAGATAAAAAAGAGATAAAAAATGTCTGAGATAGATAGATAGATAGATAGATAACTATCTGATTTGGTTTGGTTTCCGGCATATCAATCTCAATGGGTTATTTAAAGCCGACAAGATTTTTATTTCTGGTAATATTTGTTTTCCAAAAATGTATTGCTGGTAATAATTTTTTCTTCAAAAATTAATTGCAGGTAGTAATTTTTACAAAAATGTATTACTGGTATGAAAACCTATTTTTTTGACCCCAGTTTGGGGTTAACTATTTGCCCGTAGCTGGGACCCTAACAGGTGGAGAACTGTCTGAGATAGATAGATAGATAGATAGATAGATAGATAGATAGATAGATAGATAGATAGATAGATATTGCAGCCAGTGCTATTCGATTACGTTTAGCTCTAGATTTGAGCTGGTTAAGACTGTAATGATCTTGAAAACATCATCTTGTTAGTGGGTGCCACAGTGCAGCAGTTCGCGGGAAGAGGCTGCTCAAGTGGAACTTATATCTCACCAATGGAATACGAAAGGAAAGATTCGCGGTTCACTACAATGTGCGTAGCATAGCGGGTCTAAGGGTTAGAAATGGTGGAACTAAGGAATGTAGTTCGTCTGAGTATTTTCCATCGAAATAGCGATAGAGCAGTGAGAGGCTTGCGATTTTTCTTCTGTGGGGGCGGGGGTTGTAGGAAGAAAAATAATTTAATGATCCACAAGGACACAGAGACGCTCTTGAACTGAAAAGTGACGACTGGCTGCGATACTTCATTTTCGGCCTGGTCTGGCTCTTGTAAAGGGAAAGGATAGCACTAAGAGTTAGGTTCTTAATGGAGTGGTACAGAGACCCGATCACTTTTCCAGTATCTTTAGCGATGGTTCGTATGTACGAGCTCCACTTGAGGTCTGGGTTGAATGGGTCGTATGTACGAGCTCCACTTGAGGTCTGGGTTGAATGGGTCGTATGTACGAGCTCCACTTGAGGTCTGGGTTAAATGGGGCGTATGTACGAGCTCCACTTGAAGTCTGGGTTGAATGGGTCGTATGTACGAGCTCCACTTGAGGTCTGGGTTGAATGAGCCGTATGTACGAGCTCCACTTGAGGTCTGGGTTGAATTGGTCGTATGTACGAATTCCAATTATGGTCTGGGTTGAATTGGTCATATGTACGAACTCCACTTGAGGTCTGGGTTGAATGGGTCGTATGTACGAGCTCCACTTGTGGTCTGGGTTGAATGGGTCGTATGTACGAGTTCCCCTTGAGGTCTGGGTTGAATGGGTCGTATGTACGAGTTCCACTTGAGGTCTGGGTTGAATTGGTCGTATGTACGAGCTCCATTAGAGGTCTGGGTTGAATGGGTCGTATGTACGAGCTCCCCTTGAGGTCTGGGTTGAATGGGTCGTATGTACGAGCTCCACTTGAAGTCTGGGTTGAATTGGTCGTATATACGAACTCTAATTATGGTCTGGGTTGAATTGGTCATATGTACGAACTCCACTTGTGGTCTGGGTTGAATGGGTCGTATGTACGAGCTCCCCTTGAGGTCTGGGTTGAATGGGTCGTATGTACGAGCTCCCCTTGAGGTCTGGGTTGAATGGGTCGTATGTACGAGCTCCCCTTGAGGTCTGGATTGAATGGGTCGTATGTACGAGCTCCACTTGAGGTCTGGGTTGAATAGGTTGTATGTACGAGCTCCACTTGAGGTCTGGGTTGAATTGGTCGTATGTACAAACTCTACTTGTGGTCTGAGTTGAATGGGTCGTATGTATGAGCTCCACTTGAGGTCTGGGTTGAATGGGTCGTATGTACGAGCTCCACTTGAGGTCTGGGTCCCAATAGGTGCTCCAGGAATGTAGCTTCCGTGAGGGAACATCCATTCATTGTGATTGGTGATAGTCCAGGCTCTGGCTGGCGACGATATAATGTAACTAGTTTGGTTTTCGAAGCATTGAATGTTACCAGCCAGTTTTTTCCCCACTGAGATATTAGATTAAGGTCCGAGGAGAGATCAGCTGCCAATCTGTATTAACACGTTTAAACCCCTCGGGTCGGATTCAGCTGTAACGTTTAAAATATCCACTTTCATTCTCCAAAATAAAGAGCTTAAAGAAAGAAACAGAGAAAAGACGGCAAAATCTTTTTGACGTTCTCAGAAAGGGTAAAAATTGATTTCGGGAAGTTAAAAAAAGTTTGTCTGGTTTGTTGTTTTGCCAAATTCAATATTCAATTTTCTGATTCCTTTGAAAAACCAAGCGTCATATTATATTGTAATATTTTAGCAACGTTGCTACAATGTCTAGCGTTAGTTTCTTTAAATATGTGCCCTATTGTAACGTTTCCTCTTATCCAGAACTAATAGAGTTACTAGGTTGAAAGTTTTCATTCTAAATGGACAATGAGGTCCGAAATTTTGTCTTTTTGCAAATATTTTCACGTTAGTCACGCTTGATAAAACTGTCTGGTCAAAGTAACCTAAATATCTTTCTTTTTTTTTTTCCTCCCGAGAGTACATCGATTTTCTTTTTTCAAGCTACTAAAAAGTTTATCACGGATTTTGCTTCCTTCCATAAAAGACGATATAATTAGAAAAAAATATGGTACACTATAATGAACATATTTCAAGCCAAACAACGAGAATATATTAAATCTTTTCAGGGTTAACTTTTCTTTTTCTAGAAAGAAAAAATAAATAAAAAATACACCAGACATGTTTTCTTCAAGGTGGGTTCAAAGAATTAGAAATATATTAACAAAGTTAGAAAAAGACAAATGTAAATCCGATCGAAATATTTTTCTTCTAGAATTCACCTAATGCGTGGCGCGAGAGACATTCTAGATAGAGTATCGCTCTTAAAATGGTTATGATGACTGTGCGTGTGTGATATGAATGAAAGAGGAGGGCTGATGATTACGGGAATAAGGAGGATATATAACGATTGATTATTGACTTGATGTATTATATTGGTGAGATGTAAGTGCCAATCGAGCAGCTTCTTTTCCAAGAAACGCTGCTTTGTGGAACCGTATTCCAAGATGATGTTTCCTCTATCACTATAATCTTAATCTTGTTTCAAATTTGTATTTTTTGTCGTGATTAAATATCATTACCATTTGGCCATTTCTTATCATTTATGTTTGTAAATATTGTATATTTTATTTGCAGCACAATCTTAAATATTCACGCAGCCTTCCTAAATCCACTACATATATTAATTTTTCACTAGTATCCGTTTTGGTTGGAATTAAAGCAGTTGTGTCAGTATTATCATCATTACAAGGACTTGAATCCAAAAATGCTGGTTTGAGTCTGTCAATGCTGACAGTTAAAGATTTCTCATTAATGTTTACAGTGAAATATTTGGGTGCATGGGAAATAACCCTGTAAGGACCAGCATACGGTGGCGTCAGAGGTTTTTAACAGAGTCCTGAATATTTCAACCTGTTCAAATCTACGGTTAACCATTAATCTTGCAACCTCTCACAGATGTGGCATGCCTCTTACTGCTCTGTCGTTACTTCCATGGAAAATTCTTAGACAAACATTTCTTAGTTCCACCAGTCCTAACTTTCACGGCTAGGACCCGCCATGCTACTCACATTGCATCGAACCACTCCGTATTCCACTGGTGAGACGTAAGTTCCTCTCGAGAAGCTTCTTCCCGTAAACAATTGCTCTGTGGAACCGACTCCCATGATAATGCTTTACGGATCACTACAATCGTAACCTTTTCAAATCCAGGTTTAATCGTTATCTTTTCCCGCATAACTTGTGTTTCTTACTCTGTAACACTCTACTTCGAATGGCCCCCGGGCCTTGAACAGGTTGAATATCATTATAAAAAAAAGTAAATTTAACTTGTTACGCGGAAAATACAGGGTTTGTCCATAAGTTCCCATGCGGATGGAATTCTGTGAACGAGCATTTACCAAAATGAACGAGGATGCAAACTTTTCAACGAAGATTTTGTTTACTGAAAAAGCAAATTTTTGCGTCAGTAGGTTAAT
This sequence comes from Acanthosepion pharaonis, assembly GCA_903632075.3. Taxonomy (NCBI): domain Eukaryota; kingdom Metazoa; phylum Mollusca; class Cephalopoda; order Sepiida; family Sepiidae; genus Acanthosepion; species Acanthosepion pharaonis. Next base: position 1,022,568 of record CAHIKZ030000553.1, read on the forward strand.
CGGCAAACCCTACTTTATTGGCGTAAAGTGAACCCTAACTGGCTAAGTCCGACAAAGGTGCCGGTAAGTTGATGGTGTGGGCCGGAATATGGGGTGACAGAATTATTGGACCGTTTTTGTCCGTGAAAATCTTAATGTAGAAAAGTATCTTAACATGTTGCAAGAGGAAATTCTCCCATCCCTGTTAAACGGAGAAGGTGATTACTCAGTTTACTTCCAGCAAGACGGAGCTCCACCTCATTAGGGTCATCAAGTGCGTCAGTATTTGGATCAGCAGTTTCCTGAGGCGTGGATTGGGCGGCGTGGTCCTGTCGAGTGGCCTCTAAGAACCCCAGATCTCTCCCTCCTTGATTTCTATCTTTCGGTGCACTTGAAGGCTATTGAATATACGAGACATGAATCATCTCAAGCATAATTTCAACTGTGCTAATTGTTATATAGGAATAAAGTGTTGCTGCTGACACTGGGATTTGAACATAGATCGCCGGTGAGCAAACAAAGGCGATTCCCATTTTGAATTAAGTAGATCATGTGACCATAAAGCACATGCATAAGTAGGAGGTAGCGTGATGTCTAAACGATCACATTTCTATTCTATCTTCTATTACTATACGGATCACTCTTTCTACACTATCCTCTATTTCTATACTGATCACTATACGAATTACTTCTCGGTGGCTACGATTCGAGTATTATAAAACAAGTACTATTCGTGTTGGTGATATTTGAAGGCGTCTGACACCAGCATTGTTCAACGGCGTTACTATAATTGTATCTGCGATTACAAAACCTCTACTACAACGGACATTACGAAAGTGACAGTGAGTATTCGTTGACATTACAAATGTCTACGTGTGTCCATTGACATCACAAAACGAATACGTGTTCACCAACAGAGGAAAACACGTTTTAATATGAGTTTTCGAAACAATAGTAATCATATAGATCACATTATATAAATAAAAACGGTCGTCCAACATAAAACGTTTCATTTTTTTTTTCTATTTATGAAAACTTATGGCTCACCTTGTAGTTTGGCTTGTAATCTTACCATAACAGAAAATTAATTATATAATCCCGAATGATATTAGAATGTCCATTCAGCATCTAAGTTATTCTCACTTAAAAATATAGGAAAAGCAGTTTTATATCTTCTATGAATATGTTTAATACACTATGATGTTTTCCTGACCAATGCGGAAATTTTCAGCTACCACACTTCGTAACGATACCATGAGGAGCCTAAGGACGCTCCAAAAAGCTTCTTGATTTGAGTGTCTATTGCAAACCAAGTTTGCTTCAAATCTCAAGTGAAACATATCTATTGCTAAGGATGCTGAGAAAATTGTCTACTCCCTAGTCTGGACGTAGACAATCATGTCTCTCCACAGCTTCCTGTCCTTTGTAGCTCTTAATAAATTTTGTCTTTTTGTTATTTCTCCTAAACCTTCTTCCTACATCCATTTACTCAAGCTCGTTAAGTAAGTTACGCTTTGTTTTTATCTGTCCCGTGAGTATCAGATTTTCCAAGTCGTCTTTCCTCCTTAGATACCCTAGAAACCTCAACTGTCTCTTCCTGATGTTAATATTAGTTTCCTTTTTGTTTTCATTTTCTCCAAAACTTCGCCGTTGCTCACGGGTTCAGTCCACGGTATTCTTAGCATCCTTCATTTCTGTTGCTTCAGGTCTCCACTTTGAGAAGCTCGTCTAACACTCCCACACAGGAGGACAGATATTAAATAGCAGTTTAGTAGTACTCTTTTTCTTGTTTCAAATGAAATTTTCCTAATTTCTTAGCTATCCTTAGCAATCCCAATTTACCTTCGGATTTCAGTGTCTCTCTTTCTGTCCTCTGTTTTAAAAAACGCTTCCCAGATATTTAAATTTCCGCATTTGTTTGATTTTGGTACCTCCGATTTGCAAGTCGCACTTTGGTCTGAACTAAGTTGCATTATTATTATTATAATTAACAATTCGAGAAGGACACGATTTAATAAAAAGAAAAGAACAGGCTGTTTGATAATGTTCAACAATATTTCAACAGTATGTCTGTCTTCAAGATATAATTTGAGCATATTTGCGACTAAAGTTCGCTTCAAATCTCAAATGATATATATATATAAGATCTATTGCTAAGGATGCTGGAAAAATAGTCTACTTTCTATTTTTATATGTGTTATGTTCCCTCAGGATATAAGCAATCATGACTCTCCACAACTTCCTGTCCTTTGTAGCGCTTAATAAACTTTGTCTCTCTGTTATTTCTTTTCAGCCTTGTCCGCTATCCATTTACTAAAACTCATTAAATATGTTATGCTTTCCTCTGGCCCTCTTGTCATCTATCTATCCCGTGAATATCAGATTTTCCAAGCTTTCTTTCCTCATTATATGCCCCAGAAAGCTCTACTGTCTCTTTCTGGTGTTAAGTATTAGTTACCTTTTTGTTTCCATTTTCTCCAAAACTTTGTCGTTACCTCTCCAGAAAGCAACTCACTCCACCTGTCATCTTTACAAGAGTCGAAATCAGACCAAAAATGGAGTACTGCTTCTATATCTGGTTCACAATCCTCTCTTTCCAAACTTGACAGAGTTCAAAAGCAATCACGCATCAATGGGGATGATGAATTATTTTCCATTCTGCAACCTCTTACCCCACAGACCCAACTTCGTGATCGTCTCGCTAAACTATTGCCATTATCATGCAAATATAGAACTACATTTCTTAGTTCCACTAGTTGTAACCCTCACAGCAAAGACTTGTTATACCATACACACAGTGGGGAACTATCCTCAGGCACTTGCAATTGTAAGAAGGAAAGTCCATTCGAACAAATTATTTCAGAGTCGCTACTTTATGGAACAGCCTCCCAAGATGATGCTTCCTCGTATACTACAATCTTAACCTCTTTATTTCAAGGATCAGTCGATTTTTATTGTACGTATACTCCACTTCCTATATCAATACACTAATCTCATTTAGCAACTTTCTACCATGAGAGGCTCTCGGTCCTTGAAGAGGTTAAAGAAATACTCGATTTCTGGTCTAATCTGACTCTTGCAACGATCCGTCTTGGGTATGACGATAAACTACATCCACGTCCTGGGTAAGACGATAAACGACGTGCAACTGCAAGGCTTCTGATCAGGAGGTTCTAAGGAGCGTGGAACCACCTCTTAATTGCTGGTGTTCCCAGGTCCACTCTGACCTGTTAGGGTCCCAGCTATGGGCAAATAGTTAACCCGAAAACTGGGGTCAAAACACTATGAAAGTGTAAAAATAGGTTTTAATACCAGAAATACTTTATAAAAAAAATATTACCAGCAATACATTTTTTTTAAAAAAAATATTACAAAGGAAGGAAATTTATTTCCAGAAATAGATTTTTGAAGGAAAAAAATATTACCAGAAATAGATTTTTGAAGGAAAAAATATTACCAGAAATAGAATTTTGAAGGAAAATTATTTCCAGAAATAGATTTTTGAAGGAAAAAAATATTACCAGAAATAGATTTTTGAAGGAAAAAATATTACCAGAAATAGATTTTTGAAGGAAAAAAATATTACCAGAAATAGAATTTTGAAGGGAAATTATTTCCAGAAATAGATTTTTGAAGGAAAAAATATTACCAGAAATAGATTTTTGGCAAAATAATATTACCAACAATGAAAATTTTGTCGGAATTAAATAACCTATTGACGTTGATATGCCGTAAAACAAATCAAACCAAGCCAAACTTGCAACGATAAATTATGGTAAAATAAAAGGTGAAAAAATAAAGGCCATCCTCTTCGGTATTGAAAGACTTGAATTATTCTCATGAGACTTCCGTCTCTTTGTTATCTAGAAACCAATTGACAGCGACGTACTTTTACCGTGGAGAATATTTGAACGATCGCACTGAAATCGTTCACAATAAGATGAAAGATATGAGATTATTTCTCGTGATGTCCAGGGCCGTTGTCACCACGACACCTTTCATTACAGATTAACCCAAGGTAATCTTCTTTGCGATCGAGGAAAAAAATTGTTCACCTGTTTGTTTTTCTTCTTCTTCATTAATTAAGAAAATCTTTCGTTAGTTCCGTAATTATATTGGAAAAATATTGATTTCTGCCAGCAAATATCTCTCGGAATGTCAGAGTTGAATTATTAATATTTGAAATTAATCTACATTGTAGTTAAGCATATCGAACTACCTTGCAGTCATGAATTCGATTCCTAAATTATTTTAGTTCTAATAGAATTTACCTCATGCAAGGCAGTAAAGCCACTAAGACACATTGGATTACTGGATGTGAAAGAATTAGAAAACAGAAGCATTATTGAGTAGCGATAAAAGTAGAAAAGTAATCTGGAAGACAATAGATAACGATTTAAGTAAAATAAAACTATATTCATTTCTTCTACGGTAATATTGGAGATCATGGCTCTCCCTAATTTCCTATTTTTGATAGGTCTTAATACATTTTATCTTTTTGTTATTTCTCCTAAAACTCGTTCCGCCATCCATTTACTTAAATTCTCTTGGTAGTTTATGCATTGTTTTCCTCTGTCCATCTTGCCTTCAATCTCTCCAGTGAGTATCAAATTTTAAAAATCCCACTTTCCTCATTATGTGCTCTAGAAATTTCAACTGTATCTTCCTGACGTTAAATATAGGTCTCTTTTTCGTTTCTGGTTTTTCTAAAACTTCGTCTTTGCTCACATATTCGGTCCACGGTATTCTTGGCATCTTTCTGTAGAATCACATTTCTGTTGCTTCAAGTCTCTTCTTGTTATACCGGAACGTACCTATTCTATTGTAAATAGACTCTTCCAGAGATAAGTAGTAGTAGTAGCAGTCGCCAGTGGATCTCAGTGAGTTATGTGAGTCAGTCGATGTCGGACATTAAAGTATGAGACCCACAATTAGATTGCTGCGTCATTAACTATTATTTCAAGTTCCTAATGTTTTGTACGTCGAACCTAATTTAGGACCGACTTAGTGAAATACAAGCCTCCACTGTGAAAACTACTCTACAACACTTCTTCATTTGTGAAACGATTTCCAGCATTCAAGAGGACGGACATAACGTAGCAGTTCAATACTCTTCAGTTGCTTCTAGCCAAATTTTCCTGTTTCTTTGCTTAGCTTTTGGAAGGCATCTTTTCCTATCCCAATGAGCCTTCGGATTTCCGTGTCTCACTTTCAGTCCTCTGTGGAAACACTTCCTAGATGTTTAAATTTTTATACTTCCTTGATTTTACTATTTCCAATTTGAAATTTGCATGTTTGGTTGTTTCCTGTACTAACAACCATTCTGTCTTCTTGCAATTGATGTTTAGTGCTTTCTTCTCGCTTTCCTTCACTAGATTTTCTTACAGTTTCCATTCCGTGTCTGCTATCAACACTGTCAACTGTATATTTTATGTTGCTAAGATTGTGGCCGCCAATAATGAATCCTGGTAGGACTTCTAATTCCCTCAGAATCACCTCAGTGTATAGGCTGAATTAGTCCGGTGAGAAGACACATCCTTGTCTTACTCCCGTTTTTATGTTTGTTTACATACTGAGTATGCAGACGAATGCGGAAAACTGTCCTAGTGGAGCTTCCTTCTTACATTTGTTACACGGGGAAATAAGGGTGATACAAATGTGCGGAAGTAGCGTGACGTTCTGGAAGAGCCGAATGCAGAGAACTGGTACACGCCGTGCCATAACGTCCCCATACAATACTTCTCTGGTTTTGAATGCAGAGTTGGCTTTCTCTTAAGCCGGTTGCCACCCAAGACTGTAGCATCTAGTCTGTCCTGCTATTTACCCTTAGATGGGAGAGGGGAGAAGGGAGGAATTCATACCTTTTCCAATGATATTAACACGTAACTGAATGTAATGAACTCGACTTGAACTCAAATTTGGTTCTCCGATACGTACCGCTATACATTCATATATATATATATATATATATATATTCATGCATACATACATATATATATATGAAAAAATTCTCAGAGTTAACCTGTTTCAGTTGACAATATGAATACAATAGCGTTTTCTAAATTCTTCTAGTTGTTAAAGACATTTTATTTGTTGTTAATAGTTACTTTGTTTTCAATAAATTCATTTCGTTTTTGCCTTGAAAAAGTCCAGATAGTACGAAACGCGTCGAATAATAATAGTTTTCCTATTGTCTTTTTACCTTTTTTATATATATATATATATATATATATATATATATATATATATATATATATTAAGTCAGATCGGAACTGGTGCTATGAAAAGAAGACTACAAGACATATCACTTCAGTATTTAATCTCCTTTGAAGTAATCACCTTCGGAAACCACACACTTTATCCATTGTCATTTCCGTTGATGAAATCATTCCTGGAACTCATTTTTTTAAAATGTTTAGCTGCTGCCTCATCGCATTTTCTTGGATTTCCTCGACATCTTGAAACCTTTTTGCTTTCAAGTGATATTTGATCTGGGAAATATAGTGGTTGTCGGAGCTGTGGAATTCTGTGCTTGGCCAAAAACTACTGCTCAAGCCATCGTCACTGATGGAACCTTTGTGGTGTGGTGAGACGACCACACTCTACACACTATCATTCCAAGCATGCAATAAACAATCGAAGTGAGCGAGATCGTTATAACTTAGTTTGTTTGAGTAACAGAGTCGGAGATCAATCTGTACCAAGCAGTTTCCCTCTGCGTTGTCTTCCTGATCAGACCTCGTATATATATATATATATATATATATATATATATATATATATATATAAAGAGAGAGAGAGAGAGAGAGAAAGACAGACAGACAATCAGACAGAGACAGAGAGAGAAAGAGGCACGGTGGAATAATGGATAGCTGCTCGGATTAAGGAAGCGGAAAGCCGAGTTCGAATTCCAGTCGAATCCATTACATTCACGTACATTCACTTCCCTGAAGCTATGGGTAAGTAGCAGAACAGACTGGGTTCTATAGCCTTGGATGGCAACTGGTCTAGGAGAAGGACAACTCTGAATTTCGGAGGGTTGTTTGGGGACCTTGTGGCACGTAGTGCACCAGGTCTCTGTATTCGGCCCTTCAAAAAGTGTGGTTGATTCTGCACAAAACCTTCACCACTATAATCAAAATCATATGTGCTGGTGTCTGGGCTGTTGGTTCCTAAGAACTGAGCTGCTTAACCCTCATACGTCGAATACCACGGGAGAGTCCGCCATATATATATTAGGGAGAAATCGATGACAAAGCGGAAAATCTTTTTATGTGACGCGTTTCGTCCTTTAGGCCTTCAACGGGCTAAAGTCATGTTTACGTTGAGCCGACTACAACATGCGCGCGAAGTTTCCGCCTCTATATTTGTTCTGGTTATATAAAAATGTATGTATTGTTTTACGACCCACAAACACAGATAGATAGATAGATAGATAGATAGATAGATAGATAGATAGATAGATAGATAGATAATTTAAACTATTTGTTTTATACGTTTTAATGAACAATAATTCATCCTGAGAGGATTCAATCTAAGATCTGATATTGGTATTAAATAAATCTTGCTGTATTTATAACATTATCTCTTGTCGGGTCCTTGTAAAGGTTATGAAAATGTTACATTGTAAAAATACATCCGTCTCTATTATTAATTATTGCCAACAGATGGAACACGAATAACAAATGAAAGCCCGAAAGAATATATCAAGAAGTGACATTTTTAGGCGTGGAGAGTAAATAATTGTCGACTTGTTGTTACCAGTATCACCTCTTCACCATTGCTTACCGAGCTGTGAACGATGTATGCCGATGTCTACCCACGCTAATACATTCGTTGTCTTTCCGCCAGATCTAATGGAATCCCCCGAACACGATGAATCACTCAAGGCAACAGCTGATCGATTATGATCTATGGCAGTCGCTGCTTCAGCCGAGATCGAAAGGCAAAACGTGCCAAGAAGATGCAGATTAAACTGACTTAGACGCGTTCGAAAAGAAAAAGGATGAATGGTTAAAATGAAAACCATCAACGTTTTATTATTGTCGCTTTTTGCTTCCATAATATACATCCATAGATAAAATCACCAGACATACATACATACATACGCACAAACAAAGACATGCGCCTTATAATATATATATATATATGTGTGTGTGTGTGTGTGTGTGTGTGTGTGTGTGTAAAAATATATAGAAAATAGGAAATGCATATATATATATATATTTAGCTGGCCACTCGTATTGGAGGATACCCGTCTATTAGGGCGGCTAGCAAATCCCTAATTCAGACGCTTGCTCAGGAACATTTGTGTTTGTTCAACACACACAGGGCCCACCTGTGGTTTATACAGCAACTATGCTAAGCAGACCTTAGTTACAGTCCCTGGGAGAGAGCGTGTTATCTAGCGTGATCAACAATCTGAACCAAGCCAGCACACTCAAACCCTCGGTCACGATGACTTGTGAGTTTGTGCTAGCACAGCTATCGACGTTCCCACAAGTGTTCCGTTTACCCAATTTCACTCACAAGGCTTGGGTCAACCTATGGTATAGTTTTCAGGCACTTTCCAAAGGTGCCACACGCTGGGATCGTCCCACTCCAGACCGATTCATACACACATACATACACACACACAGACACACGCCATATATATATATATATATATATATATATATATATATATATATATATATATCCTTTTTCATTCATTATAATAATTTTTTCATATAGTCTTAGGTCTGTCTATTTTCATATATATATATATTTTTAAATAAATACCATTAATCCCCGTTTATTTTAAATATAAAATAAAATATTAATCCCGGTTTATTTTAAATATAAAATTAAAAAATACCATCTGTTTCAAATGCAATATATAATTTTAAAATAAAAATCGGTAATCCTCGTATAATGTATGGACTGCACCAGTTTTGCGTTAACCAGATATCTTTATTAAAATTTACATTATATAACGGTCAGTCTCTACACAGCACCTGAAGATTGCGTTGTGCTTGAAACTCTGGGTAGTGCTTCCGGTGACAGGTAATATGTATATTTATTAATATATATATATATATATGTATATTTATTAATATATATATTAATATGTATATTTATTAATATATATACTTAATAGTTCTGTTATATTACATCGAGCACTATTTTATTAACAGCAGCACGCTGCGATATATATATATATATATATATATATATATATATATATATTATAATTATATTTTAAAAGATATGATTCCTTCGCTACATAAACGTTCTCATGTTTCAAAAACGAAACCCGGAACCCGCCAAATATATATATATATATATATATATATATACATGCATACATATATATATATATATATATATAAAGACATTTTTATTTATGTTTAACGTTGTTATTTTATAGATACAAGTATTTAAGCAAATGCTCTGTTTATGATAAACAGTATTAAATAACATTTACCGGCCTGAATGTCGAATTTTTCATAGAAAATATTCGTTCATATGAATATGATTCGAACCTGCATCTATACGGAACCGTTATTATAACGCTGTTTATATAAACAGAGGATGCAGGTTAAATACTTGTATCTATAAAATAACAACGTTAAACATAAATAAAAATGTCTTTAATAAATAAATTGTCGGACCTCGTCCATTTCTTAACATATGACGTCATTTGTTTACATTCGATACGCCAGAGCAGTTATGAATGTACGAGATTCATGGAAGATTGTAGTTTATAACAGTAAATTCGACCTTGTCTACCATAAGGTTCATGGTGGCCGAGTGGTTAAGGCACGTCAGCGTATATGACGGTTCCGTATAGGATGCAGGTTCGAATCCTGTCTATGAACGAATATTTTCTATGAAAATTTCTCGGACATTCAGGCCGGTTAATGTTATTTAATACTGTTTATCATAAACAGAGCATTTGCTTAAATACTTGTATCTATAAAATAACAACGTTAAACATAAATAAAAATGTCTTTAATAAATAAATTGTCGGACCTCGTCCATTTCTTAACATATATATATATATATATATATATATTGCTTAAACGTTATTTTTGCCGGATAGCCATATTTGAGTAGACGGTCGGTTTTAATTCATTTATCCATTCGTTTAACCCGGCAGCTGTTCGTGGACGAGAGGTCAAGGCACGTCAGATCTGATGAGAGTATCTCTTAGGGGATACTGGTTCAAGTTTCTGGAATATTCAGGGCGGTAGATGGAAATAAATAAATATACCGTTTAATAATTAAATTAAAACAGAATATCTACTTAATTATGGCTATCCATTAAAAATAGCATTTAACCAATAAATCAAAATGTGTCCGATTAATAAATGAAAAATCCATTCATATATATATATATATAGTGAGGGGGAGATAGTTATTTGTACACATACAATTTTTTAATTTATTGTATTTCCAACTAAAGAATAAACATAATTTTCATATAATTAACTCTACACAAATGCATAATAACTAAACATGCACAGAAAACAGAAAAAATTATTCACTCGAAATAAATCCCATTTATCCATTTTAATGGATGAAAAAGTATTTGTACAATGCAAATTTCAGATTTTAAAACTTTTAAATTGTTTTAATACTCTAGAATATTCAAATGGAATATTCTAGAATGTTTCAAAGTTTAGCCTAAAAAATACAAACAGAACATTCTGTAATTGATATTCGTGCAAGAATGTTTCCATCATGTTAAGAGGTAAAGAATTGACAAATTCGCAAAAAGAACGGAAAAGAAGATAAAATTCACAGGAAAATCTCAGAGAACCTGAATATTTCATTTACTACCATTAGTTCATTCATTGCAAGGTATAAAAAAGTCAAAACTGCTGAAAACGAAAGAACAGGAGCTCAACGAAAGGTTTCTGCAAGATCTTAAAGGAAGTTAATGCGTCAAATTAAACAAAATCCAATGGTTACTCGTCAAGAGTTACAGGCTGATTTGCTTTCATCAGGAATCTGTGTCACTAAAGGATAAGAAAAAATCGCATTGGGAAACAGTATGATGGACAGACCAAATTAAAATTGAGTTGTTTGGACGTAATTCTAGAAATTATGTATAGAAGAAAGATGGCGATGCCTTCAAACAAAAGAACACAGTTCCAACAGTGAAATTTGGTGGTGGCAGTATCATTGTTTTGGGAGTGTTTTTCTGCAAAAGGTACTGGCAACATATCAGTAATGGATGGTAGAATAAATGCCGCAGCATATCAAAATATTCTGGAAGCAAATTTTAAGGATTTCGGTTGATAATCTTGAACATCCTCCTGAATGAATCTTCCAACAAGATAATGACCCTAAGCACACTGCAAAATCTACGAAGCAATGGCTTGCTGAAAATAATGTAAATATCCTGAAATGGCCAAGTCAGTCCCCAGATTTAAACCCAATCGAGAATCTGTGGTGTTATTTGAAAATTCAAATCTAATCGAGAGCTCCTACAAACATTCAATACATTCCTATAACTCTAAATATATGCATAAAACGTCCATACATTCACTTATAAAAAGTAATACAAATAAAAACCATTCTAGATAAAGATTAAGAGAACAGCCGAAAGCCCTCGGGCATACAGAACATTTGAACAGTTTTTTATATACTTTATGACCTAAAAAGAAGAAAAATTATACGAACACAAGAAAAAACAGAATAATCAGCAATATTACTGGACCTGATCTGGCGGTTCTGCTTCAGTCAATTACTCACAGCCGTAAGGTTGTGTCTCTGTGACTTTTTTTTATAAATACGTTCATGGCGATTGTTCGTATGAGCTCTTCGCTATGGTACCTAAACTTTATGAATTTGAGCGCAGCACTAGACTGACGTCAAGATTTCATCAATTTATAGCTGAGCTGGCTAGACGTAGCCGGAAATTCTATGCTAACAGTTACTTTTCTCGCACTTCTCGCTGGTGGAACTCTCTTCCGACACCATGCTTTCCAGCTAACTTTAATCTGCAAAAATTTAAATGCACTGTCAATCGCTATCTACTGTCCTCCTGATTACTCTTTTTTTTTTTTCATTATTAATGTTTCTGTTCCTAATTCTTCCACACCCTGTAACACCTTGCGTTTTAATACTTTACTGCCTTGAATGGGGTGATACCGATTAAAACAAATGCAACTTTAATATATATATATATATATATATATATATATATATATATATATATATATATATATATATATATATATATATATATATATATTATGAAATGGACAAAGTTCGACAATTATTTTAAGACATTTTTTATGTTTATACATCCTTTTTATAGATACAAATATTTAAGTAAATGCTCTGTTTATAATAAACACTAATAAACAACATTTACCGGTCTGAATATTTCTATGAAAATTTCTCGGACATTCAGGCCGGTAAATGTTTTTAATACTGTTTATTATAAACAGAGCATTTACTTAGAATATTTGTATCGATAAAAAGAATGTATAAACATAAAAAACGTCTTAATATATATGTGTGTGTGTGTGTGTGTGTGTGTGTGTGTGTGTGTGTGTGTGTGTGTGTGAAAAATGTGTGTATATAAATATAAATAAATATATATATATATATATATATATATATAATTATTTATATATTATATGCGCGGTACTTATTAGAAAGCGCTCAATATCAGAGATAGAGTTTGTCTGATGATCGCAAAAGCGTGAAACCCAGGGTCACAAACTCACTTCAATCCAAGCAAATATATATATGTGTGTGTGTGTGTGTGTGTGTGTGTGTGTGTGTGTGTGTGTGTGTGTGTGTGTGTGTGTGTGTGAAGATGATAAGAGGTTGCTTTTCTCAGGTGAATTGGGATGTGGAACTCTACAGGTCAACGGATTATAATCAGCTCTTACACGTGGTTCCAAGAAGCCGCATGGCCACTAAAACAGCGGAACCCCGGTCAACGGCATCGACGTGCCAGCAAAACTGCGTGAGGGTAGTCGAAAGTGGGTGCAGGACGAGTTAACACCGCCGACTGAGCGCCGGGACAACTCAGGAGTGAGATAACACCAGAAAAATATATATTTTTATAACCAAATAAAATGAATTCATTAAGGATTAAAATTTATTTTTCTTTAAATAAGGCATTTGAAAAGGCATTAGGTAACTGAACCAGCTTTTTGTTTTTTAATTATTTTTAATAACGTAAATCGTAAAGAAAATTATTTTGTCTCTGGCATCTAACTGTAAATTGCCTCGCCAACAAAATCATTGTCACTGGATTGTACATACCGCGAAATCTCCTCACCAAAATAACCTGCAAATTGTTTCCATTTTATTGCTGTAATCAATGTTTTATTGAAACGGGGGACAATGTCAGTTGATGATTGATTAATCTATACTCAAGATCAACGGTAAATAAACATTAAAACTATCAGCACTTAGATTAATTTATATAATTGTTTATTCTGTCGGATCTATTAATTTGAATTTGGAATGAAAATTCCTAGTATCGAAAGATTACAATCGGACGGAATTATTAATGTATGGCAGCCATAAAGAAAATAATAATAAGTTTAGATCCACTTGATAAGAGAAATAAGACGAAAGAAAAGAAGGTCGATTCCTGACCAATCATAAACGTGCTACGCTGTGCAACTATTATGCACTGCAGCGGCTTCTCATAATATAGTAGTTCAACTTGTCTTATAAGTCAAATCATTAGTGCAGTGACTTCGATTCTTATTAGGCAGCCTTTGTTATGGCCTTGTCCCAGACTAAACAAGTAGTTTATCTTGCGATATAAAGGTAGCGCCTAGTGTTGTCAAAATTCAGCCCTTTAGTGGTGAAAGGGGAGTGAACTCTCCAGGATGTAGGCCTGGGCGATGGTGTATAGAGGCTGTGAATTGCCTAGATTACATAACTCCCCCGCCCTCTCAGCCGTACTGACAAGATCCAAAGGAATACATGGCATCGTATTAGCGCACAGCTTGGCCGCAGGAGTTGCCAGAAAGTTGTCAGTGTTGACAGCCAACCGTCTTCTGGGTTCCTCTGCGGGCTTTTTTTTTTTTTTTTGGAGTTATTTTCATAGCCTTTTGCGTACTTGGATATGACTGAAAAACAGAGGAGGATTCAAATCAAGGTTTTCCTTCCCCTAGATGGACTGTCTTCCTGTCTTGTCAAGTTCAATGTACCCGAAACAAGGGGTTTTGAGGTGCCAGTTTTCTGCCTTTGTACATTCTCCGATTTGGAGCTGGACTTACCAGAAGATATTTGTGACACATGCAACGAAATCATTTTATAGACGGTGGGAGCTTGTCCACATTATCACTCCCGACTATGACAACCTTTGGAACACATATAATGTACGTATCAGAAAAACATGTAATGATGATGATATAAAACCAGACCAGAGTAAGTTTAGTAAATACCTAGAGTTTCTAATCATATATGCAGTATTCTGATGACGAAAATGGTTTAGTGATTAAATTATAAAATTTCAAACTATATATATAGGCACGGTGGAGTAATGGATAGCGGCTTGGATTGAGGAATCGGAGAATTCCAATCGAATCCATTCACTTACGTGCTAATACCCTTGGGAAAGGTGTGAATCCTCTTCTTCTCAACTCCAGCAGGACAGACTGGGTCCTATAGCCTTGGAGAAGGACAACTCTGAATTCAAAACCTGAGGAGGGTCGTTTGGAAACCTTGTGGCATTCGGTGCACCAGGTCTCTGTATTCGTCCCTTCAAAAAGTGTGGATGGTCCTGCACGAAGCCTTCACCATTATAATCAAATCTCATGTGCCGGTGTCGGGCTGTCGGTTTCCTGGAAACTGATCTGCTTGACCCTCATACGTCGAATCTCGACGGGAGAGTCGATTATATATATATATATATATATATATATATATATATATATATATATATAAGTAGTATGGATATGAGTTTGTGACCCTGATGATGATGATGATAATAATACATATAATATTATTGTTACCACAATATTATCATAACCACGACTGTCATTATTGCCCCCCTCTTTTTTTAGTTCCGTCATTAAGCCTAAATTTACCGTTAACACATCAATATCTATTATTAACATTATCAATAATAATTAATATCACAGATATTATCACTAACAGCATCATCACAACCGTGAACAACACGCTAGCAGTTAGCGTTGAAAATACAAACATCATCACCATAAACACAAACAGAACCCAGCTTAACCAAAGTGGTTGTGAAAAGGCCTAGATCAATGATAGTGTGTATGTGTGCGCGTCTACACATGTATGTATGTGTGTGTGAGAGGAAGTGTAAGTTCCTCTGACGGCTCATGCGGTAGATTTGAAAAGCGTCAAGACTTACCCACTTACCCGCTCCTTGTTGAAACGAACATCGCCACACACACAAAAAAAACTAAGGTTTCGACACCGAAATAAAATTACAACTACATATGTATGTATGTTCGAAAGCATGGATATGTATCTGCGTCCAGCCTCGAATTGCTTACATGGATGTGTTAGTGTGAACGAAAATGCGTACACCTGTATGTATGTGTCTATGCGTATGTTAGTGCCACGCCAAACAAACACATCAGTAGATTCCCCCTCCCGCTACCAAACATAGTCAAACGAGCATAAATAGATCCAATTTTAAAAAATAAACCAGTTTGTCTGATGATAACAAAAAAAAGCGTGAAACCCAGGGTCAAAAACTCATATCCATACAACTTATTATGCTAACTCTATCACGGATATTGAGCGCTTTCCACTAAGTGCCATATAATATATATATATATATATATATATATATATATATATATATATATATATATATATATATATACAAATATAGATGACTATACTCGTTTCAAAAACCCTCAAATCTTTGATTTGCCAATAATCAAATCAATCTCGAGGGAAAAAAAGGTTTTAAAAAAAGAAAGAGCTACAAACATGAAAGTCTGTCGAAAAAAATCGCACAGATGTAGGTCTGAAGCCCAAAGAAAAAACCCCGACACGAGTAAACTAACTAACAAAAGAGCTCAATACAACCGTAGAGCAGACCTAGATAAACCTAGTGAGCCAGACAAACCTACCCAGGTTTCATCTAAGCGGATCGTCAGGGAAAGTCGACTTTCCCTGACGATCCGCTTTTATATATTATTTTTTTTTTTAAAATATGATTCCATCGCAATTATTTTTTTTAAAATATGATTCCAAAGAACATCGGATAATTAACGTAACGGTTCTATCCTATTTTTCTATATATTTTTTCACACATAATATATATATATATATATATATATATATATATATATATATGTGTGTGTGTGTGTGTGTGTGTGTGTGTGTGTATATATATATATATATATATATATACACACACACACACACACATATATATATATATATATATATATATATATATATATATATATATAATAATGTAATCTGATCACGAAAGTAGTTTTGTGATTAAATTATAGTCTTATAGAACTAGAAAATTCAAAACTATATACGTGTGTGTGTGTGTGTGCATTTATGTGTATATATATATATATATATATATATATATATATATATATATATATATATATGAAGAAAAAATATACTGAAAAAACAAACAAAAATTCTAATATGCGATTATGCTGTTTTAATGTTTAATGTCAACGTCGGACGTTTCGGTCTAATAGACCATCTTCAGGACATATTCATAAAACAATTAACATGAAAAAGACGATGGACATAAAAGCAATATCAATCCAAACAGATAATCGCATATTAGGATTTTTGTTTGTTTTTTCAGTATATTTTTCTTCATACTGTCGGATCTATATCCATATATTTACTTATATATATATATATATATATATATATATATATATATATATGAAACCTTGTTCGTTACATGTGACAAGGAAAATTTAATTAATTTTTTATTTATTTTTTCCGGCACTGTTACATTTATCTGGATTATCCATTGCTCACGGCCACTTCTTTAACCTTTTCAAAGGGGTTTCGTTTTAGATGTTGTTCATTTCTCTTGTTAATTCTTAAAAAATAGAAAGACGCTTACTCGAATTCCAGCCGCACTTAACCCGCTGAGGGCCGGAATAAACGCTCCCACAATATTCAAGACAAGACAAAAAATGAAAATGTCTGAAGGAGTAGCTAAAACCCTTAGGAACAATGGACAATATCAACAATTTTTTCACTCCCTTACGCCCACCTAACGGGAAAATGTAAGAACACTGGAAAAACTAAATAAAAAAATTAATTAAATTTTCCTTGTCTACCATATTTAATGAAAAGATGCCCAAAAGAATGTGATTGCCCAAATATACATTAATATATATATATATATATATATATATACACACACACACACACACACACACATATATATATATATATATATATATATATATATATATATATATATATATAAAAGAAATATGTTTAGTGGTTCCAACGAGAGAAAAGTATGTATATTAAAAAGAAGAGGGGGTGCCGCAAACGTTTTTTGGTTGTAATGTGGATTTATTGAGAAAAAATATTATACTTTGTTTTACATAATTTCGACACGTGTTTCTGGTCTGGTCTCGCAACTGTCTTCAGGTGAAAGTGGAATTTTTACATATTATTAAAATAATTAAATTTTTTCTTCATGTTCAATGTGGAATATTCTCGATATGAGACATTCACTAAGAGGTCACTAAAACATTAAAAGATTAAAGAGGTCACTAAAACATTAAAAGATTAAATGCCGATAACTACTCGCTGGACAAACCTTAATTGTTTTATGACCCTTCACGCAGAACTCTTCATTGACAATTCTAGAAAGAAAATTCGGATTGCCAACACACAAACAGAATGTCTCATATCGAGAATATTCCACATTGAACATGAAGAAAATTAATATTTTTAATAATATGTAAAAATATCCACTTTCACCTGAAGACGGTTGCGAGACCAGACCAGAAACACGTGTCGTGAAATTATGTAAAAACAAAGTATAATATTTTTTCTCAATAAATCCACATTACAACCAAAAACGTTTGCGGCACCCCTCTTCTTTTTAAAATATATATATATATATATATATATAGTATTACTACAAATGAAATTTGTCACTTACCTGATTGATGTTATATTCCTCGACACCAGAGTTTTGGTTTATTTAATTTTTCTTGTGTCCTTATAAATTTTCCTCTTTTCTGGGGGTAGATAATTTAGAAATATAAAAGGCTAAAAACAATGGAAGAATTATTGATAAAAAAGAAAAAGCTAACACTCAATAGTATCAACTATGTACACGGTCACAATGCGCTCACCGTGTTTGGAAAAAAATACATTCCTATAACTCAAGATACATTCATAAAACAATCCGTATATTCAATTAAATTAAAAATTGATAATGGCTAAAAGTATAGACGAAAGCGCTCGGGCATACGAAACATTTGGCCAATTTCTACATAGTTTATGTCCAGAAAAAATGGAAATTATAAGAATGCAAGAAAAATTAAATAAAAAAAAAACTTAACTGCAGTGCCTTTTTGATGAAACCGGTATAAAAGGAAATTCTACCCAAATATACAATTATATATATATATATATATATATATATATATATATATATATATATATATATATATATATATATATATATTCCGTTTAATGTGTGTAGTAGTGAGTTAACTGAGAAGTGTTCCGTTTAACAATGCCAGGATATTCAGATCGTGAGCATACAGATATGATTTTTATATACGGCCGCGCAAATGGTAATGGGCGCGAGGCTGCACTACTACACGCGTTAAAGGTTAAAGACAGACTAGCCACAAATGTATACGAATGACAAATGTAACCTAGTCTATATGGCAACTCAGCACCTTTACCGTAAACTCTCTTTTAAGTTAATAACTCAAAACAAGGGATATGCAGTCATATGTTTATATAGACTTTTGTCCTTGTTTTCTATGAGGAAACCGCACCCAAAGATTGTAAAAATATTTTTGATACACCCTGTATATATAATTAGAATTAATATAAGTAAAAGTTTGTCAATTAGCTAATTGATGTTACCTTAAATATCCCGACTTCACATTTTCTTAGACGGACTCGCCTGTTCACTCTTCAGGGGATATATGCAGTTGACATATATTTATATATGTGAAGATAATGTGAAAAAGTGGAAAGATATAAACGACACGTTTCGCCTAAACCGACTGCTGCTTTCGGCATCTTCAGGTAAGAGTGAAAAACAAAATTGTGTTTGAAGGAAATTCGTTCGGATCTGTGGGCATAAGCGGAAGCCATAATTCAAATTACCTTATCATATCCGATACCAGAAACTATATATATATATATATATATATATATATATATATATATATATATAGAGAGAGAGAGAGAGAGAGAGAGAGAGAGAGATAAGATAAGAGCCGTTGGTGTCTTTTGGAACATCACAGAGATATTCTGTATAACAACAATCTGAACACACTGGTGGTTTACCGTAATACATCCCACCACAATTTCGGCCAGTCTTAAAAAAGTTTCAATAGCAATTGCGTCGATCCAAGTCATGATGCTAACTGATGTTATCTGAAAAAAACTTGCTAATACATTAACTAGATGAATACATGTAATAAAGTCATGAATATAAGATGTCACTTACCTAAGTTCGCTAGCAACACACAATTGACAGTTTAAAATGTGTGAGGTACTTCTGCTGAACGCTGGATAGAAAAATAGTTTTGAAGTGCCATTTATTATATATTAATGATATTGATTAGTAATGTTTCAACTAGCCCGTCAAACTTCGGACTTCCGGATATTATTTTCTGCCTTGCCATGGGAGTTATGTTCTGTAAATCCACCTCTGGCATAACGGATTTTTATATAATTTACTAGAATGATATCAGAACTGGTAGCAGTGTAGTGGACCGTGTGGGTTTGAGTGTTGTTGAATTAGGAACATGTGCATTTATTTTCTTGCTAGAAGGTCCAACTACAAGAACATGGCGGACTCAAGTTGAGTCCAACCGAAGATGTAAAGAAAACAAGTCCGATGTATATATATATATATATCAACAAATATAAGTATTAAACAACAAATTTACAGGTGACAAACACATTAACATTTTTGTTGAATGTTCGTACGTACGTGTATGTGTGTTTCATGGCGTTTTCCCACAAGTGGGCGAAAACGCGGATCTCTACGAGAGATCACATTTTTAAATGTGTCCGCTGAAATTTGAATTCTGCAGTTTTTGTAGAAAATGTTAAAATTGTCCTTTTTTATTATTTAAAAGAAGGACAAGCTGCTGAATGTAAAACAAAAATAAACTTGTAATATTTAACAAAACGAAAGTCTATAATTCTACTTATTCTGCATTGAATATTCTTGCTTTATACCACCTGACGTTTCTTGTATGCATCTAGATATTCTTGACAAAATCCAAAGAAGAATCTGCAATTTTATCGGTCCTGACCTGGTATCTCGGCTTCAATCGCTTTCACACCGCCGTAAAATAGCTTCTATTTGCCTTTTCTATAAATATTTTCATGGCAATTTTTCTGAATAGCTTTCCTCTTTGGTAACTTGACTTCATAAATTTAATCGTAATACTGGATTGATAGCTAGGTCTCTGCATTTTGTTGGTGAAATTGATAGATGCAGCCGCAGGTTCTATTCTAACAGTTTCTTCACTCGTTCGTGTCTTCCAGCTTTTTGCTTTCCTGTCAACTATGATCTTCAGAAATTTAAAGGCAATGTCAATCGCAATCTTATGATTTTATGAATACTGTTCTTTTTCTGTCTTTATTTTTTTAGATGAGGTATTGTAACTATTTACACTATTTACATTGTTCGCATTGTTGTCCTCATCTTTATTGCCATATTCACCTTCAACATCTGTCTCTATTTCTGAGATGAGGTATTGTAACTATTTACACTATTTACATTGTTCGGACTGTTGTCCTCATCTTTATTGCCATATTCACCTTCAACATCTGTCTCTATTTCTGAGATGAGGTATTGTAACTATTTACACTATTTACATTGTTCGCATTGTTGTCCTCATCTTTATTGCCATATTCACCTTCAACATCTGTCTCTATTTCTGAGATGAGGTATTGTAACTATTTACACTATTTACATTGTTCGCATTGTTGTCCTCATCTTTATTGCCATATTCACCTTCAACATCTGTCTCTATTTCTGAGATGAGGTATTGTAACTATTTACACTATTTACATTGTTCGCATTGTTGTCCTCATCTTTATTGCCATATTCACCTTCAACATCTGTCTCTATTTCTGAGATGAGGTATTGTAACTATTTACACTATTTACATTGTTCGGACTGTTGTCCTCATCTTTATTTGCCATATTCACCTTCAACATCTGTCTCTATTTCTGAGATGAGGTATTGTAACTATTTACACTATTTACATTGTTCGCATTGTTGTCCTCATCTTTATTGCCATATTCACCTTCAACATCTGTCTCTATTTCTGAGATGAGGTATTGTAACTATTTACACTATTTACATTGTTCGCATTGTTGTCCTCATCTTTATTGCCATATTCACCTTCAACATCTGTCTCTATTTCTGAGATGAGGTATTGTAACTATTTACACTATTTACATTGTTCGCATTGTTGTCCCTCATCTTTATTGCCATATTCACCTTCAACATCTGTCTCTATTTCTGAGATGAGGTATTGTAACTATTTACACTATTTACATTGTTCGCATTGTTGTCCTCATCTTTATTGCCATATTCACCTTCAACATCTGTCTCTATTTCTGAGATGAGGTATTGTAACTATTTACACTATTTACATTGTTCGCATTGTTGTCCTCATCTTTATTGCCATATTCACCTTCAACATCTGTCTCTATTTCTGAGATGAGGTATTGTAACTATTTACACTATTTACATTGTTCGGACTGTTGTCCTCATCTTTATTGCCATATTCACCTTCAACATCTGTCTCTATTTCTGAGATGAGGTATTGTAACTATTTACACTATTTACATTGTTCGCATTGTTGTCCTCATCTTTATTGCCATATTCACCTTCAACATCTGTCTCTATTTCTGAGATGAGGTATTGTAACTATTTACACTATTTACATTGTTCGCATTGTTGTCCTCATCTTTATTGCCATATTCACCTTCAACATCTGTCTCTATTTCTGAGATGAGGTATTGTAACTATTTACACTATTTACATTGTTCGGACTGTTGTCCTCATCTTTATTGCCATATTCACCTTCAACATCTGTCTCTATTTCTGAGATGAGGTATTGTAACTATTTACACTATTTACATTGTTCGCATTGTTGTCCTCATCTTTATTGCCATATTCACCTTCAACATCTGTCTCTATTTCTGAGATGAGGTATTGTAACTATTTACACTATTTACATTGTTCGCATTGTTGTCCCTCATCTTTATTGCCATATTCACCTTCAACATCTGTCTCTATTTCTGAGATGAGGTATTGTAACTATTTACACTATTTACATTGTTCGCATTGTTGTCCTCATCTTTATTGCCATATTCACCTTCAACATCTGTCTCTATTTCTGAGATGAGGTATTGTAACTATTTACACTATTTACATTGTTCGGACTGTTGTCCTCATCTTTATTGCCATATTCACCTTCAACATCTGTCTCTATTTCTGAGATGAGGTATTGTAACTATTTACACTATTTACATTGTTCGGACTGTTGTCCTCATCTTTATTGCCATATTCACCTTCAACATCTGTCTCTATTTCTGAGATGAGGTATTGTAACTATTTACACTATTTACATTGTTCGGACTGTTGTCCTCATCTTTATTGCCATATTCACCTTCAACATCTGTCTCTATTTCTGAGATGAGGTATTGTAACTATTTACACTATTTAAATTGTTCGGACTGTTGTCCTCATCTTTATTGCCATATTCACCTTCAACATCTGTCTCTATTTCTGAGATGAGGTATTGTAACGATTTACACTATTTACATTGTTCGCATTGTTGTCCTCATCTTTATTGCCATATTCACCTTCAACATCTGTCTCTATTTCTGAGATAAGGTATTGTAACGATTTACACTATTTACATTGTTAAGACTGTTGTCCTCATCTTTATTGCCATATTCACGACGTTTCGGCCATTATACGTTCCGACCTTCTTCAGGTGATTCAAATATCGAACTGAACCCTTTATTTCGTTCTCCGGAGTAGACTTTCCTCGTGACATGTGTCCTCAAGCTCACATGGCCCAATGGATAATAGCGTCGGTTGGTGCCAGTGACTTGACCCAAAGAGTTGTGAGTTCAATACCTGGCTACTGCAGTGATGAACAAAGATTTGTAGAGGTGAGTTAAAGGGAGATAGCTAATACACCCGAAGAGGCATGGCACGTGGAACTAGAAGAATCTAGCTCGGTGGACGAAATAAAGTGTTCAGTTCGAAATTCCAATCACCTGAAGAAGGCCAGCGCGTACAACGGTTGTTCTTTTTTGTTGCCCTCTGTCCTCAATAACGTTTTATCAGTTTCTTTCAATCTCGGTAACTCACTGCGTCTTAGTGGCTTTGTTGCCTTACTTGGGGTGAAGTGATGAAAGGGGAGTTGCACACAATCTTTAACCGAAGCGGTTTACCAGTTTTAGACTAATGATCTTTCTTTCTTTTTCTTGTTTTTTTTTTCTTGTTTTTGTTTTGTTTTGTTTTTTGCCTAACAAATACTAGATGACAAAAGAGAAAGCTTTCAAAAATCAGGATGTCGTGATGTGTGTTACTTTAAAATGAATCCACTACCACGCTACCTTCTCGCTGTTTCTTTACGACGAGGTATTATGTCTTGATGACAAGTAAACAATTGACACTCTCTAGGCAAAATGGCATTTTCTAAAGTCAGTGGACGCTGGCAAGGTTGATAGTCTGAATATCAACGAAATCTTCCGGAGGTTAATTATGGGAAAGTGTCTTCTTCATTCCCTTGCGAACAAATTGTCATTCGTAATTTCATTCGATCAAGCTGGCATAGCATTGACGAGAAGTTTCTTTTCTTTCAATAAAGCTACGTGATGATCGGAGAGATCGCAACAAATGGTTTCATCCCTACAGAGTAATTGGCCTTCATTAAATGCAATTGGCGAAAATGTCCACGAAAATTAGAATTGACAAAGTGTCCAATAAACAATAGCAAAAGAAAGAAAAGGAACAAGGCAAAATAATACTAAGCAAACTGTATATATGCAAGACAAAACTAGGAAAAGCAACAGTCTTCATCTACAATGTTCCGTGTCCTTTCATGACGTACGCGATCATGGCTCTCCACAATTTGCCCTCCTTCAGAGCTCTTAACAAATTTAGTCTTTTTGTTATCTCTCCTAAATCTTGTCCCGTCATTCATTTACTCATGCTTCTTCTTCTTCTTCTTCTTCTTCTTCTATGTGCCGTGTCCCTACAGGACGTACGCAATCAAGGCTCTCCACAATTTCTTGTCCTTTGTTGCTCTTAATAAATTTTGTCTTTTTGTTATCTCCTAAACCCCGTTCTGCCATCCATTGACACAAGCTTGTTTTTCTTCTTCGTTCTATGTACCGTGTCCTTTCAGGACGTTGGTGATCAGGGTCCTCCACAATTTCCCGTCCTTCGTAGCTCTTAATAATTTTAGACATTTTTTTGTTGACTCCTCTGAACACTGTTGCGTCATCCACTTACACAAGCTCGTTCTTGTTCTATAGAGATTTTCCAAGCGTAGCTTGGATGTGGCACAAGGCCGAAAGTAAGAGGCACCCTGTGAGGATCGAACTCACTACTCAGTCGTAATTGTTCTAGCGAGACAAGTTTGCTAACCATTAGACCACCTCGAGGTGCCCACTCGTTCTTGTTCTATATGCCGTTTCCCTTCAGCGCGTAGATGATCATGGCTCTCCCCAATTTCCCGTCCTTCGGGGTTCTTAATAAATTTTGTTTTTTTGTTAACTTCCCTAAAGCTTGTTCTGTTATCCATTTACTCAAGGCTGTTCTTCTTCTATGTGCCGTGTTCCTTGAGGATATAGGCGATCATGGCTCTCCACAATTTCCTGTCCTTCGTAGCTCTTAATAAATTTAATCTTTGTTATCTCTCATAAACTTTGTTCTGCCATCCATTCACTCAAACTCCTTCTTCTTCTTCTTGCCATGTCCTTTAGGGACGTTGATGATCATGGCTCTCCACAATTTCCTGTCTGTCGTAGCTCTTAATAAGTTTTATCTTTTTGTTATCTCGCCTAAACCTTTTTTCGCCATCGATTTATTCACTCCCGAAGTGGAACCCAGGTTCACTCCCTGAGGTGAGCACATGCTCTTTATTAACTTTTCTCGAATGTTGCTATTTTTCAAACACCGGCATCAGTTTGCTCACAGAAACTAATTTACAACTCAGTTTGAGATTATACTAACGAACAAGATCCAACCAAACAGTCTTCAGCATTCTTGGCCGTCGATCAAATCAAATTTACTTCCTCCATTCCAAACACAGACCTGTCCAAGAACTCAGGAGAGGACGATTTTAAAATACGATCATGACTCTCCAAAACTCGCTGTCCTTTGTAACTCTTAATGAATTTTATCTTTCTGTTATTTCTCCCAAATCCTGCTCCATGATCCATTTAATGAAGCTTATTAAGGATGTTATGCTTTGTTTTCTTTTGTCTCTCTTGTCATCAATCTTTCCTGTGAGTAACACATAGATATTTCAAGAGTCTTCCCGATCTTAAGTATAGTGTTTCCATTTTCTCTGAAACTTGGTCTTGACTCACATATTCGGTTCCTAACATCCTTCTAAAGGGCCGCATTTCTGTTGCTTCAAGTCTCTTCTTCATCTTTTAGGAGATTGTCCATCTTTCACTGACATACAGGAGGACAGATATCATGTAACAGTTTACTACTATTTTCTTTGTTTCTAACGAATTTTTATTTTCTGTTTCATAATACTCTGCTTAGCTTTTGGAAGGCATCTTTGGCTATCGAAATACGACTTCGGATTTCAGTGTCGCACTTTCCGTCCTCTGTTAAAACATTTCCCAGATATTTAAATGTTTGTACTTGTTTGATTTTGGTATCTCCCATTTGTCATTTGCATTTCGGGCTCATTCTTTTGCCAATATCTAAAAGTAATAAGGCAAAACCTTCACCAAGTAAGAGTGGTACAGGTTGGCAATCCCATATCCGAAATCGAAAACCTCTGAAAACAGAATATTTTTAGTGTAGTGTTTGGCGTGCAAAAAGCTTACCTATATGACCCACACCACTTAGGTATGATCTGGCAACAGGTGCTATGATCGGCCCGACTCTGCCTACTCTTCTCCCAGCCTGGCTGAACGACCTGAGCCCGCCAAACATCAGTTGTTGTCAAGCGCTCGTATTGGATAGACGTGATTCTGCTTTTCGCTGATTTTTTTTTCTTTTCGTAATTTTTGTGACTTTATACAGTGAAAATGTCAAAAAGAACTGCAGATAACCTTTATGGGTAACAGTGAGAAAAAGAAAAGGAAGCCCCTTATTTATTATCAATAACACAAAAAAAATAGAGCTTTTTTAAAAGCGGAATCGCGGTGTTCTGTAGGCGTTTGATTATGGAATATGATGCCGGAACAACAACTGTCTATAATTTAAAGAAGCAGAAAGACAGGTTACTTAAATCTTATGGTGAGCGTGATGGCCATAAACTAATGAACAATAGGAAAACACTACATCCGGCAAAATAAACTACAATATCTACTGTCTGTAGTTTTTCTTTACCCGCCTCTTTAGAAATTATTTTACGCTACTGTCGAGTAAGTGACAATATTGAGCGACAGAGAGGTAGGTGTGGTACGTATATCTTGGTGAACGACAAGAGGCACGGAAGCACAACTTCTATTTTTAGTTTATCGTTTGATGCTGTTCATTTCTAAGTTATACAAAGCATATGCTGTCTGAAATAAGTCAAATTATGGTCTTAATTATCCCTGTATTTCATTTATCAATATATTACTCTATAAATAAAATGTAATAATATTTGTACTCTTTTTTATCCCTCGTGGGGTGAATATTCAAACGTTTTTTGCTGCAATATTGTTTCAATTTCGGAAAACCAAAAAGAACGGAAAACCGAAATGTAACTGACCCCCAAGAATTTCGGATATGGGATTGTGTGCCTACAAAAAGAGATACAGACAAGAGGCTGTACGTCCTAACTACCGGAAGAAAAATATGGTGGATGAAACCGAGAATTGGTTCATTTTATTAGTTAGGAAGAAATCCCAGCATGCATCTTGTACGACTGGTGTATATATTTGGTAAGGGCGGAGGTTCTTAATGTCATTTCGGCAAGGACTGTAACTAACATTCTCTTTTACAAGAGAAATTGAATAAAATAAATATAGAGAGAGCCGGGATATGAACTCGGGTTGATGAGTCGTTTTTCTTTCTTTGTCGACGACGAACAAAAACATCCACTTTTCAAAACTGAAAAAACTATTAAAGGCTTTTAAATTGCAGTTTCTTTTTTCAATTTTTCTACTCATTATGGCCAATTCAGAAAGAATATTGTAAGAACAATTAATTTTTTTCGAACGGACGTCATAATAAGGGAATTAACTCGCTCCCTAGATGGAAACCAAATAAACCCTTGATGAGAACACTTTAGGACTACTGAGAAGAAAAGAGATTCAAGATGGCGGTCACGCATTCTCACATGTTCCCAAAAGAACTATTAATCTACCAATAATCCACCGGTCTCCATTCACATCTATTGCTATCCAATTCACGTTTACTCCTAGCAAGGATATAAAAGTCCTATTCTGTCAGTAATACTTAGCTTGATTTATGACCTATAACAATCCCTTTCTTCATGATTTTCAATGCATTGCTATAATAAAACTGTTGTAACCTAAGAAAGGTTACTGGATAATCAAACGAGGGTTGCTAATGAAAGATAATACTTAGGACACGAACAACACATATAAGATTTGCCAGCGGCGCGTAGAAGTAGTCAACTGCTAGAAGTGAGTCAAATGGATTCCACAATGAATCTCCAACTGCAGGATATCTACCAATCGCCCTACGCGGTCAGATGTGGCACAAGGCCGAATTTAATATGGGGTATCCGAGCCCATAGACTCGGCCAAAATTTCCCCGTAGACAACGTATAAAACGGAGTCGGATAGCTGTTTCCCAAAATAAGAATCTGCCCTTCGACACCTTTTTGCTTTCTATCAGAATAGCTGATGCTGACCTCCATGAGTGTGTCTCGTTGTGGCTTATCGAGCTAACATTCTCGGCTGATATGAAGTGTAAAGTTTATATTCAATCCATTGATTGGTCTACTGCTAAAAAATTGGTTCACTGTGTCATGCTAACCAATTTTTATCACCAGAATCTATTTTACATATTTCTAAGTCTACCATTCGTCCATGCTTTGAATATTGATGCCACATATGGTCCTGTGCTCCTGTTGTATATTTAGAGATTCTTGATAAAATCCAAAGAAGAATCAGCAATATTATTGGTCCTGACCTGGAATCATGGCTTCAGTCAGTTTCCCACTGCAGTAAAGCTGCTTCCCCCTATAGTAGTTGTTTGGATGAACTTTTCATACATACATACACAGACTATATATATATATATATATATATATATATATATATATATATATATATATAGAGAGAGAGAGAGAGAGAGAGAGAGAGAGAGACTATTTAGTGAAGCGAATCGAGTCCTGTCGGTCACTGTACGCTTAAATTCACCTTCGTCCCTGCCGTGCGCCGACGGCTTAGTGGTAGAATCTCCGATTAACACCGATTCAGTGGGGTTTCGATCCTAGCTAGATTGAACCGGACGTCTAGCCACACTGAAGAGCTATGATACAAAGAAGCAGACTGTCTGTAGATGACATTGTGTGTGTGTGTATATATATATATACATATATGGTGCTATAGGTAAATTCTCACCATTTCGTGCATGCTTTCTGTTTGTTTTTTTTATTTTGTCGACTGCACATTATAGTAGGGTCAGTTGAGCACAGTCTGTGGGGAAAAGTTGTGATCTTCCCTTACATCTGGCCACCTAACTCCCCAGACTCCAAGCCCTTTGATTATTGTGTGGGGCGCAGTTGAGCGAGAGACCAACAAAAGATGAACTGAAGGCGGCATTCACCAACTTAAACAAGGGGACCGTCCAGAAGGGTTGCAGGAGATTCCGAAGTCCTAATAGGTCGTGGTTGAAGTCAATGGCGATTTTATTGAATAAATTTACTTTCTAGTATTTAAAGAAAATTTTCTGTAATTTTTGTGAATATATCTGTTAAAAGGAGATGTGTTATTTTCATTTTTGCGTAATTTAGACGACAATTTATCCTTTGACGATATATATATATATATATATATATATATATATATATATATATATATATATATATATATGTAAAAAGTAATAGATTTTAATTTATTAATTCGATAGATTTTATCATTTTAAACGTTATTTTTTGTGGATACTCATATTTGAGTAAACGTCCCGTTTACTTGTTAAACAGTATCTTCAAGAATCCTCTAAAAATAACGTTTAAATTAATAAATAAAAAAACCCATTACTTCTTTAGAAATTGTTTTGTTTATGTTTAGATACGAAACTGAGCCTATATGAAAGATTTGGGAACACTAGACGAAAAGGATTTCCCTTAAAGGCACTCTATTGAGACTCTTACTTGGCAGGCAACGTTCTTCGTAGTTCAGTCGGTTAAAACACGTCGAATCTAACGACGGTATTTCTCTGCCCTGTGGGAAAGCGAATATTTTTCTTTAATAAGATGTAATATTCAGGCCTGCAGACGACAATAAATAAATATACTGTTTAATAAATAAACGGAGCGTCTCCTCAAATACTATCCGCACATATATAAATGCTTATACACCCATAGACACACACACATATATATATATATATATATATATATATATATATATATATATATATATATATATATCCACACACACATATCCATACATATATATAGACATGTATGCATATATTCCTACATACATACATGCACACATATTTACATATATACATACACGCATATACACGCATATACCCATATATGCATATCTACACATACATACATATACACATCTACTTACATATACATATATACATACATACGCACATACACATCTACATACATATACATGCACATATACACCCATATATACGCAAACACATACATAAATTGCTATACATATACATATATATATCTTTACATACATACATACACACATATATGTACACATACACACACGCGCGCATACATATATACATATACGCATGCATACACATATATATATACATACATGCCTATACTTACATACGTATACATACATGCACACACGCACATACACGCGTGCATCCACACATCCAAATACAAGCAAGTAAATACCCCTGTATATAAACACCTACACACACACATATATATATATATATATATACATACTCGCGTGCGCGTGTGTGTGTGTGTGCGCATGTATATATCTACACATCCAAATATAAGCAAGTAAATACCTCGGTATATAAACACTTACACATACATATACCAACATATGTGTATGCTTATAAATATATGATCACCTACAAACATAATTATAAGGATACATATCAACACACTTATGCCCATATCCAAATATCTATACGTATATATAGTATAATATAAGCGATTAAACCTATATGTAGAGACACCAGGTGTTATTTCAAGTATAGATAATTTAAACTATATATATATATATATATATATATATATATATATATATATAGTTTATGCAAACTTAGGTAATCCGTATGGGTAGACCTGAGGAGGATGATATCCAGATAGCTCAATGTAAGATTCAGAGCAGATATGTTTGAATAAAGACAGACCACGTTAAGATTCCATGTAATAAGCTATTTCACCATAAACCCTTTAACAGGGTTCTGGATCATCAGACTTTACTTCCAAAAGCTGAAATGAAAAATGAAAAGAAATTCACACGTTTTTGACGGACCTCATCAAGTATACGTAAAGTTAACGAAGTGAGGAAGTGAGGTAGGAGAGGAGTGTGTCGTATGTATCATTTTAGTTTCCTATTTTAACCCCAGTGTGTCAGCTAGATGTTGCTCAAATTTAACGCGTCTCGTCTCTAGATATAGGTGGCTGGGGGGGTGAATGATAAGAACGACATTAAAGGAAGACGTTACAACAACCCCAATAAATTACACGACAGGTTTCATTCAAGTTCTTGGACGCTGTCAGTTCGCGTTACTTTAACGTGCATATTTGGGAGATTAAGGTTTGATAAATATCTAAATGTTAAAACAATCTACGAAGAAATTAATTTGAAATTCGGTGGAATTTTGGGTATTTTCTATGAAACAATCGATTGGAAAAATCCATAGACAGAACATTGAAAGAGCAATCCATTTTATATTTAGTAATTTTTTTTTTCACTAAAACTTTTATCTTATAGCTTGTTAGGTTGACATCTATTCGTTTGATTTTTGTTCATTAAGTAAATTCGTGATTGTTTTTGATTTTTGTTCATGAAGTAAACTCGTGATTGTTTTTATGTAGCCAATTATCAACGGTTATTCCCATTTAAATAATTTTATTCTCCACACTGGGGTAGTATCTTTCAATCTCAATTAAAATACCAATCTAAACTTTCCCTTCGTGCTATTTAAAATTCACTTCCAATTGGAGAATATTAGAGGAGATGTTTGGAAGAGATGTCACTAGCAGAAAATTAGGTCCTTCTTTTACAATTTTTTATCTACACATGTCTCAACCCCTATTTGTAACCACATACCTATATCTTCTTATATGCCTATGAGTTCCTATATACACCTACACACACATTCACACGAAACGACCCTATGTATATTTCCATCTTTACACATATACACCTGCAGAGAAAACGCACATCCACATGTCTCCATACCTACCTCCATATATACTTATACTTACATATATACATATACACACAAGGATATCTGCATATCCATATATATTCATACGCACTTATATATATTTACACACCTATATGTATACACATATACACATACATACACACACACATATATGCATACATACATACACACATACATATACATAGACACATACATGCATATGCATACGCAATATGCAGCATATCTACATAATCACATATGCGTTAATTTTCACTTACATATATCTACACACGTATTTGTCCCTATCCTCATGTCCACCCGTGCATCCACTTAAGCCTGCGTTCGAAGACTATCTCAGTATTTAATTACATTATCTATATCTTTACACATATAATATTACCCGATCTTTCATATTTATGGCAAAACAAATAAGTACCTATCTAATTGTACATCTCCACACTCACAAAAAAAAACAAAAAAAAACCCTGGTATGCTTCTTTTTCCGTATAAAAACATTTACATGTACATATCAACAGGTGAAATAATCATGGGAAATAATCATGAGAAATAATCATATAGGAACAGCAATTTTGAATGTTTTATATTCCTTTTGTTTTTAGAAATATTACTATGCACCCGTGAACGCTAACACATGACTATATGTATACAACTATGATAATGTATTTGTACACTGAGACACTTGTTTATATGTACATGTATATGTTTTTATACGGAAAAAGAAGCATACCAGTTTTGTTTTTTTGTTTTTTTGAGTGTGGAGATGTACAATTAGATAGGTACTTATATGTTTTTCCATTAATATGAAAGATCGGGTAATATTATATGTGTAAAGATATAGATAATGTAATTAAATACTGAGATAGTCTTTAAGTGGATGCACGGGTGGACATGAGATAGGGACAAATACGTGTGTAGATATATGTAAGTGAAAATTAACGCATATGTGATTATGTAGATATGCTGCATATTGCGTATGCATATGCATGTATGTGTCTATGTATATGTATGTGTGTATGTATGTATGCATATATGTGAGTGTGTATGTATGTGTATATGTGTATACATATAGGTGTGTAAATATATATATGTGCGTATGAATATATATGGATATGCAGATGTCCTTGTGTGTATATGTATATATGTAAGTATAAGTATATATAGAGATAGGTATGGAGACATGTGGATGTGCGTTTTCTCTGCAGGTGTATGTGTAAAGATGGAAATATACATATGGTCGTTTCGTGTGAATGTGTGTGTAGGTGTATATAGGAACTCATAGGCATATAAGAAGATATAGGTATGTGATTTACAAATAGGGTTGAGACATGTGAGAAAAAAAAATCGTAAAAGAAGGGCCTAATTTTCTGCTAGTGACATCTCTTCCAAATATCTCCTCTAATATTCTCCGATTGAAGTGAATTTTAAATAGCACGAAGGAAAGTTTGATTGGTATTTTAATTGAGATTGAAAGATACTACCCCAGTGTGGAGAATAAAATTATTTAAATGGGAATAACCGTTGATAATTGGCTACATAAAAACAATCACGAGTTTTTTAATGAACAAAATCAAAAAACAATCACGAGTTTACTTAATGAACAAAAAAATCAAACGAATAGATATCAACCTAACAAGCTATAAGATAAAAGTTTTAGTGAAAAAAAAAAATTACTAAATATAAAATGGATTGCTCTTTCAATGTTCTGTCTATGGATTTTTCCAATCGATTGTTTCATAGAAAATACCCAAAACTCCACCGAATCTCATTTAATTTCTTCGTAGATTGTTTTAACATTTACATATTTATCAAACCTTAACCTCCCAAATATGCACGTTAAAGTAACGCGAACTGACAGCGTCTAAGAATTTGAATGAAACCTGTCGATCGGGGTTGTTGTAGCTTCTTCCTTTAATGTCGGTCTTATATCTAGAGACGAGACGCGTTAAATTTGAGCAACATCTAGACGGCACACTGGGGTTAAAATAGGAAACTAAAATGATACATATGACACACTCATATCTCTCTCTCCCTCACTTCCTCACTTCGTTAACTTTACGTATACTTGATGAGGTCCGTAAAAACGTGTGAATTTCTTTTTCATTTTTCAATTCAGTTTTTGAAGTAAAGTCTGATGATCCAGAACCCTGTTAAGGGGTTATGGTGAAATAACTATTACATGGAATCTTAACGTGGTCTGTCTTTTGATTCAAATATATATATATATATATATATATATATATATATATATATAATTAATAAAAAAATTTCATATTAATTTAATTCTGGTTGTTCGTCCGTTTCTTAGTTAATTACTTTGTAACATTACGCCCTGCCAACACCTCATAAATAATTGACTATTCCCTATTCATGTTTAGACTGTGTGGAAAAACGGAGAACCCAATTCACAGATACTGTTTGGTTTCTGTGAGAAAAAATAAAGGAAGTATTTAACGTCTGCTTCAATGAAATGAAAAATCTTGTCAGTTTTGAGTGGCTTTATTTTGTTTTAAGACATATCAATGCTTACAAGATATTTTAGAATAAATTCGTATGATGGAATATGCATTCTTTGTAAGAAATCAGTTTGTAGGAGATCAGGTTTCATTGGCGTATTTTTGTAAAGAGGGGTTTTGTCCAGAGTCTGGTTTCATGGATGTATTCTTTTCGGATATACAGTTTCTAGGGAAGTTGGTTTTATTGAAATTCTCATTTCGTTTATATTTTTTTGGTATAGGTCCACTGTTTTAAGAAATAATATTATGTCACCCATTTTCACTTTTTCGAAGAGCTCATACATGTTGTTTATATTATACTATTTTTGTCTTGAGAGAGTAAGGTCTGAACACTCAGTTAATATAGATTTAATAGTGTATGCTGTTTCACATACTGACTGATCTTCCTTGTTTAGCAAGTACGAGTGGGTTATTCTCATGTGGTCAATGTGTAAGTGGACCAGTACTACTTCTTCCTTTCGAAATTTTCTGAAAGCCGTTTTCATTCTCCTACTTTGGGCTGAATTGCAAAGAGTTTATTGTGTGGGCTATCTTCTCAGCAGCATTGCCTTTCCTTTTTAATATACTTGTTAATGAGCTCCTTAAATTCGATGTATGGAATTTAGGTCCTTGTGTGTAGAGCAATATCTAAAGCTGATTTATCTACTATATCCTGTTTATTGTTACCTTCAACTCCAATGTAGCTAGGAATCCAACATAGTATGATGTCGCTATATTTGCAAGTATTCCTCATTTTCCATATTAGTTTGATAATCAGTTGGTTTTTTGGATTTTTTTTCTTCTTATTAGCCGTTAGTCTGAAAGAATTAAGAATTTTTTTGTTTGTTTGTTCTGTGTCAATTTTGAATCTTTTCAATTGTACTCTCTTAAATAATGACATGCATCCATACTATTGTTATTGCAATATATTGGTAAAGTTAAGTTCAAACATTTAACGACGCAATAAAGGACTTACCATTAGTATTTTATAATTGGTGGAACTCGAAAGGAAACTTATTCCATCATTAACTTATTACGACTTCTACTGCCATGAGATTGAACGATAACATTGAATCAGTTGTTAAGTTTGCTGCTCGCAAAGTCAGTTCCCTGTGTCGTGCTAGACAATTTTCTTTTTAACGGTGTCTATCTTTATCTATATTTATAAATCTACCATTCGTCCTTGCTTTAAACATTGCTGCCACATCTGGCCATGTGCTTCTGCTATGTATCTAAAGATTCTTGACAAAGTCCAAAGCAGACTTTGCAATACCATTGGTCCTAACCTTGCATCTCGGCTTTAGTCCCATTCACACCGCAGTAAGTCCTTTAGTCTTTTCTCTAATTACTTTCATAGCAGTTGTTGAGATGAGTTATCTTCATTGATAACTCGACTTTACAAACTTATTGAATTGGTGAAGAGGTCTCATTATTTCACTGTAGAAATCGATAGATGTAACTGTAAGTTCTCTTCTAATAGTTTCTTCACTGGCACTTGTTGCTTGTGGGACAGTCCTCCGGTTTTTTGTTTACCTGTTGTATGAATCCAATTCTCATCACCCAAGCTATGGGTTAATTAGTAATACCTGCATCAGGAAGTCATTATTACCCCAAAAACTTCTTGCAATCTAAAATAAATATCTTCTAGCTGTAAATGACTCGCAGAATCTGTAAATTTAAATCAGTTAATTTTTCTATCAAATACAATCTTCAAAAATTTCCATGCAACTTTAATCGCCATCGTCTGTCTTTTGTATCCTGCTCTTTTATTGCTCTTTCTGTTTCTTGTACTCCCAATAATTCTTTGCGTCTTGGTGGTTTTATCGCCTTGTGTAGCGTGGAATGATTGAAAAAGGAAAATTACACAGTGAGGCAGAGAGGACGGACATTTTTGAAATTACTCAGCGACAGTGGGATTGACATATGTCCGACAGGTACCATTCAACACGTGGTGTCTTAGCATTGTTTTTTCTTTTTCTTTTAAGTTGAAGCCATGACGTTGTAGATAGGGCATCACGTGTTCACCCACGACAGTTTCGTGAAAAATAACGAGTCTGTCACAACAGTTCATCGTAAGTTTCGTCAACATTCACCAGGCTGTTACATTTCGTAACACAATCTTACGTTGGTTTCATGCCTTAATACACGAGATACACTAATGAATAGCAGACCTGTGGGGGAGCACGATCGGTTCGTACCCTAGAAAATGTGGAACGCGTCAGACAAGCTTTGCAGCGCAGTTCGAATTGCTCTGTTCGGAAGCATGCTACTGGACTTTGGATCTATAATCATTCGGTAAGACCGATTTTGCATGAAGAACTGCATTTCACTCCTACAAATTGGTCATTGGATAACAGTTGACATTAGGGGACTATACATAGGTTCTTAACTTCGCACGTCAGATGGATGCAATTTTTGAGGCAAATGACAACCACATTTAATTAATGAGTGAGAAAATTCATTTTCATTTCAGTGGCATGGTGAATCAACAGAATTGTCGTTATATGGCTCTTGAAAATCCGAGAGAACTGCACTAAAAGACCACTGCCCAGCCCAGATGTGGCGTTTAATTATCCATAATGGAAATGCTGTTACTGTGAACTCCGGGCGTTACATCGAGATGATAAACAACTTCTTTGTACCTGAATTACGACGAAAATGTATTCCTATCCGACTTGTGTGGTTTCAACAGGATGAGGCGACGTCCCACATAGCCAGATTATCAATGGACGTTTTACGCGCTCTCTTCGGTGTCCGCCACATTTCCAGATTTGCTGACACTCCTTTGTCCCCTCGGTCCATTGATTTGTCCATGTGTAATTTTTTTTTGGGGGGGGGCGGAACCTCAAGATACGTGTGTATGAGCATAAGCCCCGTATATATATATATTGAATGAAGTCGGCCAAATCAACAGAGCAATGCTAGAAAGAGTGGAGATCAACTTCCAAGAACACCTTCAGAAATGCAGCAATGAAAAACAGACACTATATGAGTGATTCTGTTTTGCACACTTGATTTTATCAAATGCCAATTCAATACGAAAAAATTGATATCAATAAAAAAAAAAAATTGTAGCTTAAATTAATGAATTTTTCAAAAAAGCCTGTCCTCTCGGCCCTAACCTGTATAATTCATCAACAATTTAAATAGCAAAACCTTGAAATTTTCACGGTTTATTTCTGGTATATTTATAATTGTCTAATCTGAATGCAAAGCAGTTCTCTTTGAAAGCGCACAGAATTAGCCATACCTATTCTTTTATCCAAGACTGACACTAATTGGTCGATATTGGAAGTCAGCAAGTAGGGGAGAAAAATCACAATGTAACGAAGTTTTGTTCAGTTTTATTTTGGTCTTTTCGTTAAAGAATAGACGCATAAAAGTGATACTACTCTTAGTGACTCGGGTATCTATAACGACAGGTATCTGTAAAACTTGGCCATTTCACCATTATTCTTGAGTTCCACTTCCTGCTCCTTCTTAATCTCCTCCCCTAACCACATTCTCCTCCCTCACGTTCAGCTTTTCTTCGTTTTTCATCATTCACTATCACTCCTTCGTTCATCTATTTTTCATCTATTTTTCATTAATTCGCTTTCTCTTTCTTTTACCCCTCCCACTTCTTTTTTTGTGTTTCGTGTCCTTTTTCTTCTCTCCGCATTCCTCTCTATATAAATCCTCCTTCCTTGTTTTTTTCTTTTTTCTCTCCTCCAGCACCCCCACCACCACCACAGTTTTCTTCTTTTTCTTCGTTTTTTACGTGCTTCAACTCCTAGTGTTCATTCTCTAGATCCGCCTTTTCCTAACTATTCAAATACCCACTTTGTTTGTTCTTACTTCCATCGGCTCTTTCATCTTCTTTTTATTATTCACCTCATCCTCTTCTTCCTTCTCTTTCCCCTCCTTTACGTTCTTCAACCCCTTCTCCTCTTTCTCTTTCGTCTTCTCGTTCTCCTCGTCCAGATCTGCCTCTTCCGAACTATTCATATCCCACCCTTTGTTTGTTCTTACTTCCTTCGGCTCCTTCATCATCTTTTTTTTATTCACCTCACCCCGCCTCCTCCTCATTTTTCTTCTCTTTCTCCACCTTCACGTTATTCAAATCCTGCTCCTTCTCTTTCTCCTTCACCAAAACCTTCCTCTTCTTATTGTGGCGGTGGTGGTTTATGATCTCTTTTTCGAGCCAAGAATTTTTCTGCAAGCAATCCTGCGTCTATGCAAGTGTCGCTTCAAAGGTAATATATCCTATTTTATTTTATCTGTCAGTGGCAGATGTTTGGTATTGCTAGAGTGGTTGAACTTTGCCATCAAAATTGTACCCATTCATATTCGTCAATGGCGACAGCGATTTCTGGAATAAGCTACGTTTACGGGCGCCGGAAACTGGGCCTGATCGTTGTGGAAAATAATGGACCAGTGGAAGTGACTGTTGAAAAGCATATTTTTAGTGACAGAAAAGCAGAAAACCGCGCTCACTGTATATGTTTTAATTTCCTGGTAAATAAATAAGAAACAATACATTCGTGGGGTGGGGCTCTCTATCTCTCTCTCTCTTTCTCTTTCTCTCTTTCTCTCTATCTCTTTCTCACTCTCTCTCTCTCTCTCTCTATCTTTCTCTCCCTCAAGGAAAAGATAGTGTAAGGAAAGAAGAATATGACGAAAAGGAGAAATAACCACGACATTTCACACACACACACACACACACACACACACACACACACAACAAAAGAGGAAAAATCAAATTAACTCGATTAATAACGGCATCCCAACAAACGCATTTAGAAATTGCATCATCAAACTTACTATGAGGAAGGTGAAAAATGAGAAGAACAGAAGTTGATTACTGAAACCTCCTGAAGAGTGGATTGATTAATTGCAAAAATTTTCATCTACGAAATTCTAGAATTGAGGTGCTGAACCTAACTTCAATCAGATAATTTAGATAATCGTCGAATGTGGACTTTTTCAAGGCAAAAACGAAATGAAAAAGTCCACATTGGACGAAACGCGTTGGCTATTAATACAGTTTTCCTATTGTCTTTTACCTTCACGATTTCGTCTAGCATGAAACAGACTGTCGCCTATAAGTGTTGATTTCTATGTTCACTTTTATATTTACATATATATATATATATATATATATATATATATATATATATATATATATGATAAAAAGTTTTACCTTATGTTATATTTATGAGTTAAAGTGCTCAATATCAGGGATAGAGCGTATATAAATATAAAAGTGGACATTCAAGTCAACACCCAGAATCTTTTTTATACTTAAATGTAATCTTCACATCTTGTAGAAGAATTATATTCTATGTGCTTTATATTAAAATTTACTTTTAAAAAATATTTACATATTACAATACCTTAGTTACCTTCCTTGATGTTTGCACATGTGCCTACATGATAGCATTTAAAATTGCACAGTACATAACCGTAGCGTTTTTAACTTCATAAAAAATACAATTTTCAGATGAGCACAATATTTTTCTTAGAAAAAACAACACCCAGTGATGACAATGTCGAAAGTACTCGAAAGAAAATTAATATGTATCAACATGGTAATTTTCTTTCTTTAATAAGAATACTAACAAAATTGTCCATAATTATGAGAGGATTCTATTAAAAATAAGCAGACAAAACTTGTCTAAATTATTTAATAAGACACATCTTAATGAATACATGCTGCTAAAATATACACCATATATATATATATATATATATATATATATATATATATATATATATATATATAATTAAATCAATAATATGTCATAAATCGATACACAATTGCAGTTGTGTTTTGACGCATATCAATGCGTCTCCTCAGGTGATTGTAAATTACTAGCGAGTGAACCATTAATTTAATTTCAAAAGCAAAGTACCTCCTCTCTTTTCGGGAAAAATATAGGCTTGAGGGCTTAACCTTGATCAGCCAATTAGAAATTGCCTACGTTAAATTCAAACTAAGCGAAAAAGAAAAATTTTTTTTTAGAAAAGTGTCATGACAGGAAGTTGTCTTACACAGATCGCAGACATTAGTTTAAAAACTGATACATAAGGTTACGTTAATTCGTAAAGTGTATATAAATCAGACAATCAAGAAATAAAAGCGGGGAGGGTAGGGAGGTAATTTAATGGCAACTAGTTATATGCTTTGAGAGTTCCCTACATAAAATTTTTGTAGTTGATAAATAAGAGGCAACTTTAAAAAACTAGTAAGTAATTTAAACGGATAGAGTTATTTGGCAAATTAATATGCAAAAGTTAAGTAAAGAGCATCGATATAAGATGTTAAAAATACCAAAAAATCAATGCAAAATGTTAAAAATATAAACCAAATACCAGCACATTCATATAAGATGTTAATAATACTAACAGGCGATTAATACAGAACTATATTAAATCTGAATTAATCTTACAAATAAAAACAATAACCCATATAAGGTGCATCGTAGTTCGTTTACTAAAAATATAATAAAAAGCATTATCAAATTACAAAGTTTAACTAAACTGCAAGCAAAAGGTACACTATGTCTACAATTTACAGTTAATTCCCTTCTTTGATTTAACCAGGAGGTTTTATCAAAAATTCTGAAAATTGGAATTGCACTGTATCCGTTCTCATCCTACCTGGATGTGTTTGGGGGGGGTGCTTGTAAAAATATATATATAATATTTTTGTATTGTTTGATAAGTATTATTTGAAATATTGGAATTTCTTGTTTTTATTTTCCTCCATATCTCATTCTCTGGTGAAGCTTTAATAAAATTGGAACACGTTAGATTGATAAACGCTTCTTATTTGTTCTTTATTTTATCATTTTGTCGGATTCCGATTCATATTTGATCTGTATTCGACCCCCAACTTATATATATATATATATATATATATATATATATATATATATATATATATATATATATATATATATATATATATATGGACAAAAATAAGTGAATGCAAGATTTAAAACCGTTATAATGCAAAGTTAGCATTTATTGAAGCAACAACATATATTCTGGAACAAATAGGTATAAAATGGGGCTTCTCGTCTTTGTTCCTGCACTATGCGAGTGCTCATAAAACAAGGAACACTTTAAAACAGGAAACTGTTGCTCTATCAACAATTAATCCTCTGATAGAAAATTTTGAAACTACAAAGACACTGCATAATATTTCTTCAAGTGGGAGACATTCCTTAGAATTTGAGCGTACATCCCAAATTATGGATAGTCTGTCAATAATTGGGTCAAACGTACAACTTTGGATCTACAACAAAATAGCGGAACAAGTAAACATATAATTTTATCAAATTCAAGCGATAAGTCTGTTTAATTTTTCACGAAATTTTCCAAACGCCGTATATGTTGTCACACGCAGAGATTAAATTTATGTTTTGTCCAATGATCTACAAACGAAAGGAAATTGTGGAGAGCAATGATCGTCTACAATATGAAGGGACACGACTCATAGAACAACAATTTCTTTATTTTCTTCTATATCCCGAATAAAAAAGCAAACCTATTCTGATTTCGTCATCACTCAAAAAAAGCAATTTGTAACATTTGTGCAAAACAATGATCAATTTTACAAATGCGGGTAGATCGCCTTTAATCAATTCAAATGGTTTCTTTATGATAGAAAGAAAATACGTTTCCTGCATTTGAAATATCTCTAAGTGTCAAGAGCAGAATCTAAAAACTTTCAATTGCTGCCTTTTAGCGCTTTCATCACTTTCTTGAAAGAAACTGACATTTTCAATGTAAAATGCAATAATAAGTAGCGACAATCCCAATCCCCTCATAGTATTCTGTTAAGATAACAGCAGTTGGCCGAGACACGTTTTCCCGCTAAGGAAGGTGGATTCATTTTAGCCGTTGACTTTCTCAATGTGCCTAATAGACAAAAGAAATGTGCGTTTTCGTATTGTGCACTCGATACGACATCGCTGTGTGGATTTCTTCCTCGATTAAAATCAAAGGGTCAGGGTTCAGGTTTCTCCCGATCAACTCTCACGTATCCGTAACCAATGCTAGTGGGTGGACATCGGCTGTGGTTTGATCTGGAGAGTGACGGACTTCCTTATGTTTATTTTACGCTAGACACGCTACGCGGGAAGGGATAGCACTCCGGCTTTCAACACAGACTTATAGAGGGAAAAGTTTTAGTGCTCAGCTACGCTGCAACTCTACGAATACATACAGTTACGGAAATTATGATGGTGATACTCCACGTAACCAAATTTTATATAGATGTTTTCATTATAAGATACTTAAAAAAATGAAGTTACGTGATGTGTAAGCTGTTCAACGGTTATCAACGTAGAAAAGAGGTCTGCGAGCCGAGTTCGAATTCCAGATTAGTCGGTTGCATTCATCTTCGCGAATGAATGAACCCATTGGACCACTGCTTTGTAGAACTGACTTCCAAGATGATTCACTACAACCTTAATTTTTCAAGTCTGGAGTCAATCGTTTCCTTACCCATATATTGTGTCTCTCACTTCATAACACACTATCCCGAGTGGCTCTTGGGCCACGTAAAGAGTGTTTCATTCAGTACCCTTAGAAAAAGTATGAATCCAGTGAACCACCGCTTTGTAGAACTGACTCCCAAGATGATGCTTTTCCGAGCACTACAATCTTATTTTGTTCAAGTTTAGGAGGTTTCACCTAGGTGTAGTTAATTAAGATGTATTTTATTTTTTTGTTTTTCGGAATACTAGTTGCAGCGTTTATTACGTGATTTACGTGTCACTTATCAGACCAAAGTGCTATAAAAAAAACAAAAAAAAACATCTATCTATCAACAATTTACAAGAACCGTTAAAAAAAATTCTGATCAAAAACGCTAAAATTCTATATAAAACACATTACCGGAAACATCTCGTTATAAAGAGTTGCCCTGTATAATAAACAACTCCCTTCCACTATCATACACACCTTATTTAACAGTGGGAATGGCGCGTTGAATGTATTTTTAAAGAATAGAAAGACGCTCACTCGAATTCCAGCTACGTTCAACACTCTGGAAAAACGAAATAGAAAATTAATGAAATTCATTTTTACTCTCATCTTAATAAATATGTCTGATAATTTAGTTAATATCAACCCTGACGAGATTGACTAAGGAAGCAGCAACTTTTTTCTGCTTATTTCTGAACAAGTAGTGCCTTAGATTGTTCGTACAGTATATATGTATTATGTGTTTTCGTGTGTGTACATGTATGTGTATATGTCTCACTGCGAGAAACAAATCGTTACTTATCACTTCAAGCCCAGAACGCCATCATGTTCCTTACCAGATAGAAACTGTAGTTGCGTTTGCTTCCTTTTTATGGAAGAGCGCTCATTACTAGGGAAACAGGAAGTTATCCGGGATTGGACTATAAATTGCCAAGAGGAGTCGCGGTGGGTGGTCAGTGGTCAGTAGGATGGGAAAAAATGTAGCTAACAGAAGGTACACAAGTCGATAACTGATCAGTATGCGCTGGGTGACCGTGGAGAGGCGATAAGATGTTTAAAGACACGAAAGCCCTAATGAACCTCGGCTAGAAACATCAGTGACGATGTGTACCAAAGGTTTTAGAATCAACTTTGATTCCTGAATTAATGTATTTAAACAGAATTTAAATCAATCAAAATAAGAACCCTGAACATCTATGCATTTCTGCCATCAAGTTACAAAGTTATCTATGCCTTTACGATAAAACACTTAAAGTTTAGGCATATTCTTTGCAACGAAATGACTTTTGGCATCAAAATATTGTCAAGATACTTGAAAAAGTGGCAGACAGGGGAATATGGTGGATGTGGCAAATCTTTGTATCCTAAATCGGTGAGCTTCTGCAGTGGAATCCTGGCGACATGTGACCGGGCATTGTTATGAAGCAGAATTGGACCTGGTCGATTAACCACTGCTGGCCGCATTTTATTTAACTGAATGGGCATTTCATTTAGTATCTGGCACTGAACTTCGGTAGTGATGCATCGGTAGGATCCCAGAACGTTGTAATTGATAGCGCCAACGACGGACCACCAGACAGTCATCATAATCGTTTGTCGGTGCAATTTCTGTTTTTGGAGAGTGCTTGGCTGCTTTGTCATGATCAAGCCATTGAG
The DNA here is from genome assembly GCA_903632075.3 of Acanthosepion pharaonis. Taxonomy (NCBI): domain Eukaryota; kingdom Metazoa; phylum Mollusca; class Cephalopoda; order Sepiida; family Sepiidae; genus Acanthosepion; species Acanthosepion pharaonis. The sequence goes on from CAHIKZ030000553.1 coordinate 1,067,148, forward strand.
CCGATCGTTTACGATTATCATAAAGGTTCCATTTCTCATCAGAATTCACTAATCGATCAAGAAGGGGATCAATCGAATTCCGCATATGCGATATCGAATACATTTCAAAGCGTCGAACTTTTATTGAGTTCATGTGGAACTCATTTATCGAGTTTCTCCATCTTACTAATGTTCTTGAGATTCGTCAAAATGCTGACATCTAATATCTAAGACATTTCTCTGGCGCCTTGACGTAGGTTATTTTTGACAAGTGTTTTCTAATGTTGACTGTCAGTTGCAGATGGACGTCCTCTGCCACTTTGATCTTTAAGACTTGTCTCCCCACTTCAGAAGCCAGCGCCGTACAGACCGATCACAAGTGGACCCTTCACACCCCCACTCTGTTAATGCTAGAAGCATTTTGAGAAGCATCATGACCAAGATGGAACTCATGCAAGCATTGAATACTGTTGCCATATCTCGAGGTTCTTGACAAAATCCATAGAAGGATTTGTAATGTAATCGGTCCTGATTTGGCATCTCGAATTCAGTCTTTCTCACCGACATGACGTGGCTTCCCTTTGTCTTTTCTACAGATATTTTCATGGCAACTGCTCTGACGAGTTTTCTCCTACCGCCCTGACTATATCAATATAATCGTCCTTCTAGATTGGCATCAAGGTTCCACCCTTTTACTGTTGAAATAACTAAATGCAACCACCACTGCTATGCCAACAGTTTCTTTTCTCGCACTTCCCACCTGTGAAACTCTCTTCCGTTTCTTGCTTCCCTGATAACTACAATCTTCAAAAATTTAAATGCAATGTCAACCGCCATCTTCTGTCTTCTTGAACTTCTATCATCTTTTGTCCTTTCCCAATCTTATTCTGTCTTCTTCTTGAACTTCTAATCCCATCATTCCCGCCTTTTTTGTCCTTAAACGTATCTCTTCATTCCGGACATTATCCGAACAGCCTCAATCCTATTTTCTAGTATATTCTCAGTATTTCTGATATAAAATTTAAAAAGAGAACATTTGAATCCTTAGGAATGAGTAATATATATTTGTGCAACTATTATTATAATATATTAGAACGCAATTAAAATGTTTATTCTTAAATCGGACATTTTTTTCCCAACAGCCCAATCCTATTTTCTAGTATATACGCAGGGTGCATCAAGTATTTGAGAACAGAATATTGAAGGAGATTGATATAAAATTTAAAAAGAGAACATTTGAATCCTTAGGAATGAGTAATATATATTTGTGCAACTATTATTATAATATATTAGAACGCAATTAAAATGTTTATTCTTAAATCGGACATTTTTTTCCAGCCCAAATTTTCTAGTATATAGCAGGTGCATCAAGTATTTGAGAACAGATATTGAAGGAGATTGATATAAAATTATTTTCTAGTATATACGCATTATAATATATTAGAACGCAATTAAAAATGTTTATTCTTAAATCGGACATTTTTTTCCCAACAGCATCAAGTATTTGAGAACAGAATATTGAAGGAGATTGATATAAATTTTAAAAGAGAACATTTGAATCCTTAGGAATGAGTAATATATATTTGTGCAACTATTATTATAATATATTAGAACGCAATTAAAATGTTTATTCTTAAATCGAACATTATTTTCCGAAAAACCAACAAGTATATAGTGCATCAAGTATTTGAGAACAGAATATTGAAGGAGATTGATATAAAATTTAAAAAGAGAACATTTGAATTAGGAATGATAATATATATTTGTCAACTATTATTAATATATTAGAACGCAATTAAAATGTTTATTCTTAAATCGGACATTTTTTTCCCAACAGCCCAATCCTATTTTCTAGTATATACGCAGGGTGCATCAAGTATTTGAGAACAGAATATTGAAGGAGATTGATATAAAATTTAAAAAGAGAACATTTGAAACTTAGAATTAATATATATTTGTGCAACTATTATTATAATATATTGAACGCAATTAAAATGTTTATTCTTAAATCAAATTTTTTTCCAACATTTTTTTCCCAAGTATTTGAGAACAGCCCAATCCTTTTAGGAATGAGTAATATATTTTGCAACTATAGTATATATTAGAAGGGTTAAAACTTAAATTTTTTGAGAATTTTCTAGTATATACGCAGGGTGCATCAAGTATTTGAGAACAGAATATTGAAAATTGATTAAAAAAAGAGAACATTTGAATCCTTAGGAATGAGTAATATATATTTGTGCAACTATTATTATAATATATTAGAACGCAATTAAAATGTTTATTCTTAAATCGGACATTTTTTTCCCAACAGCCCAATCTTATTTTTCTAGTATATACGCAGGGTGCACAGTATTTGAGAACAGAATATTGAAGGAGATTGATATAAAATTTAAAAACGAACATTTTTAGGAATGAGTAATATAATTCGCAACTATTATTATTAGAACGCAATTAAAATGTTTATTCTTAAATCGGACATTTTTTTCCCGAGCCCAACCTATTTTCTAGTATATACATGCATCAAGTATTTGAGAACACTATCAGGAGCTTGTTCTTCCAGAATATTTGAATTGGAAGAAATTATGTCACCTCGTGTTTATTCTTAAATCGGAATTTTTTTGTCAATTAGTCGTTTAGACTCGAATCGGGAACAAATGATGACGACTCGTGTGGAAAAATTTCAATTCAAATTAGAACGCAATTAAAATGTTGATTCTAAATCGGACATTTTTTATCAGCCCAATCCTACTGAATCATGCATCAAGTATTTGAGAACAAAATTAAATACAAAATAAATTTTCAAGAACATTTGAATTTGAATGTAATATATATGGCCTTTATTATAATAATGATATCGCAATTAAAAATGTTTATTCTAAATCGGACATTTTTTTAGCCTAATCCTATTTCCTGAAATCAAAGTATCCACTGAATCATTGCTAGAAAATTTAAAAGAGAACATTTGCGTCGTTTGCCTATTCATTGGTTTATCTTTGGACATTTTTTCCCTAACCCGATAATCTAGTATATAGTCTGTCCTCAAGTATTTGAGAACAGAAGATGAGAATGATATAAAATTTACATTTGAAACCTAATGAGTAATATTTTATGAGGTGATTATTTTAGGATTAAAAGTATTGTCATCCTTTTCTAGTATTCCTTCATATTTGAGAACAGCCGATTATATAAAATTTCCGACATCTAGGAATGAGTAAATATATTTTGGCAACTATTATTATAATATATGTAGAACGCAATTAAAATGTTTAACCTTCGGAATTTTTCAAAAGTATATCATCTTTGGCATCAATATAAAATTTTTCGACCCCTCTGACTATTTTTTTTGTCCTATCCAAATTCCTTTTTAATCCCTAAACAGCATCAAGTATTTGAGAAAGAAAATATTGAAGGAGATTGATAAAATTTCACACCAAAAGAGTAAAAAATTAATTTTTTAAAAGTTTGTTCTTATGTCTTTTTTTCGCTTTATATATATATATATATATATGAATGTAATATATGTGTGTGTGTGTATAATATGTGTGTAAAATGTTTATTCTAAATCTTCAGTATTCATATCTGGACGTGAAGGAGTGATATCATTTGGTTCTAGAACCTATTATTATAATATATTTAAATCTTCCGAAAACCAATTAATTTTTATATCTTTTTAATCCCCAAACAGGGAATTATTAAATGTTCCTTCACTACCATGGAGTTCTTAGTAATGTTTGTTCTGCTTTTAATAATTTAACTATCCGTCTCTTCCAAAGTTATACAGTGTAACCCGGATATAATAAGAATTCACCCAGATATAAGAGAAACCCGGATATAAGAGAGATTTTCTTCTGGTCCCAAATTAGAGCCTGTGTTAATTTATATAAAATAGACCAAACCCGGATATAAGAGAAACCCGGATATAAGAGACTTCTTCTCCGGTCCCGACAACTGTCTTACACTGTACAATTCAGAAGAATCATGCAGTCCTCAGTAGTATAGGTCCATAACTTGTTACATTGATAAAGCTTTCCTGTTGATGTGGAAAGTAACCATGAGTGCAACCTTCTTTCCAAACTAGTCGGGTATTTGGGGGTAATTGGTATTATTATTATTATTATTATTATAAGACTTGATCTTATTTTATTTTATTATTATTGTTTTATAATGTGTCTGCGGTGTCATAACCAATGACCTAGCGTTAGCGAAGAATGAATATTCGGGAAATATGCTACCCGAGAGCAAACCATACTTAAATCTGACGTACTTTGACCTCTCGACTACGAAGCGGATATTTTTCTAAGGTTTATCGAATATTCAGGCCGGTAGATGGAAATGAATAAATATCAATCAGTCAGTTATGTGCCATGCGTGATACACGCTTAAGCGATCATGTATCGAAAGATACATGACTGACGAGGCGGATTTTTTCCGTAGTAGATTGCCATTTCTTTCGGTGTTAGACCGGTTGCCATCCAAGGCTATAGAACCTGGTCTGTCCCTACTATTTACCCATAGTTGGAGGGGAGAAAAAGAGAATTCATATCTTTCCCAATGGTATTAGCACGTAATGGATTCGACTGGAATTCGAACTCGTCTCTCCGATTCCTCAATCCGAGCCGCTATCCATTATTTTAGGGATGCACGGTGGAGTAATGGATAGAGGCTCGGATTGAGAAATGTATGTATGAATCCTCTTCTCCTCCCAACTATGGGTAAATAACAGGACAGACCGGGTTCTATAGCCTTGGATGGCAACTGGTCTAACACAGAAAGAAATGATAACCTACTATGGAAAAAAATCCGCCTCGTCAGTCATGTATCGAAATATATATGATCGCCTAAGTGTGTATCACGCATGGCACATAACTGACTGAATAAATATACTGTTTAATAAATAAATAAAAACAGAACATCTTATGGGTATCCATTAAAAATAACGTTTAAACAATAGATTAAAATAAATAAATATATATATAAATATATATATAAATATATATATAAATATATATATAAATCTTTGGCGAATTGGCGTATATCCAATTCATTAGTCCCTTTCAAAAGTTCAGAGTGGATTTTTCTTCCAGATCGAGGCTTGTTGGATATGTCACAGTCAGATTGTTTTTTGTTTGTTTGTTTGTTGTTTTTTTTTACATTTTAAACTACAGCTAAAATGGACGAGCTTTCACTGCATCAGTATAAATTGCACAAATAATTTTAAATGTCTCTGTCAGAGTAGTACCCTTGAGGATTTTGTACAATAAGGAATAACGAATATGTTGCTTTTTCAATTTATAATCCTCGATGGGATTACACTCTGAAGTGCGCTATAAACGGCACACTGCCGGATAGAAGTAATGATAAAATAATTCTAGATGCTGTTTCCTAACATACAATTTTGGTTTTGCCTTCATATGTTAACACATATTCATGACGCTGAAATATGTCATTACTTTCAGAACACCCTAAGCAGAAGTGATGAAATAATTCTAGACGCAGTTCCCTAACAATAAACCCTAGTTCTGACTTGATTGGTTGGCACACAATTCATAGCGGTAAAATAAATAATTACTCTCCAAAAACACTATCTATAAGCTAAAATGTATAAATACCTATTTTTTTAAAAATACATTTTAGAATAAATGCGTCAGAATAATTTCAGCGTCCGCCCCCAAACATATTTTGGAAATTCTGACTGAAGCGTTTATTTCCGGTGACAGTGCCGCGGATATTTTGGCCACTTCCGGTGAAACTGCTATTTTAATTATGATTGTGGGAATTGATAAAGGTCACTAAACTCTTTCTATATTCAGTTAGATTTTCGATTATTTCGTGACCTTTCTATTTAGATTATCTTCTCTGTTTCAAATAACAATTTTATTTCTTTCCTTTTCTCTTAATTGGTTTTCGTTCTTTTCTTTTTTAATTTCTTTGATTCTCTTTCTTATTTTTTTACTATCTTTTTATTTCTTCCTCAGATATCTCACTTGTTTATTCTTCATTTTGCTACATTGCTACATAGCTTAGGAATCACCTCCATATTACTTTTTATAATACAGTTATATAATTGTTCCGTTACAATGTTTTCTTTCTTTCAACATCTGTCTCTATTTCTGAGATGAAGTATTGTAACTATTTACACTATTTACACTATTCGGACTGTTGTCCTCATCTTTATTGCCATATTCACCTTCAACATCTGTCTCTATTTCTGAGATGAGGTATTGTAACGATTTACACTATTTACGTTGGCCGGACTGTTATTCTCATCTTTGTTGTCATATTCACGACGTTTCGGTCGTTGTACTCTCCGGCCTTCTTCAGTTAATATACGCTTGAATTTCGAACCCTTTATTTCGTCCACTGGTGTAGATTGTTCTCGTTCGGTGTGCCATGCCTTCTCTGGATGTCTCAGTTTCCGTTATCTTTATTTAGTAACACAACTCCCTGAGGTGGCCAGGTATTGAACTCACAAGTTTTTGGGTCATGTCACTGGATTACTACAACCAACGCTTTTATCCACTGGGCCATGTTTCATCTTCGAATAAGTTGTTACACATCAACATTGTGAATAAACAGACCAAAATTCATGTTTTTGATCGTGTACTCTCGACCGTCCCAGTCATTATCTAGAACTGAATATTGTCAGTATGACAGACATTATTTCATTGGCTATAATCCTTTTTCTTTCTAGGAGTAAGAGAGGTACATTTGAAATTCAAATATACTTGTATCGTGTAAGTAATGTTATGTTTTGCAACGGTTCCACACAACTTGACACAAAATCTGGGGTACTTTGCGTAAATGAATAGATATTACGAATCATACTGTCGACAATCTCCGTAGACTGTCTACAAAGGAGCGTTAGCTATATATTTCTTCTTTGTTTTTTATGTGACGGGTCCCTTAAGGATGTAGGCAATCATGGTCTTTCGCATCTATGATCCATTTATTCAAGCTGCTTTCCTCTGTCCCTCTTTCCCTCAGTCTGTCACGTGAGTATCAGATTTTCCAAGCCCTCCTTCCTCATTACGTGCCCCCAAAATTTCAGCTGCCTCTTCCTGATGCTAAGTATAAGTTTCCTTTTCGTTTCCATTTTCTCCAAAACTTCCTCGTTGATCACATGCTCAGTCCATGGTATCCTCGGCTTCTTCCGGAGAACCACATTTCTGATGCTTCAAGTCTCTTCTTCATCTTTGAGGAGATTGTCCAGCATTCGCAGCCATGACACATGTTCGTTAAACAATGCAATCAAACCATTCCATTAAGTATCTGACTCCTCTTGCTATCGTCTACCATTGCAAGAGCCAAATTAGGCCGAAAATGGAGCACTGCTGCCATATATGGGCGGGAGCTGACAAGTCTTCACTTTCCACTCTCGGTAGAGTCCAAAAGCGTCCCCGCGTCCTTGTAGGCGATGAATGATTTTCCATCCTACAGTCCCTTTTCCACAGGCGGAATGTGATAAGCCTGTCACTACTCTATCGTTACTTGCATGGAAAGTGATCAAACGAATTACATATGCTTTGTTCCACCAGTTCTAACCTACATGACTAAGACCCGCCCTGCCACGCCCATTGTAGAGAAACACCCTTATTCCCTTCGTATTCCCCAGTGAGATGTAAGTCCAATTTCTCAGCCTCTTCTCACGAATTTCTGATTTGTGGGACCGACTTCCAAGATGTTGCTTCCCTAATCACTAGAATCTTAACCTGTTCATGTCGAGGGTTAACCGTTATCTTCCACACGTATTTGCATAAAGAGTGCATCTTAATCTGTAACCCTCTACCTCGAGTGGTTCTTGGGCCTTTTACAGAGTGACCATTAAAAAACATTCTGGAAACTTTCTGCTAACACGTTATATTCAGATATTTTCTGTTTTTTTATTTTATTTTATTTTATTTATCGAGTTGGTGCTAAAATCTTATCAGAACAACAATGATATCCTTCCCCACAAAAAGCAACACTGATATTTGGTCATTTACTCAAAAAGTGAGTGCGCTCAAGAACTTTCAACCACGGTAAATGAGTCCAGCTTCAATATTTATTAACCAAAGGTTGTTTAAATCTTTTTACTCTCTTCAGTTTTTCTTGCTTCCCGTGTTTTTGTTTTTCTGCACTTTTTCTTGATTTATTCTTCTTTTCAAAATAATATTGAATATTTCCTAATTCAATTGAAAAGTCGACATTAACTGCGGCAATATTTGTTTCATATTTAGTCTTTTAACGAAATCCATCTTTGAAGATATTTTCGCTTTAAGATTCTGAAACGTTTTCTCAATATTAGTATTATGGAATTAAACAGAAGACATTCTTTAAACTGAAAGAAATCAAAGAAATAGATGATTTATTTCAAATTCAATTGGGAAACACTGACGAGAAATGATTGCCAAATAATAGAATTTGTTTGCAAAAATGTATTTTCGTAAATTGTAAAATTAATGGTAATTTGAAAACGAAAGACGTCTTTTTAAAACAGTCTTGTGCGATTGTTTAGTTGATGGTTCGTCGAAAACATTATCACGCTTAATAAATATAATTTGAATGAGGAAAAAATCGGCCTGGATAGATAACACGTGTATTTAGAACACCGTTGAAGGTACGGTGGAGTAATTGCTAACGGCTTGAAATGATTGATCGGAGAGCCAAGTTCGAATTCCAGTCGAGTCCATTACATTCACTTACGTGCTAATACTCTCGGGAAAGGTAAATCCGTCTCTTCTGTCATCTTGATATAATATCAGGATAGACTAGGTCTATGGCTTTGTGTGGCAACCAGTATAGGAGAAGGAAAACCCTGAATTCAAACCGGATAGCAAGATCCTAAAATTGTGTATACATGCGGCTGGGGACCGCTTGTGATTCCAAATTCCCACTGGAACTCCTACTATCAACATTTCCTTGAATGCAGGACAAACTACGTCCTACAGCTTTGAATGGCAACCAGTCTAGGAGAAGGAAAACTCTGAATTCCAACCGGATAGCAAAATCCTAAAATTGTGTATACATGCGGCTGGGGACCGCTTGTGATCCCAAATTCCCACTGGAACTCCTACTATCAACATTTCATTGAATGCAGGACCAACTAGGTCCTACAGCTTTGAATGGCAACCAGTCTAGCAGAAGGAAAACTCTGAATTCCAACCGGATAGCAAGATCCTAAAATTGTGTATACATGCGGCTGGGGACCGCTTGTGATTCCATATTTCCACTGGAACTCCTACTATCAACATTTCCTTGAATGCAGGACCAACTAGGTCCTACAGCTTTGAATGGCAACCAGTCTAGGAGAAGGAAAACTCTGAATTCCAACCGGATAGCAAGATCCTAAAGTTGTGTATACATGCGGCTGGGGACAGCTTGAGATTCCAAATTCCCACTGGAACTCCTACTATCAACATTTCCTTGAATGCAGGACTAACTACGTCCTACAGCTTTGAATGGCAACCAGTCTAGGAGAAGGGAAACTCTGAATTCCAACCGGATAGCAAGAGCCTAAAGTTGTGTATACATGCGGCTGGGGACAGCTTGTGATTCCAAATTCCCACTGAACTCCTACTATCAACATTTCTTGAATGCAGGACCAAACAGCTTTGAATGGCAACCAGTCTAGGAGAAGGAAAACTCTTTGAATGGCAAACTAAAGTTGTGTCTGGGGACCGCTTGTGATTCCAAAAAACTCCTACTATCAACATTTCCTTGAATGCAGGACTAATAGCAAGCTTTGAATGGCAATCCTAAAGAAACTCTGAATTCAACCGGATAGCAAGAGCCTAAAGTTGTGTATACATGCGGCTGGGGACCGCTTGTGATTCCAAATTCCCACTGGAACTCCTACTATCAACATTTCCTTGAATGCAGGACAAACTTGGTCCTACAGCTTTGAATGGCAACCAGTCTAGGAGAAGGAAAACTCTGAATTCAACCGGATAGCAAGATCCTAAAGTTGTGTATACATGCGGCTGGGGACCGCTTGTGATTCAAAATCCCACTGGAACTCCTACTATCAACATTTCCTTGAATGCAGGACAAACTAGGTCCTACAGCTTTGAATGGCAACCAGTCTATGAGAAGGAAAACTCTGAATTCCAACCGGATATCAAGATCCTAAAGTTGTGTATACATGCGGCTGGGGACCGCTTGTGATTCCAAATTCCCACTGGAACTCCTACTATCAACATTTCCTTGAATGCAGGACAAACTAGGTCCTACAGCTTTGAATGGCAACCAGTCTAGGAGAAGGAAAACTCTGAATTCCAACCGGATAGCAAGATCCTAAAGTTGTGTATACATGCGGCTGGGGACCGCTTGTGATTCCAAATTCCACTGGAACTCCTACTATCAACATTTCCTTGAATGCAGGACCAACTAGGTCCTACAGCTTTGAATGGCAACCAGTCTAGAGAAGGAAAACTCTGAATTCCAACCGGATAGCAAGATCCTAAAGTTGTGTATACATGCGGCTGGGGACCGCTTGTGATTCCAAATTCCCACTGGAACTCCTACTATCAACATTTCCTTGAATGCAGGACAAACTAGGTCCTACAGCTTTGAATGGCAACCAGTCTAGGAGAAGGAAAACTCTGAATTCCAACCGGATAGCAAGATCCTAAAGTTGTGTATACATGCGGCTGGGGACCGCTTGTGATTCCAAATTCCACTGGAACTCCTACTATCAACATTTCCTTGAATGCAGGACCAACTAGGTCCTACAGCTTTGAATGGCAACCAGTCTAGGAGAAGGAAAACTCTGAATTCCAACCGGATAGCAAGATCCTAAAGTTGTGTATACATGCGGCTGGGGACCGCTTGTGATTCCAAATTCCCACTGGAACTCCTACTATCAACATTTCCTTGAATGCAGGACAAACTAGGTCCTACAGCTTTGAATGGCAACCAGTCTAGGAGAAGGAAAACTCTGAATTCCAACCGGATAGCAAGATCCTAATGTTGTGTATACATGCGGCTGGGGACCGTCTGTGATTCCAAATTCCCACTGGAACGCCCACTATCAACATTTCCTTGAATGCAGGACCAACTAGGTCCTACAGCTTTGAATGGGAACCAGTCTAGGAGAAGGAAAACTCTGAATTTCAACCGGATAGCAAGATCCTAAAGTTGTGTATACATGCGGCTGGGAACCGCTTGTGATTCCAAATTCCCACTGGAACTCCTACTATCAACATTTCCTTGAATGCAGGACAAACTAGGTCCTACAGCTTTGAATGGGAACCAGTCTAGGAGAAGGAAAACTCTGAATTCCAACCGGATAGCAAGATCCTAAAATCGTGTATACATGTGGCTGGGGACCGCTTGTGATTCCATATTTCCAGTGAAACTTCAACTATTAGGACGCTCTTGGGTGCGGCGTTAAAGTACGCCTAATGCCTCCTAGGGGACAAAAGGGACTATCTAACAAATTTAGAACGATGACAAAATATAACAGAGATATATGAAAGGGTTATTATTCCATCGCTATAAAAAATAGTATTCTTTGCATTTTATTTGATGGTGTTATTGATATCTACGGATATGGCATGTAAACATTAGCATGCTGGGTGTTAACCAGAATTTACGGTCAGTTTGTGTTTCCCATTTACAATTCAGGTGTGATTCCCAAAGAGTTGGAGTAACTCCTTTGCTCTGCTGAAAACCAATTTCACAGAAGAATTCCAACAAACTCTATAGATAATTAACGACCGGTTTATCATCATCAGTTAGCTCATTTTGCCACTGTGGTCACCATTCCCCTCCATAATTGTGGTTCATGGTGACATTCAAAGCAAAATAGTTCAATGATTTCCTGGTTCCTTCTGCACCTGTGATATATCCTCTCAGAAGACCTCCCCCTCACTGGTAAAGCCGTTAACCTCTAAAGTGCAGTTCCTACGCCCAGGCTGGCGACTGACCGATGGCCGCCAAACGAGTTGGAGAGCGGCTTTCTTCTTTAGCGGTCGGATTGTGAAACACTTCCGTCTCTCTTCCCACAGTTTAGCCGACAGGTCAATGCTGTTGACCACGGTGTATCCGTTGCAATGTTCATGCGACTTCTTGGAGTCATTTGGGAGATTTGGATGCATGCCGTAGCCCAGTATAGTTCTGTATCCCTATTCCCCTGAGTAAAGCAGGTTTGATCTCTTCACTGCAAAGGTACTACCACTAACGATACACACCAGAAGACCGGTTTAATGAAAACAAAATAAAAGACTACATAAGGAATTATTCATCTATCTACTTTTCGACAGTAAAATTTTATAGCAGTAATTCGAAGCAGATATAAGGCACTTGCATTCTTACACTGTCTTTTTGTCTATTAGGGTTCGTGTCTATATGTTCGTTGGTAGAATGAGCACAATTTTCAATTTGTCAATTTTGTCCTTTCGGTGTCGTCTCTATCGATTAAGTCGACCTTGAAATTGATTATTGCATATTTTTTTGATTCACATAACCTTTTTGATTCAAAACACATGGACTTTTTTCAAATGTGGTCAAGCCAAAGCTTAAGAAGGACAATCTCCTCACCGCTGAAGAAGATTTATGGCCTTCTGAAATTTCCCCAAATCCAACGAAAATTCAATTTGTTTATACCATATACTACTTTTACTCTATGTGCCGTGTCCCTTCAGGGCGTTGGCGATCATGGCTCTCCACAATTTCCTGTCCTATGTAGCTCTTAATAAATTTTATCATTTTTGTTATCGCCTTTAAACTTTGTTGCGCCATCCATTTACTCAAGCTCACGGTAGGTTAAGCGTTGATTTCCTTTGCTCTTCTTGCCTTCGATCTGTCTTGTGAGTATCAAATTTTCCAAGCCACCTTTCTTTATCATGTGCCCTTTCAACTGTTTCTTCCTGATGTTAAGTATAATAGTCCTTTTTGCTTTCATTTTATCTATAAATTCGTCGTTGCTCACATGTTCAGTCTATAGTATCCTCAGTATCCTTCTGTAGAATCACATTTCTGCTGCCTCTAGTTATTTCCTCATCTATGGAGAGATTGTCCAACAATCACTGTCATTTAGAAAGACTAATATAACATAACAGTTCAGTACTATTTGTTTCTAACGAAATGTTTCTGTTTCTTAATACTTTACTTATCTTTTGGAAGTCACAATTCGGTATCCAAATGTGTCTTCGGATTCCAGTGTCGCACTTTCCGTCCTCTGTCAAAACACTTCCTAGATAGTTAAATTGCCATACTTGTTTGATTTTTGTATTTCCAATTTGTAATTTGCATGTTGGGCTGTTCCTTTTGCTGACAACCGTGCATTCCATCTTCTTGCAGTTGCTGTTTAGTCCTTTGATTACGCTTTCCTTCACTACGTCTTCATTATTGTAGTTACCTTTCTGAAACTGCTATCATCTGCTGTCATCGGTATAGCAAGATTGTTCCGCCTTGTAATGAGAAAGGGTTCTCTTTTGGAGTTTGTAGTGTAGGTTCGCATGGTTTGGTGTGGTTTGGTTTGTTTTACGGCATATAAATCTCAATGGGTTATTTAATGCCGACAAGATGTTTATTGCTGGTATTTTTTTTTCCAAAATATATAGCTGGTAATATATTTTTTAAATGTATTGCTGGTAATAATATATTGCTGGTAATGATTTTTTTACAAAGTATTTCTGATATTAAAACCTATTTTTACACTTTCATGGTGTTTTGACCCCAGTTTGGGGGTTAACTATTTACTCATAGCTGAGACGCTAACAGGTACTACCACACTGGGTCAGGGTGGACCTGAGAACACCAGCAATTAAGAGGTGATTCCACGCTCCTCAAGACCTGATCAGAGGCCTTACTGTTGGATGTAGTTTATTGTCTTACCCAGGACGCAGATGTAGTTTATCGTCTTACCCAGGACGCGGATGTAGTTTATCGTCTTACCCAGAACGTGTAGGTTCGTGTAAGAAAATAATTTTCTATAAAAATTGATAGTAAGAATAACTTTCTGATTGCTGAATTTGATATGGTTTGGTCTCCCGCTGTTATAGAATTGTTACTGCTGTGTAGAAAGACAATTCTCGGATTTGTCTCCTGATGTTTGTAATTTTAGGGTATTTTAAAGAGACCCTGGAATTCATGGCGTATAGAGTATTTTCATTGGTCAATAAATTCGATTATTCATCATGTGACTTTTTATCCTCTATATCTGAATTAATATTTTTGGTGATATGACTCCTAGCTATATCATATTGTAACAATGTATTTCTGTTGAAGTAATGAAGATGAATTATTCGAACCTACAGGCTAAATCTTCATAGAATAAAATGCCTTTCAAATAAGAATGGGAACGGATTTAATTTTCCGGAAGCGTTACTCTTTCCTTGTCGTATTTTGTTATAACTTCAAGATGCTTCCATATATTGCTTTATCTTTATTAAGTGTTCCTTGTAAGGATTTTTAAATTTCGTTCTATTTTAAGCTTTAAGGCATTGCAGATGACAACGTATTTTATATTGAAATATTTTGAAACAAAAGGCAGCTCCGCATTCTGCTCCTCATCATCATGATCATCATTATCATCCGTCTTTTTCTCTTTTTCTTTCTTGCGTTTTTCTTTTTTTTTCCTTTGGAACTTCGGAATTGTTCCCGGTGTTCCAGTGGCCCCAGATATTTTATCTCAGGGACGTATTTTCGGAATGAAAATTTGCTCGCACCTCAGCAAATTTTATGTGAAAAAAAGTATATCCAAAAATAAGAAAAAAAATCAGAGACGGTTAAAGGGAGATAACCACGGATTCAAAGTCAGAACATTATCATTGATAACAATCTCCTCCAATTTGGTGATCCTAGTTACTTAATCTTACTTATTATAAAACGCAGATTTTGTGTGTGTGTGTGTGTGTGTGTGTGTGTGTGTGTGTGTGTGTGTGTATTGGATCGGATTTCCTACATTTTTCAACTGATTTCAACAAAACTTCACAGGACTGTGTAAAATTACCTTGCGGTGGTTCTGACAGCGTCAAAAATTGGAAAAACACAATTGTTTTTGCACGAAATCAATTTGAAAACACGATAAAACACGATTCTGTCGCCAGAATGAAAGGGGGACAACTCATGTCGAGTTATACTTATAAAACATAGTTTGTGCGTGTGTGTTCGTCTATATATGGATTTCCAACATTTTTCAACCGATTTCAACAAAACTTCACTTTTTTGGCAGATAGTGTTTCTTATTGTCTTGCACACTTTTTTCTTTAGTTTTACATTCAGAATGCTTTAAAAATTCCATTTACAAGACAATTGTTTATAATAAAATTCTATTCAATCGGTAGACTCAAAACGATTGAAAACAATGTTTTTGTTTGAGTTTGGGTTTGACCAATTCGTAAAAAAAAAAACAAAACAAAAAACTAATTAAGACATGCGTGTCCGTCAACCTTAAACAATAAACTTTGTCAATTTTATTTTTCAGTCTTTATGATGGTCGATACTTGATCTATCTCTTACTGTTATATCCTCGGGCAACGCCGGGCTCTACTGCTAGTGGACGATAATACTTAGGACAAGAACAACACATATAAGATTCGCCAGCGATGCGTAGAAGTAGTCAGCTGCTAGAAGTGAGTCAAGTGAATTCCACAATGAATCTCCAACTGCAGGATACCTATCTACTAACCGCCCCATGCCGTCAGATGTGAGGGCTCTACTGCTAGTACTTGATATAATGCAAAAATATCACAATGGTAAAATCGGTCAATAATTATTTATAACTACTTATACTTGGATTCATGCATGCAATTACAAATAATCCATTATAATATTTTAAATTTTGAGATCATATTTATTTTTGGTATATGAATTTTTGAAACTGTTTCTAAATCTTTCAATCATTCCACCCCACCCACTATCTTCATTCGCAACAACTACGAGGCTCCCCGTCCCATTTGGCAACCACTGCTTTAGCACAACTGTCAACTGTCCGGTTCATACTTCTTCCAGTTCATGCATACGAGGGTCGTTCAAAAAGTTCTATTGCTGAACATTTTTGTTGGGTCAATACACTACCACTTCTTATAAAACTAGAAAAACTAATTCAGATTTCTGTCTTAATTTCTGTGCAGGTGAGGCTCATAAACAGGTAAGAGGTGTGCAACAAATCTTAAAATGAACAAAACAGAGGCCCGTACAGTCCTAAAGTATCTGCAAAAGAAAGGTATGTCATCCTAGGAAAGGCATGAAGACATGGTACACACACTTACTGAGGCTTCCCCTTTCTATGCAAGTGTAAAGAATTGGGATGCGAAAATCAAACGGACAGTGTAGAAGATGACCCTCGGTCAGGGGGTCCAAAAATCTTAACCATCGATAAACAAAGGGATGCAATTCGACATATGGTTTTGGATAACAGATGTCTTATCGTCCAGGAAATAGTTAAGTCCATAGGCATTAGTTCTGGTTTAGTCCATACCGTTTTAACTGAGATCTTGGGGGTGAGCAAGTTGCCTGCATGATGGGCCCCAAGAATGCTGACACCAGAGTAGAAACTGAAAAGGACTGACCCTGAGTTTTTTCATCTCAGATTAGTAACAAGATGAGACCTGATTTCATCACTTCTAATCCGAATCCAAGAGTCAAAGCAAACAGTAGAAGAACTCCGGTTCTCGACTTCGTGAAGATTTTCAAGCAGGCTGTACCTGTTGTCAAGGTGATGGCTTCTTTTTTTGGTTTTATTCTGAAGACGTAATCCTGATAGATTCCTGTCATTCGTTCCCCATCGCCGTTCGGTCAGGTGGTCCAAAAATCTTAACCATTGATGAACAAGTTGATGCAATTCGACGTATGGTTTTGGATAACAAACGTCTTACCGTCCAGGAATTAGTTAAGTCCATAGGCATTAGTTCTGGTTTAGTCCATATTGTTTTAACTGAGATCTTGGGGGTGAGCAAGTTGTATGCATGATGGGCCCCAAGAAAGCTGACACTATGAATAGAAGCTGAAAAAGATTGACATTTCCAGGGTAGTTCTAATTCACTTCCAGGATAACCCTGAATTTTTCCATCGCAGATTAGTAACAAGATGAGACCTGATTTCATCACTTCTAATCCGAATCCAAGATTCAAAGCAAACAGTAGAAGAACTCCGGTTCTCTACCCCGTGAAGATTTTCAAGCAGGCTGTACATGTTGTCAAGGTGATGGCTTCTTTTTTTTTTGTTTTATTCTGAAGGCGTAATCCTGATAGATTCCTGTCATACATTCCCTATCGCCGTTTTGCTTTTCAAGATTTGGTTGTAGGTGAAATAAAATCAGGGTAGAAGAAGGTGCCAATGGCATGAATTTGCCAGGTAGTGACCCTCACACTTGATTTCATGACCTTCCCCTGCGACACATATGGAAGGAGGCACGCAGAATCCAGTTATGAAACTGCAACGGACGGTCGCCGATTATTATAATTTTGAGTGGCGCCTTCTGTAGCATGTCCGTCATGCGTAGACCTCTTCATCAGCGGATTCAACCATTGAGATTTGTTGTAATCGTCATCCGCTTGTTCCACCGTTGTGGTCTTTGGGGAAGGTTGCGCTTAGCCTGGGTCCTTAAATGTATATAAAGCACACACGACATACCACGCTTATGTCACAACACTCAGAGAGGACTAAAATTTAAATAAAATTCACGTCGTAAAAGTTTTCTAAGTTTTCTCTCAACTCCTACGGAAAATAAACCTAATAATGAAGACAACGGGTTCTAAAGTAAACCTGATAATGACGACAACGGGTCCGCTAAATTGGAATTATCTAATACCTTTCGGATTCTGGCCTCGGCAGTGGACAGTTAATTATCGACTGGACACTGAAAACCTAAGTGCTCACCTGCGGAATTGGCTCTTGATCACCTTATGCAGCGGGATTAAAATGAATTTCGCAAGCGTATTGAGATTGATCACAGCTGCTGTACTATTAAGAACAACCATGATGTGAAAGCAGAATATCTTTACGAATGGATATCAACATAGGTTAGGAAATCAGAAAGATCCGTGGATTGCAAGAAAAGATAACAAAATTGGTTACTTTGAGAGCGTTGCCTTGAGAAACTTGGAAATATGAATTGAATAGTATTTGCTTTCTCAGATCCATAGAGGGCAGTATGAACATTTGTATACGATCGTGAATACTTCTGGTTCTGCGATTACACCTAATGAGTGCCTTATTTTTTACCGGAAATTTTTTTTCTTGCAGTGCACATTCAAACTAACATTTGATAATGCTTGAGACACGGTATATTAAATCCAATTAACCTTTTATCTGTATGCAGATGGGATGGCTGCTAAGTCTTAATATAATCTGTCTGTTATCCATAGTACTAATTTCTGCCTTATTTTTTGCCCGAGATTTCTTTTCTTGCAGTGCACATTCAGACTAACATTTGATAATGCTTGAGACACATATTTCTTTTAGACTAACATTTAATATAAATGTTATCCATAGACTAACGCCTTATTTTTTAAATTTCTTTTCATTCAGACTAACATTTGATAATCTGAGATGCAGATTGGGATAACCTTTTATCTGTATGCAGATGGATGGCTGCTAAGTCTTAATATAATCTGTCTGTTATCCATAGTACTAATTTAGGTGTATTTTACTTAAAATAAAAAAGTACTTTGTCTTGAAGCTAAACCTAGGTTCGGAATATATATATATATATATATATATATATATATATATATATATATATATATGATGGACTCTTCTGTCGTTTTCGACGTATGAGTGTCTTTCAGTTCAGTTTTTATGATTGTGTTTCATATGAGA
Source organism: Acanthosepion pharaonis (assembly GCA_903632075.3). Taxonomy (NCBI): domain Eukaryota; kingdom Metazoa; phylum Mollusca; class Cephalopoda; order Sepiida; family Sepiidae; genus Acanthosepion; species Acanthosepion pharaonis. The sequence goes on from CAHIKZ030000553.1 coordinate 1,085,877, forward strand.
CGGGATTTGCAAACAAGCCCATACGAGGGACATGCTGAAGGGTTGACCGCCATATAGGCTGATGTATTAGCCCGTGATTTAGTGTTAATTCTTAATTCTCTCAAATGGCTGAGGCCATTCTTTTCAAAGTTAGTTATACCTTGGTAGCAGCTATTTCTCCAGTTTGCTCGATTTTCAACAGAGCATTCAAACTCTTCTATAGGAATGCTTGCAAGATTTAAATTGTATTTAAGTTTATTCTTGAAGCGTAACCAAGGACGGCCTACATTACGCTTACCATGAAATATATATATATATATATATGTAAAAATGCGTAAGTAATCCAAGTAGATCCTAATAATATAAAATATTAAAACTGATCCACAAAAGATAGCTCAGTATATTTATTATAGAGCATATAAATGAATTACATAAAAATGAAACCTTAATTTTTTCAATCTACGTTTTAACTTTTTTTTTATCTATTTAAATTTTTTTCCCTTATAAATTTTTATTTTGGATTATTACTTATTAATTTTTTTTAAATACTTCCTTTATCTTATTATTATTTTTATATTCGGGTCTTTCTTGCTTTTTTACTAAAATGTCAAAAATCGTTTTTATTATAATATTAAATTCTTTTTTAATATTGAATTTAAATATAATCGCTAACAGAATATTAAAATGATAAATATAAATATGATATAAATATAAAATAAAAATATAAATTTAATATTTAAATATTATTAATATAATATAAATATATAATATTAATCATACTTATTATAAAACCCAGGTTGTGTGTGTGTGTGTCTGTACGTTTATATATTGGATCGGGATTTCAACAAAACTTTATAGGACTACGTAAAATTACCTTGTTTTTTCAAAAAAATAAAAAAACACAATTGTTTTGAAACGAAATCAATTTGAAAATACGATTAAGAATTGACGCAAGAATGAAAGGGGGACAACTCATATCGAGTTATACTTATTATAAAACTCAGGTTTTGTGTGTGTGTGTGTGTGTGTGTGTGTGTGTGTGTGTGTGTGTTCGTTTATATATGGGATCGGATTTCCTACATTTTTCAACCGATTTCAACAAAACTTTATAGGACTACGTAAAATTACCTTGTAGTGGTTCTGACAGCGCCAAAAAGTAGAAAAACACAATTGTTTTTGCACGAAATCAATTTGAAAATACGATTAAGAATCATCGCTGACGCAAGAATGAAAGGGGGACAACTCATATCGAGTTATACTTATTATAAAACCCAGGTTGTGTGTGTGTGTGTGTGTGTGTGTGTGTGTGTGTGTGTGTGTGTGTGTGTGTGTGTGTGTTTATATATGGGATCGGATTTCCTACATTTTTCAACCGATTTCAACAAAACTTCACTTTTTCTTGGCAGGTAGTGTTTCTTATTGTCTTGCACACTTTTTTCTTTATTTTTACATTCAGAATGCTTTCCTTTAAAAATTCCATTTACAAAACATTTGTTTATAATAAAATTCTATTCAATCGGTAGACTCATAACGATTGAAAACAATGTTTTTGTTTGAGTTTGGGTTTGACCAATTCGTAAAAAAAAAAAAAAAAAAAAAATTAATTAAGACATGCGTGTCTGTCAACCTTAAACAATAATCTTTGTCAATTTTATTTTTCAGTCTTTATGATGGTCGATACTTGATCTATCTCTTACTGTTACATTCCCGGTCAATGCCGGGCGCTACTGCTAGTATTTATTATAATAATTGATATAAATTTTTATTAATATAAAGTAATAATTTACGAATCAAAATTTTTACTATATAATTAAATAAATAATATTGAATAGATTAATAATAATTTCATAAATTTACTTAATAAAGTATACGAATACATAATTACATTAGACTAAATAAATAAGTAATAGGCTATTAAATTATTATTTAATATTTAATAAGAAAATACATTTTTCTTAATAATAAGTTTTTCTTAATAATAATTTCATATAACTATATTATAATATAATATGAGTTATTAGTATTAAAATTTTGTTAAAAAATTTCTTTATACAAATTTAAATTAAATAATAGGATTTTTTTAGATTATAATCTTCCTTTTTCTATAATCTTTAAACTCTCCTTTTTCTTAACCTTTATGTTTGTATTTTCCTATGTAAATTTTTCCCATTTAAACAAGAGATGATATCTGTCTATATTTCTGAGATGAGGTATTATGTACTTCATTTACATTATTTGGACTATTGTCCTCATCTTTGTCGCCATATTTATCCGTTTCCTTGTACGTATCTCTTCAGTATATTTCTATATGAGATAAGGTATTATGTACATTATTTACATTATATATATATATATATATATATATATATATATATATATTCCAGGATCATTTTCAACTTATTCAAAATGATTTCGCCCGCTTTGTTTTTTTTTAACTTTCTGTCTATAATAAATAGCTTCATAGGTTTTTCTGAGCTTAAATAAGCATGGAATAATACAACACAAAATGTACGTTAACAAAATGTATTGAAACAAAGAATATATACAATATTTATAGTTAGTTTGGTATATTCTTGGGAAGACTGTTCCTGCATAATGGTTGACTAAATCTTATTCAAAATGATCTTCTCTGGATTCAATTTCTTTTTAACTTCCCTGTCCGGTACCAACCCATATTTAAATAGTCCCTCATACAACAGGTTTCATGTACGATATCATTTTCAAGTCTTTTTTCACTACTCTTTGGACTGAAACTCCTCTCTCGTGTGCCAAACGTCTTATGGATTGAGTTGGATCGTTTCTAATTGATATCTTTACCTCTAATTTGAAATGATGATTCCTCTTCCTTTTGTGATCTCCTGATCCAGATTACCTCTCTTTTTTGTCTCTTTTTAAAACTTATTCAGCGTTCTCTTGAAGGTTCTTAAGATGAAAGCCAGAGTTTGAATGTTGGTATCCTTACTGAAGGCCTGAATGATCTTTTTCCTCTCACCATTGCTCAGTTGGGAAGACGTAGTGGGGCTGACACAGTTGGACGATATTTCACTTTTGAGGTTAAAACTTGAGTCGCCTCGGTTTTATTTTGTTCGTTATCTGTCGTAGGTTATATAGGCTCTACGTTTTATTGAGCATTTTTAATTGCCAGCTTGATTATAGTTGGAAATTACCAACTACGATTATGTCTTATCATATATATATATATATATATATATATATACACACTAGGAATCCTAGGCGTTGCCGAGGTGTACATGACTGCAATTGTATAACCGCACCCCCTGTATACCCGTCTAGAAATGTCTGTCTGCGTCCCCGCTTGCATACATCATCCGTTGGTATTCTAAGCTATTACCCCCAATCATTTTTTTACGCTTTTGCCTTCACAAGTTTTTGATTGTTCTTAATAAAGGAATTCCATCGATAAAAACTTCTTGTGTGGTTGTTACTCGGAGGTTAAATTGTATCAATGTTTTAGATATTCAGTAAATTTCCTATGGCAAATAGTATGGCATTGTTTACGAATCTAATAATCAAACAAAAACAGGGATAAAGTGTCAGAGCTTGATTCACAGGCAAGTGCAAACGCATAAACGCCCCCTCCTTCTTCGCACATTTACTGTAAAACTGGAATTAATAAGAGGTTCTACGGGAAATTTTCCATTTTAACGCTTCAGTAATCCTTCTCAAACAATCTTTGCACCAAAGATTGTTCGAATGTCAGTTTAGAATTAAATTATATGAAGAAACTTTTGGCTAAATGACAAAAGCCGATTTTGGACCTAGTTTGTCGCAGATTTCCTCCACTTAACTGAAATAATCTAAACCAAACATTCACGAAAGACAATTTGTGTGTCATATGTAATTTACATGGCAAATCTGGAAAGCATCAGATAAAAACCAGGGAGTTATGTCCGAAAAACGGTCTTTTTGAACAGTTTCCGTAGTTTTTCGTTATACACGCAGGTAGTCCTGCGTGAATAACCACACTATCTTATTTCTTGCATAATGGCAAATTTTTGCGACATGTTTGAAGAAAATCGGATAAAAATGAGGAAGTTATCCGTGGTATTAGAACGAACTACTGCAGTGTTGAATCTTTCGTTGTCGCGAACTGCCCGGATATACTGGCTGTCTGTGAAACCGACCTTGACTCGTCTGTCACTTCCTCTGACCTCTCGATCCCCGGTTACCTTCCACTCCTTAGAACAGACTCTCAAACCCACATGCATGACCTTGGTGTTTACGTCCAAGACCATCTCCCGCTAGCAAGAGAGCTGTCTCTTGAATCTCTAGAACATTCGTATATGTGTCTTCGGCTATCCCTTCACAAGCCACTACTTCTTCCTTTATCGCTCTCCATCCTCCCAAGAGTGTGGTGTACTCGAATGCATTTCTGACAGCATTGACAAGGCTCTCTCTCTCTCTCCATCCGTTTGCTGGCATATTCGTGTTTTGCGATTTAACGTCCATCATACCAAGTGGCTTAATAACGCTACTATTGACCGTGCAGGCATACACACCCTTAATGTTTCAGTTTCTCAATCCCTTACGCAAATAGTTGACTTCCCCACACGTTTTCCCTACAATCTGGATGAAGGCTTCTTTTCTTGAACTATGTTTTACCTCCAACCCCGAGACCTGTAGCGCCACCCAATTCTGCCCTCTTGGCAACTCCGATCCCGCTGAAGTGTCTGTCAACATCTCCTCCTTAACTCCACCCCCTGCAAGACACTCCTACCACTAGAACATCGTTCTGCTATCAACAAGCAGACTGGGACTCGTTCCGGGATTTCATTCGCGAAACACCACCCCCCCACCCGGGACGTTGTCTTCACGCTCCCCGTTCAAGAATGTGCTTCCGAGGTCTCCTCCTGGATTAAAGCTGGAATCGAGGATTTCATCCCCTCAAGGAAATATAAGGTCAAATCGCGCTTCTCCCCCTGGTTCTCCGCTGCTTTCTCAGCTGCCATTGCCCATAGGAATCACTTTTTCCACCTTTATCGTAGCGACATGTCTGAATGCAATAGACGTCTCTTTGTCTCTGCCCGTAACGAGTATAAGCGTGTCCTCAATGAAGCAATGTCACTATTTGCTGCTCGAATGAAAGAACGTATTGCATTTCGCAAATTCGGCTCCAAGGATTATTGGTGTCTCTGCAAGAGCGCAAACAAAAGCAAACCCTCTATACTTCCTTTGTTTAACCAGTTTGAGGTTCTGACCTCTTCTGCCGACAAGGCTGAATGCTTTGCTCGGAAATTCTCATTCAATTCAACGCTCGACTCTTCCGGTGTACCCACACCCGATTTCCCTCTTAGAACTGAGGCCCTATTGAGCGGGTTGCACATAACCCCGTCATCGGTTCTGGGCATCATCTCTAAATTAGACCCACACAAGGCTAGTGTTGGAGATGGGATACCAGCCATTGTCCTGAAGAAATGTGCGCCTGAACTGGCCCCTGCCCTCTCCAAATTATATAACTACTGCCTCAATTAATCTTGTTTTCCACCCTGTTGGAAGTCCTCCTCCGTTGTTCCTGTCTTTAAGAATTCTGGAGATCATTCTGATCCTTCTAATTACCGTCCTATCAGTCTCCTGCCAATCTTCGGCAAAGTCTTTGAAGCTTTAATCAATACCGAAGTGGTTATTCACCTTACATCCCATAATCTGCTCTCCAACGAGCAATATGGTTTCCGCTTTGCCCGTTTTACAGCTGATGTGCTTACGGCCATAACTGAAATTGTTTACCAAACACTTCATAATAACGGAAAAGCTCGTGCTGTGGCTCTTGATATCTCCAAAGCGTTTGATATGGTTTGGCATGCCGGCCTTCTTCGCAAATCTTCAGGGTTATGGAATTGCAGGTCGATTGTTCGACTTAATACAATCATTTCTGTCGAACCGTACATTGAAGGTCGTTCTCAACGGATTCTCCTCCGGCTCCTATCGCACGAACGCAGGTGTTCCCCAAGGCTCTATCTTAGGCCCTACTCTGTTCTTTATCTTCATTAACGATCTTCCTGACGTCATAGGTTCCCAAATAGGCATCTATGCGGACGACACTACTATTTACCCCTGCCTCAAAAACAAATCTAGTGTCGCCGACAAAACTAACCTGGCCGTTCATCTCGAAAAGGACGTCCAATCGGCTGTGGTATAGGTTAACTTTAATGCCTCAAAAACAAAAATGCTCTCTATTGCTCACCAGAGTGAACTATTCCTGCCTCCCATTAGAATGTCTGCCACTCAACTCCGTGAGAGCACCTCTTTGCGACTGCTCGGTCTCACATTGTCCGTTGACCTGAGATTGAGTCAATTGCTTCGTCCACCGCTAAGAAATTTGGTTCCCTATGCCGCGCCAGGAAGTTTTTCTCGTCGGAGTCGATCCTTCAAATCTACAAATCAACCATTCGCCCTTGCATGGAGTATTGCTGCCATATATGGTCTGGAGCCCCTTCTAATTGTTTCAAGGTCCTTGATAAAATCCAGAGATGGATATGCAGTGTAATTGGCTCTGATCTGGCATCTCGTCTGCAGTCGCTCTCGTACAGATGTGCCGTCGCCTGCCTCTGTCTTTTTTACAAATACTTTCAAGGTAACTGCTCTGATGAGCTGCTTTCGCTAGTTCAAAGACTTCATGAATTTCAGCGTTAAACTAGGCTGGCATCTCGCTCTCACCCTTTCACTGTCGAAACTGTTAAATGTAGCCGCCTCTTCTACTCCAATAGCTTCATGTCTCGCACTTCTCGCCTGTGGAACTCCCTCCACATTTCTTGTTTTCCTGATAGCTATAATCTCCAACTATTCAAATGTAATGTCAATCGACGTCTCCAGGTGCACCGATCTATCCCCTAACCTTCTCTTCATCCTTTCCTCTATCAATCCTCTTTGTTCTCGCTCCAACTCTGTAACCCCTTGCGTGCTAGTGGCTACTCGCCTTGCTTGGGGCTGAATGCTTAAAAAGAATAGTACAAAGAATCCGATTTTTTCACAGTTTTTTGCATTTTTTTTGCGTGAAGTCAATGTTGCAGGAAACGATCACGCACTTTACATAAACCTCGTAACCTGCGTTATAATTTGCATTAAGTGCAAAGAACATCAGCTCATCCAGTAAAAATTTTGTTCGCTTGTAACTTTGACTTGGTTTTAGAAAAAAGTCATAGCCACCTTCAGTTTTATCGATTTTTCTGCCAAACCCGGGGAAGGGGTGGATGGAGATTGAAAAGTTGGTCTTGACCTATTTTCGTAAATTAGCAACATGCGTGTACAACTTAATCGAATTCGGTCAGGAAATAAGGACGTGCATTAATTGCATACACACGTACACAGACATCTTCTGTTATATATATGTATATAATATATATATATATATATATATATATATATATATATATATATATATATATATATTTATTAAGACATTTTTATGTTTATACATTCTTTTTATACATACAAATATTTAAGTAAATGCTCTGTTTATAATAAACAGTATTAAAATATTCGTCCTCCGAAAATTTCTCGGACATTCAGGCCGGTAAGCATTTACCGGCCTGAATATCCGAGAAATTTTCGGAGGACGAATATTTTCTAGAAATTTCTCGGCCATTCAGGCCGGTAAATATTGTTTAATACTGTTTATTATAAACAGAGCATTTACTTAAATATTTGTATCTATAAAAATGTATAAACATAAAAATGTCTTAAAAATAATTGTCGGACTTTGTCCATTTCATATATATATATATATATATATATATATATATATATATATATATATATATATATAATATTGGTGGTAACAGGTTTCCGACTCATTCTTGTGTTTTATATGCCGGCCGAGAACATTTCAATACTCTTTTCATATATATATATATATATATATATATATATATATATATACACTTGTGTGTGTGTGTGTGGATGGCTGGCTGAGGTATTTACATTTACACAATTTACAATTGACCTCATCTTTATTCCCATATTTCCGACGTTTCTTCTTCAGGACCTGTCCATATTTCTGAAATGAGGTATTGTGACTATTTATACTATTTACATTGTTCGCACTATTGTCCTCATGTATTTTTTTTTGTTTTGTTTTTTTGTTTGTTTTTTTTTTTGGTGGGGGGTTGCTATATTCAACTTCAACATCTGTAGCTACTTTTGCGATGAGGTAGTGTAACTATTTACGTTGTTCAAACTGTTGTCCTCATCTTTATTGCGATATTCACGAAGTTTCGGCCAACATATATCACCTGAAGAAGGCTGGAGCGTACAACGACCGAAACGTTGTAAATATGGCAAGAACGATGACGACAACAGTAACACTGTAAAATAGGATATATATATATATATATATATATATATATATATATATATATATATATATATACTGATACCTCCTGACAATCAGACTGAACAATTACATGAAAGTTCATCTACGATATAGTGAAGTTGAGCCACTGAATATAACATCAATCAAAAAAGTGAAAAGTTTTATATTTGTATTAATAATATATATATATATATATAGAGAGAGAGTGAGAAAGATATAGAAAAACAGAGAGAGATGAACAGAGATAGATAGATAGATAGATAGATAGATAGATAGATAGATAGATAGATAGATAGATAGATATGAACAAACTGAGACAGACTGCTAGATAGAGAAATATAAATAAATTGAGACACAGAGAGAGATGAATAAACTATGAATATATATATATATATAGAGAGAGAGAGAGAGAGGGAGAGATGTGTGTGTGTGTGTGTGTGTGTGTGTGTGTGTGTGTATGAGCAGATTCAGATAGATTTTGCAGGTCAGTCAGTGTAGTAGATATTATGCTTCTGTTTTGTAATCGATCCTTAATCAAAGCCATTAGTTCTTGCGCGCGGACATGAAAAGCCATCTCTACCATTACTCCAATATTAATGCTTCTCTCTCATGCTCATATATTTTATTCATATATATTGGCATCTAATGATCTATGAAAAGAATGCCCTTGTACGAGCATCATCATAATGAGATATATTTATAACTTGTGCGCAAATCAATTGACGAATTGCGGTTATCGTGACTGTTTCGAAAGCATTAATGACTTATTGTAGACGCTAAACTTTTGTGTACAAACAACACCCACACACCCACATGCTATATATATATATATATATATATATGTGTGTGTGTGTGTGTGTGTGTGTGTGTGTATTTAGGCAGCAAATTCTCTTTCAGGCATGTCTGATAGAATAAGCTACAAACGTTATGTCTTCTTATTTTGATTATAATCCTTTCCTATTCACGAATATTTTTTCCGTATATTGCAATTAAATGAGGCGACTAATGTACTGTAACAGTGAGAATCATTTTTATTACCCAAGTACTTTCCATCTCTTTCTGAGATCATCATCAGTGGGCCACTTGGTAGGGCAAAACTATGTGTAGCTATCCATTACTGAAATTTTCTTTTGCGTTCAAATGCTATGGCTGACAGTTATGCATTAGCGTTCATTAAAACGGGAATAGTTATCCAATATGGAATTTTTCTTTTATGTCTGAATGTTATGGCTGAGCGGGCATTAAAGCGTGAAAAGTGTTTGTTTTTTTTTTAATTCTCATTGTTACAGTGCATTTCTTGACTCCCGCAGTATTTGAACCTGCATCTCCCTTTGCAGGAAAAAGTGCCGTTTGATAAAACGCTCTTTGTCCTCTCCAGAACGAGGAGATTCATAATCAAGCAAGTTTCTAGTTGCCTTTAAAGCACACTTTACACATTCAGCTTTCTTCAAAAATTATAACTGTTCAATTTCATATACGAAATACAAAGCAATTTTTAAAAAATAGAGTTTTTTTTTTATTTAGTAATCCAACATATTCTATTACTTTAAACGTTTTTTTAGTGGATACCCATATCTGAGTAGACAGGCCGTAAACGAAATGAAGTACTGTTTAAAATAAACGGATCGTTTACATATAATGAAGTTACATACATACATACATATAACTGTGCAATGGTGAAAAGAAAAAGATCATTCAGGTTTTCAATAATGGTACCATTTTACTCTGGATTCCATCTTCAAAGGCCATTCAAGAACCATCAACAGAACGGTGAATAAGTTTTAAAAAGAGAGAACATTAAAGAAGAAAACTGGATCAATAGAAAGAGGGATCATCATTTAAATTGTTTACTTAATAAGAAGGTGACACTTATTTACACTACAAGCGAGTGGCAATCCTGTATCATAATTATGAAACAAATGTAACAATTTATTCAATTTATAAGAAGCTAAGAGGAGGTGCAGGAAGATAATGAGACATATAGCTAATTGCAACATACATTTTTTATAGTTGATAATAAAATGTCTTCTTTAAGAAACCAGTAAATGCACCTTAAGTGTTTAAAAATAAAATATAAAACATGTGTAATATTCATACAATATGTTGATAATGTCGACTAAACAGCAATGCATGGCTATATTAAATTCAAATAAATAAAATAAAATAATCATTCATAGAATGTGCACCGCAATTTACTTACTAATTATGATCCTACTACCAAGTTTAAAGTTTAACCATATTGTAAGTTGAAAGGTAAGCTATGCCTAAAATTTACAGTTAACTCATTTCTTTGGATTCATAGAGATTTTTATCAACAAATCTAATAATTTCTAATTTCTCGTGTAAGCATAAGAAGCAAGGTTCATTTAAGGATTTACAAGTACTAGCTTTTTTAAAACTTTGCATTTAGCCGTAAGAGTTTTATTAACTGTTATGGTCCAGGTTAGGACCAAGGAAGAACAACACGAACACAAGAGTAGAAATAACGAAGGTATATTACACGAAATAATAATACAAGATGTGGAAGGTGTTAGTATGACTGTCAGTCTGGTTTGGAGTGAACTATTATCGGCTCGACACAATTCGTCCCTCTCTCTTGAGAGGCGTAGTATACATAGTGTTAGGAAGAGCTCATTCTGTTGTTATAGGTAAGGAACCATGACATTAACCTCTTTTAAATTCCAAAAATATTTGGAAAGAGATGTTCTATTTTATAAGTGTTATTTGTGCAGGATAGGATATGTTGGTACCACCTAATTTTAAAAGTATTCTTAGTACTCCCTATATAACTTTTTCAACAGTCATATTTTCTATTGTAGAAATAGTGCTTAGGTAAACAAGAGAGTTGGTCGGACATTTATTTTGCAGTGGACAATTGTTAGTATTATTGATATTAGTTACTTTAGAATTAACATTATTACTCGAGTTTTTATATCTGTTCAAATTTTTATTATTATATTTTTTTCTAGATTATCGTTGCAACTATAGCTTAGTTTTAGTGTGTTTCTGTTAAATATTTTACTGAGTGGTTTATTTCTGGGGAAATGCTTATCAGTTAACTGGAGGAACTTCTGTCCTAACTTAGTACTAACCATTTGGTTAAATGGGTGTGTGTACCAAATGATTTTTCTGTTCCTAGTCTTTTTTCTTCGATCATTATTATCATGTTGTCTCTACTTGAATTCTGTGTATTTGTAACCACTACTTTTAAGGCCTTATTATAAACACTACTATACTTATTGAAAACACCTTTGTTATTTTATAGAGGAGTGTATATATTTAATTACAGATGGAGAATAATTAGAGTTTGGGTGAATATATGTTAGGTTGGCATTGGCTTTCATATAAGGTTGTAATACATCATTCATAAGATTTAACGTAACATCTAAAAAAGCAACCTGTTTAACTTTAAGATTTAGGCTTTTTAATTATCTATGTATTATTTTTCTTAATTTGTCAAACTTAAAATTAGCAAAAAGTTTTACTAACATAAGACTATATTCTCTATATAACCCTATATTACCAACACTAACATCATCATAATCACTCAGATTATATATAATAAACAAACTCACCAGGTTAGAATATTCTACAGAATCTAATGATCCCAGAGAAATATCAAAGTGATCATCAGAATTGTTCTTAACCCACTGTTCATTATTGTGAATAAGAACAGATCTTCTGCAGTTCATGATTATACCAAGTTCATCGATGGAGATATTGGAATATTCTTTGGCAAACACCAAAAGTAAGGTGAACATTTCCTTGGAAATCGATGGGTAAAAGTCCATGATATCAAATTAAATGAAAGAACAGCTCATCTTATTATTAATCCCTTTGAACCAATTGATAACATCTGTAGTACTTGTCTACGCCGTTTAATCTGATTGTTGACTCTATCAAGGATAGCCTTGCTAATCCTTCCAATTTCAGTCCTGGTAGAGCTGATAATCATCGTACGAAGTTTTATTTCAAAATCCGGTTTATGATCATTAATCAGAAAATATGATTTCTTGTTACAAAGCTTACTTAATCTATTGCTTATTTTAAGCCTGGCAGTAATAGTTTTACTAGCAGTATCAATTTTTCAACTAAATTAATAGTCATATTATCCACATTTCTGCAATTTTTGGTTAGTTTTTTTCATTAAAACACTATATTTTTTTGGGGCGGGGGATTAAACATATAGAAATTAGCTGTTTTAACAGATTGAACGAATACTTTAACCTATTTATTGATTTCTTTTACAACGCAGTCTAAATGTCTCTGAAAATGATTCTTGTTTTTATGGAAAGAGATGCTATTAATGATAGCTAAAAGATCATTTCCAAGACCATATAAGGGTTAGGGGTGCAGTTTTCAAATTTTTAAATCCATAAAAAGCAATGTTATTCGAAAATTCTTGATCAAGAAGGAAAAATTGAGCTTTCTATCTCATTTGTCCGATCAAATCTTCAGTTTTTAAAACCAATTTTTCGGAATATTTCTGTTTGTTTGTAGTGTGAATGTTTTTTAGAGAAATTCCAAAATTAGTTCCATACATGTTCATGTAGTAAAAACAAATGTAAAAAGTGCTCCACCGTAAAGGAAGCAAAATATCCAGGTATGGGATAAGTACAAATAGGGTATAATTCCTCTGGCTGTAGCATTTAATTTTTAAAAGGGGATCAATACAGAGTAGAGCTTAATATTATTTATTATATGAGATTAAAGCAAAAACATCTTAAAAATCGCTACATTATAGCTTTCAAGTTTCATCACTCAAATTGTGCCTCCTCGGGCGATGATAAATAATTAGTGAGTAAAAAATTAGTTATAAATTTCAAACGCAAATAACAACAAATCAAAATTAAAATGAGACTTGTAAAAGGAGGAATTTTGATCATGGTAAAATACTACAGTTCAAAAGTTTGAAGCTATCCCTAGAATTTACATGGGATAAACTTGGCAAAAAACTGAAAAAAAAAATGAAAAAGAGTTCTTAGAGTCATTGAAAAAAGAATGGAATCAATTATGAAACTCATACTTTAAGAAACTTTTGCAACGAATGCCAAAAATTTATGCTGCAGTAATCAAGGTTAAAGGAGGATATTTTGGCGAGAGCAAAATTTAATCATAAAATGCTTTTTCTATTTTTTGGCATAATAAAATTCCTAATAAAAATTATTTCTCACTTTTTTAACTTTGTATAATAATTTTTTCTCATTTAAGGTACAAAACGATTATTTTGGGGGCTAATTTAAAAAAATTACCAGGGTTCCTTCAAACTTTTGAATTGTTGTGTATATATATATATATATATATATATATATATATATGGGGGGGATGGAAAACACGTTTATTCTCTGACCACATTATGCGAACCCACATGCGAACAAAAATATGACGTCTATATTTTTCTTGAGGAGAACAAAAAAAATTGATAAACTTTAACATATGTACCAACAAATAAATAATGGAGTATCAAAAGGTCGCTTTTTCTCTTGACACTGCTATTACTATATAATTCCTCGGAAATTTTTATTGTTTACCAAAATTATATTTAGAATTTTAACAAAACTCAAACATATAGAACTGGATTTATACATTCTCTTTATTTCCTCGATAATTGACAACAAAAATATTAAACACTAATTTCAAGATTCCAAAAATGGCACAAGTCCAAGAAGACAAAATCCATGGTTATCAGTCAAAAAATGCGCCTAAAGGGTAAATCAAAAATAAAATCAAACAAGTGCGGAAATTTAAATATCTTTGAAATTGTTGTAGCCTAGAGAAGGTTACTGAATAAGAATAATCACACGAAGGTTAGTAATCATACTTATTATAAAACCCAGGTCGTGTGAGGGGGGGGGTGTATGTGTGCCTGTACGTTTATATATTGGATCGGATTTCCTACATTTTTCAACCAATTTCAACAAAACTTCACAGAACTACGTAAAATTACCTTGCGGTTGTTCTGACAGAGCCAAAAATTGGAAAAACACAATTGTTTTTGCACGAAATCAATTTGAAAACACGATTAAGAGGCATCGCGAGAATGAAAGGGGGACAACTCATATAGAGTTATACTTATTATAAAACCCAGGTTGTGTGTGTGTGTGTGTGTGTGTGTGTGTGTGTGTGTGTGTGTGTGTGTGTGTGTGTTCGTTTATATATGGGATCGGATTTCCTACATTTTTCAACCGATTTCAATAAAACTTCACTTTTTTTGGCAGGTAGTGTTTCTTATTGTCTTGAACACATTTTTTCTTTATTTTTACATTCAGAATGCTTTAAAAATTCCATTTACAAGACAATTGTTTATAATAAAATTCTATTCAATCGGTAGACTCAGAACGATTGAAAACAATGTTTTTGTTTGAGTTTGGGTTTGACCAATTCGTAAAAAAAAAAAAAAAAAAAACAAAAAACAAAACACTAATTAAGACATGCGTGTCCGTCAACCTTAAACAATAATCTTTGTCAATTTTATTTTTCAGTCTTTATGATGGTCGATACTTGATTTATCTCTTACTGTTACATCCCCGGGCAACGCCGGGCTCTACTGCTAGTGGACGATAATACTTAGGACAAGAACAACACATATAAGATTCGCCAGCGAAGCGTAGAAGTAGTTAGCTGCTAGAAGTGAGTCAAGTGAATTCCACAATGAATCTCCAACTGCAGGATACCTATCTACTAACCGCCCCATGCCGTCAGATGTGGCACAAGGCAGAATTTAATGTGAGGTATCCGAGCCCGTAGACTAAGCCAAAAATTCCCCGTAGACACCGTATAAAACGGGGTCGGGTAACTGTTTCTCGAGACGAGACACTGCCCTTCGACATAGGCTCGTCTGGGGATGTGAATGGGGACATACCCGATGTCGTCCGTAGGTATGCTACAACTGAAGTGGTCTTTCTGAAGACGAAAAATGTGACTCTGAGATCCTAAGGCGTATTAGGATGACCAAAGATGTATTCCAAAACCTAAGCAAAGTATTAAGAGACAGGAAAATTTCGTTAGAAACAAAGTAAGGTGTAATGAACTGTTACATGATATCTGTCCTCTTGTTTGGCAGCGAATGCTGGACAATCTCGTCAAAAATGAAGAAGAGACTCGAAGCAACAGAAATGCGGTTCTACAGAAGGATACTGGGGATGCCGTGGATCGAACATGTGAGCAACCACGAGATTTTAGAGAAAGTGGGAACAAAAATGAAACTTATACTTAACATCAAGAAGATGCAGTTGAATTTTCTGGGGCATGTCATGAGGAAGGAGGGCTTGGAAAATCTGATACTCACAGGACAGATTGAGGGAAAGAGAGACAGAGGAAAGCATACTTGATGTGCTGAGTAAATGGATGGGAGAAATAAAAAAGCACAAAACTTAATAGGTGCTACAAGTGACAGGAATGTGTGGAGGGCCATG
The DNA here is from genome assembly GCA_903632075.3 of Acanthosepion pharaonis. Taxonomy (NCBI): domain Eukaryota; kingdom Metazoa; phylum Mollusca; class Cephalopoda; order Sepiida; family Sepiidae; genus Acanthosepion; species Acanthosepion pharaonis. Next base: position 1,101,600 of record CAHIKZ030000553.1, read on the forward strand.
ATCGCCTACGTCCTGAGGGTACACAGCACATAAAAGAAGAAAGAAAAGAGTGTCTAGCCACCCTCCTCCTGTGAAAACTATGTTGGCGGAATAGCTTTAGTAGCCGGTGACACCATAATGCAGCATACTGGTTCATGGTACCAGTGGAACTCATTCTGAGCTTAAATAATCACAAGTTATATGGAGGAAAATATATGAGACATGTTCAAAGTTACTTTAGAAAAATGTAATTCCTCTCCTAAAGTATTTTATTTTTCGTTGAGAGCTGTATCGGTATTTAACCACAGGCTCACTCAAACGTAGCATAAGGCCAAATTTAAAATAGGGATCTATTTGTATCAGAGACCACAAATAATCCCGTTCTATCGGCAATTTCTTTATCATTTCGACCCAAGCAAGGCAATAATGTCACTAAGACGCAAGTACGTGGTTATGAGTTTTAGAGAATATGCGAAATATACTATTAAGGAGAGAGACCAATAAAAGAACAAGAATTAAGACAACAGAAGATAATATAGTTTGTTTTTTGTTTGTTTGTTTTTAATCATTTCGCACCAAGCAAGGCAATAAATCGACTAAGATGTAAGGAGTTACTGGGTGTTAGTGAGTTTGAGAAAAATATACTATTAAGGAAAGAGGACAATAAAAGAATAAGAATTAAGAAGGCAGAAGATGACGTAGTTTGTTTTATTTTTGTTTTATCGTTTCACCCCAAGCAAGGCAAGAAAGCCACTAAGATGCAAGGGGGTTTACTGAGTGTTTGCGAATATGAGAAAAGTATACTGTTATGGTAAGAGGACAATAAAAGAATAAGAATTAAGAAGATAGAAGATAACGATTAACAATTCATTTAAATTTTTAAAGATCAAAGTTGACTGGGAAGCAAGAAACCTGAAGAGAGTTCCACAAGCGAGAATTGCGATAGAAGAAACTGGCAGCATAGAACTTACGGTTACATATAGCTATTTCAACTGTTTATGGTTGAGACCTAACCGACAATCTAGTACTAGAATAGAAATTAAAATATTAAGCAACATTATAACGTGAATGGAGATTTCAATTATAAATGTCTGGAGAAAATGACATTCATTAACGTTAAACAACGATCAAATTAACAGCTATACTTTTTTTAAATGAGACATAATTTTAAAAATGTCTCACTGGAAACGAACCGAATACCAACTGAACCGTAAAATGTTTCAGTGAAAGATGTGAGGAAATTTCCAAATTTTAATTCTTAATCAAGAAAATAAAACCTTTGCGCATAATGTTCACACATGAGGAAAAGAATGCATCAGTTTAACCGATATCTTTCTGGCATCAGCTTAAATTGACGCCATCTTTTTTTTTTATTTTAACTAAACTATAATTTTGGAAAGTGAAAATTTCACTGATATATTTTGGAAAATTTCTAAGTTCTCTTCTGAAATCAAAAAAATACGAACTGGTCATAAAATAGTCACCAATATATGGACGGAAAAAGATGTCGGTTTAAAACCAACGCCAAAGTTATATAGATTAATATCATTTTTTTTATAAATGGCTGCCACAAGCTCTACTCTTCATACTCGCCCCAGTCTTCCATATACCTAAACTATAATTTGAGAAATAGTCGAAAGAAGTGGAGAAGGATGTCAAATTCACAGACGTCGCTAAGTTTCTAGTAGGCAATTGTTCACTTTATAAACTAAGACTTGTGTTTTCATAAACAGTTCAAAATAAGGGTTAATACCTCTGATTTTGTGTCAAACATTCGCAAACAACTACAAAAATATAATTGTATCTCTCTCTAAATTTGTAGAATTTTCTCCTTTCATTTCTACTTATTCGTCGGTTCTGGTTTTTAGTTTTTTCTTTGTTTAGATCCCTGAAGTTACCCGCGGTCATTCGCTGGTAAAAGACTTAAACCTTCTTCTTCTTCTTCTTCTTCTTCTTCTAAGTTCAGCCTTCAGCAACTGCCAGAACCTTTCGCCAGTAAAAACCAAATCCCTTTTTACCTGACTGAAAAACCACACTTCTTAAATAGCCATAAATCGGTCCAATTTTTGATATTTTGGGGTCGTAACGTGCTTTGTCCATTGGTTAAGCAAATCTTAAAATATATTTTTTAAAACGACGCCTGTTTGCAAACTTTATTTTGACGGGTTTGCAGACCATAATTGAACCACTTTTTCCTTTTGAAAATTTTCAAAAACGGGATTTTATACATGCTTCTTCAAAAAAAACTGCCAGTCATCATTTTAGCAACATCAATTGGAGCATTAAATATACAAACTTTTACACACAAAATTATATTCAAGCCATTTTTTACTTTTTTTCAAGAATACACGTTAGTAACTTTCTTCTGTTAATAAATGTTTTTGTAAAATACCCCCAGCAGAAGAAGGAGTCATAAAGAAACCTAGTCTATTGTATTATTTTTTTATTTACCTTTTAATTATTTTTGCATAATTGTAAATTTCTTTTTTATTATATAAATTTTTATATGAGGGTTAATATTTTCGTTTTACAACTGCCTACCACAAGCTCCATCTTTCCTTACTCTTCCAATCTATTTTTCTCCTTTTCCTTTTCTTCCCCGACCTTCTAATCATTAATTCCCTTCGCTCTGTCATTTTTCTCTTTTTCACTTTTAATCGACCTTTCTTTCTTTCTTTCTTTCTTTCTTTCTCTCTCTCTCTCTCTCTCTCTCTCTCTCTCTCTCTCTATCTATCTATCTACCTATCTATCTATCTATATCTATCTCTGTGTTTTCCTTTTCCTCTCCTTCACTTTTTCTTTCAATCACTATTGCTTTTCGCGCTACCAGTTCCTTTGTCTCTCTTTCTTTCCCTTCTTATCGACACATCTAACTCATTCTCTTTCGCTCTCGCTCTCTATCTATCTATCTATCTCTCTCGGTTTTCCTCTTTCTCTCCCTCGCCTTTTCTTTTAATCATTATTGCTCTTCGCTTTATCAGTTCCTTTTTTTCTGTTTGTTTTACTTATCGACCTCTCTCTCTCTCTCTCTCTCTCTCTCTCTCTCTTTCTCTGTCTCTCTCTTTCGCTTTTCCTCTTCCTCCTTCACCCCACCCCGAAGTTTTTCGCCCTCTCTGACACAGTTTTCATTCTCATTCACCTTCAGTCTTTTTTTACCTACATTTTCTTCCTCCTTTTTTTGCTCTCGAATTCAATATCACAAGTGAAAAGCATCTTTTTCTGAACAGGTCAACGACTTTTTTCTATTCATTATCGCTCTCTCCATCAAGTATATAGTAATTGATAATTGCCAATATTACGCATAATTTGTCTCTGCATCAACCAATAAGACTGAGCGTTTGTTCCTATGGTGACGTCTGAGGTTTTGCGATTGTTCGTGATCGATAATGCTCAGTCCTAATGGAATACTATTATGATATTAGCCAAGTTTATTCATTTCAGCAGGGAATCATTATAATTTGTTCTAATACTTTGACCTTCATATATTTATGTATATATATATATATATATATATATATATATATATATATATATGTATGTATGTATATATATATATATATATATATATATATATATATATATATATATATATATATATATATATATATATATATATATATATATATATATATATATATATATATATATATATATACATATATATATATATATATATATATATATATATATATATATATATATATATATATATATATATATATATATATATATACATATATATATATATACACACACACACACATATATATATATATATATACATACATATATATATATATATATATATATATATATATATATGTATATATATATATTTATACACACATATATATATATATATACACACACATATATATATATATATATATATATATATATATATATATATATATATTGGGACATTCAGGTTCATTTTATTTTATATTTACATACGCTCTATCTCTGTTATTGAGCACTTTTGCCCATGAATATAGGTATCCACTTGGTCGCCCACGCCGCAACCGGGTGGGACATAAGGTCGTGGTTTAAAGTGGGTTTAATAGCGGTACCGTAGAAAATTTCTCAAGCCCCGTCAGCACGTGCCCTTTTGGGGACGCATCGGGAGCCGGGCAATAAACCCAGTCCCCTTCCCGAGGGAGAGGTAATGCCTGGGCGAAAATCACGCTCCCCACACTCCGAGGTTTGGGCTAAATACATTTAAAGAATAAGAATGCGATCCAAAGATCGATTGTATCGAACTGTTACGAATTCAGAGCCGTGGGTTCGAATATCCGCAAATCTTCTCCTCGGTCTCCTCCCACCTTTTGTTCACTGCCACTGACTTTATACGCGCTCGAAGGTAGGCACACACACGTATCAAACACATCCGGGTTTTTCCATCAGCCCCGTAGCCATAACATCCGGGCTATTCCATTAAAAGAAGACGAAAGACTTTAAAGACGAAATGACTTTGCCCTGGGTTTTTCTATATGTCATGGTGCCAATGGCACGCCCTAAGCTTTTTGAAGTAGATTTCTTCTGGATATATATATAGGTGGACACTGATGTCAACACCGTGTGGTGACAGTTTCTTTCATGCGTGAACGCAATCTTCAGGCCATGTGTATTGAGTTATATGCTGGTCAATAGTACATCATGAGCAGCTACATATAGTGTATTATACTAACAATTATTGGATAGGCGGTAACGGCTGTTTCAAACTATTCTAGAGGCAATTGAGTAAGAATAATTGTCTCGGAATGCAAATATTTGTAGCTATATTATACTGTGGTTTGGTAATATTTTCCCCATTAATTATTATTGATTATTGAATAATTTGTTGTCTTCATTCCTACGCGTTAGCCTCGAGAATAATTTGAAACATTTAACCTTACTTTCTGGCTCATTCTCCATAGCCGAGCAATAAAGCACACTGGGCCAAACGGTGAACGGTGTGTTCCCATTTATTGCCCATTCACTGCATTATTTTTAGTAAGATTTCTCGGATGACCCTGCCGATAGAGGCAATACAAAATGCCTAATAAATAAAAATGGGGCGTCTATTTCAAATACGGAGTATACACTATAATAACGTTTAAGTAATATATATATATATATATATATATATATATATATATATATATATATATATGTAAGCAATTATATGGATATAGATCCGACAGTATGAAGAAAAATATAGGGAAAAAACAAACAAAAATCCTAATATGCAATTATGCTGTTTTAATGTTAATATAATGTCAACGTCGGACGTTTCGGTCTAATAGACCATCTTCAGGACATATTCATAAAGCATAATTAACATAGACCATATTCAATTCAACATGAAAAAGACGATGGACATAAAAGCAAGACCGATCCAAACAAATTCTTTTCGTTCTTCCTTCAAAATACTCAAATTTTAGGAATACGTTTTCACAACATCGCCCACGTGACGACGACGTGATCATATTTAAACGGAACGCTGATCTTATAAAAGATTTCAGTTATCTGTTTATATATATATAGATTAGACTAATTATTATAGTAATTCATAGTCATGAAGAATCCTCAACAGAATGCAGAACTTTGGGACACATCAGCAGTGCGCATCCACCCGGACCGTTACGATACAACGCAGGCGTCATACCACTGGACCAACGGGCCTCGGTGATGTAGAAAAAACTGACTAGACTCAATATAGCGCCGCTACTCACAAATTCCGTGGTGATACTCATCCAAGTATTCACACCCAACTTTTACACGTGTGTGTGTGTGTGTGTGTGAGAGAGAGAGAGAAAAAGAGAGAGAGAGAGATATGTAAACTTTCAGATAGAATATATCTGCAAAAGAACAGTATGAACAATCACAGAAGGAAAACTTTTTCTAATCCCCCAAAATTATATCACCTGTATATCCTTGCTTAACCCAGCTAATGTTCTGTGATAGAGCGGCTCGGGGGAAGGAAGACGTTACTCTTGGTTTGGGTCAAACCGTTGGGTTTGAATATATATATATATATATATATATATATATATATATAGTTAAACCTAAGAAGGTTTCACCTAAGCGGATCAACGATCCGCATAGGTGAAACCTTAGTAGGTTTGTCTGGCTCTCTAGGTTTAAATAGCTCTGCTCTACTTAACGTATTGTGCACTTTATTTAGTTATTTTGCTTACTCGTATCGGGGTTTTTTTCTTTGGACTTTGGACTTGGATTATAGACGATTATTTTCGGCTGACGTACATGTTCTTTGTTCTTTCTTTTTTTATACCTTTTTTTTCCCTTTGGTATTGGTTTGATTATTCACAAATCAAGACACCGAAGGTTTTCCGGACGAGTATAATTTCTTATACTTAAAGATTATTACTAGTATATATATATATATATATATATATATATATATATATATATATATATATATATAAGTGGACCTTGAAGTCAACAGCCAGCGACGACGAGAATGTTAGTTCGAGAAGGTGCAACGAGCTACTCATAGAGGTTAGTATCACCCATACGGATGGATGAAGAAAGGGGTCTCTCAGGTGATTAAATGATAAAAAGTTTCGTTTTGCAGGGGTTAAAATTAGCATGCCGTTCCTTGTCCCTTTTAACAACAGACTGCAGATCATTTTTATATCAGCTTCCAATTGAATTGGATCAGACTTACTATCGAGACAGGAGTAAATGGTTATGTAATCGGCATAGATACAGAGTTGAGAACTGATGTGCATTGTTTTCTTTTCGATTTCTTTCGCGACGTTGTCTTGTTCTTGCTGTGCGCCTTCAAGACAGTATCATCGCCGTATCTTATGTTGTTAAGTTTACGGCCGCCGATAATAAATCCTGGTAGGACTTCTAGTTCTCTTCAAATCCTCTTTCTGTAATCCAGTGAAAAGATGCATCCTTGTCTTATTCCTCCTCCTATTTGTGTGTGCTTTCTTAATTCGTTTCTTACCAGCAAGCTGAAAGTTCGCTACTAGTAAAATTTTCGGATTATTCTCATATTTGTTCCTTATAAGTCGATCTTACCAAGTATTCCCATGTAAATAAGAACATAAATTTGGAACATTTTTCGCGGAAAGGACAAATAGAGTCGAGAAAATGTATTCCTAACATCCAGCCTCGCAGTCATATCAAAACAACTATGTCCAAAATTATTGGACACTAATTGACAGATTCGTTTTTTATCAACCTTTTGCAGGTTATTTAAAGTCAGAAAATATCTTTAGATTGTATGAATTCTTTTTGCAGGGAGATAATAGCAATTTAGTGATACAAGTTTTACTAATTAACCCATAGTAAGAAGGAGAAGAAGTTGATTGATATCTTTCCCATGGGTATTTGCGCCTGATTGAATATAACGAACCCAACCGGAATTGGAACTCGGTTACCCGATTAACAATTCTGGGCCATTATCCATTACACCACCCGCGCATCCAAGCCTATACTACCTACTATGCCCAATTGGTAACACATCAATTTACTAACCAGGCTCAACGTAGCTTAACCAATGATCGTTTCGGTGTTTCAACGAAATTGGACACTGGGTGAATATCGGTCGCTATAGAATTTTCGTGAACAATACATTTGAACAGCCCAATTGCTGTGGCCATTATTAATACATATCTTAATATTTAGTTAGTCAGTTATGTGCATGCGTGATACACGCTTAGGCGATCATGTATCTTTCGATACATGACTGACGAGGCAGATTTTTCCCACACTAGGTTACCATTTCTTTTTGCGATAGACCCGTTGCCATCCAGGGTTATAGAACCCGGTCTGTCCTGCTATTTACCCATAGCTGGGTGGGAGAAGAGGATTCATACCTTTCCCAAGGGTATTAGTACATAAGTGAATGTGATGGATTCGACTGGAGTTCGATTGGAATTTTAATATTAGTAAGCAAAAACCATTTCGTGTTAAATCGGATATAATAGATTCTAGATCAGATATTGAAAAAATTAACATTATTATTATATGTTATATATATACATAAATATATATATATGCATACACACACAGTCTGTCTATCCGAAGACAGACTGTTTTCTCATCAGCTGACATCATCCGCATGACTAGGACGAAATCCATTTTGGCATGTGAACTCATAAATCGGCAGGATGGGAAACTTTTCGGCCGATTTTGGCATCAGTCAGCCAGGTTATCAATTCATAACAGAAGGACGATGCGTTAATAGTAGAAGCAGACACTATTAAAAATTCACCTTCTCCATAGTGCTCAACCGGCGGACGATATATATATATATATATATATATATGCACACACACCGAGCGTAACAGCAAAATTGTTCAAATCGTGTAACAATAAAAATTGTCCAATTGTTACATTAGGCTTTGAACCGTTGTATCTTAGAAATGATTAAAGATATCTTACTGGAATTCTCCGAGGTTTTTATAATACTACTGGACTCTACTTTAAACAATAACAATGCATTTATTTCTAAGTTGAAATGAAGATCCTTCTTGCTGTTCTGAACTCCTGATGAATTTTTCCTCTCTACTACTCCTTTTTTAACCTTATTCACTGTTCCCTGGATGGACATTGAAGGTGGAAGCCAGAATATGAATATTTGTACCATTACTGAAGTCCTGAATCATTTTTTTCCTCTCACCATTGCTCAGTTGGAAAGACATGGTGGGGCTGACGCAAAACGATTTTGACCGGTTCTATTTCTAGTTGAATAATTTAAAAGGTCGTTCAATGCATCTTCCGACAAATAGTGTCAAGATGGCTAACCATCTTATCTGAAAACCTGAAAAAAATGAAACTCAGTTTCCATGGGTTTTTTTTAGAAAGCAAAAAGTTTTGTGGGATGGACAATTATCCCCGACACACACACACACATATATATATATATATATATATATATATATATATATATGTGTGTGTGTGTGTGTGTGTGTATATTCGAATGAAATTCCCATCAGTATTATAAAGAGCCAAAACAGTGGGCTTGAGAAGTTTAATTTCATAAAAAAAGGGATTTTAAGAAAAAGGTTTTTTCTATAATTTTGACCGACAGTAATGCAAACTGTTCGAACAAGAAATGAAGAATTGTTCCTGTTTGGAAACGATTAATTTCACGATAGATAGATAGATAGATAGATAGATAGATAGATAGATTTGGGTTTTTTTTAGAGCTTATCAGCCCATTTTTGTGTTATTTAAAGCCGAAACATATTTTGAATTGCAAGAATAATTCTTTTTTTTAGAGTAAATATTCAATTAACATTTTTTTCAGAATAATATTGATTTTCTTTTATAGAACCCTACTATTTAATCCATGGCTAGGGTGTGAAGAAATGAATTCATACCTCTCCCCCATATTACTAATGCACGCACGTGAATGCAGCGAAGCAGATCAAAATTCAAAATTAGCTCCCCGATTTCTCATACCAAGCCGCCTTATCCATTTACACCACCCACATGACAAAGAAGGAAAGAAAAAGAATAACTCCGTGAATGCGCAATGGCAGACATTGAACTTGTGAAGTCTAATTTTCGGACAAAAAAAAAGTTTTAATAAAAATATTCTATAAATCTCAATCGACAATAGCAAACATTGTTCGGTCAATTAATGCTGAATGTCTCCTATATTTTACCACATTATACTGAATATTTCTCTCTAATAGCCGGTTCAATATTTAAAACAATATCTTTATCTATCTATTAAAACCTGTTAATAATTTAAAAGGCCAGCCGACCTCTGATAGGCACGATTAAAAGATTTATCTGATAGCGACAGCTTTTGATGAATACCTCTGCGGCTAAGTGACCGGAGCATTTAAATATTAATTGACAAAGGACTCTGAAAGCTCGATAAACAAAAATATATTCATTTTTCTATCTGACGTCGTGCGATTCGCAGGGTTACGTACTTGTCGAGAGCATGGACCATCAGCAAAGGTAGGATTCTTTTTTTTTTCTTTTGGTGGCGGTTCTGCTTAAATTTTTTTGTCGAGTTGTTCGTCAGATGGACATATTTTAACTATAGTAGCAATTGCAATCAAAGATATTTCGGTTCGACTGTTGTTTTCCGAAGACACGATCCTGGAAGAAGATAACGATTTCCATAAAACAGTTGAATAAATGGAATTGATAAACACACGTACAGTGTTGATAATTATGGCAGCGAAGAATAAAATTCAAAGAAAACGTAATAACTAATGAGTAAAAAAAAAAAAAGGTAAATTCGCCTATTATTGTGCTAGATCTGCCATCAAATGACCAACTATAATCAACTTAATTACAATTAATTAACGGTAGACAATAGTTCAATTACAGAGATCCAATTGTTCAATTGTGCATACTTGCGAAAATATTGTGATGGAATTGCATCATAATTTTAGTCAACAGGGTCTATTTCATTAAGTCAACTGTTTTATTCAAGTTGTGTTCCTCCAGAGCCATTTACCAGATAAAACGGTAATCAAGCCTATATTTCTTTGGATAATGCCCGAAATTATTTTACCCGAAAACTTTTATTTCTTAAAAAAAAAAAAAAAAATGCCATGGTGTTTATTCGACCCAAAAAATACCGAGATAATCTTTTTAGGCTTAACTAAATGTATAGTATTTTTTTTTTCTTATAAAGAACTTTAAAAATGTATACTCGTTGGACGTTAAAAAGATTTACGTTTTCATCTTGTTTTTTGTGCCATTTTCCTTCAGAACGTAAGCAATTATATTTTTCCACAACTTCCATTCTTTTCACGCATTCAGTATTACTTAAACATGGTCTTTAAACAGTTTATTAATATACCCGTCGTATTTCCTATTACTTTTTAATGCCCCTTTAAGTAGTCGAAGTCAGGGCGGAACTTTTTACCTTAAGTCTCTTCATCTGTGAAGAAATTATCCAGCATATCATGAGCATATAGGAGGATTGGTATTACATTTACACTTATTTCTAACGAAATTTTCGCCGTGTTTTTTTTTTTTTTTAACTTACACACCATCTTTTGTAATTTTTTTTTTTTTTGCTATTCTAATGCATTTGTGGATTTCAGTGTCCTATTTATCGTCCTCTTTTCAAACAATTCGCAAATATTTAAATTTTCGTATATTTGATTTTGATGACTACAGGAGACACAGTACATAGATGAAATAGGGCGCCTCGGCCTGGTGTAATAGTGAGCAAGCTTGTCTCGCAAAAACTGTTACGACTGAATGGTGAGTTCGATCCTCATTGGGTGCCCCATAGTTTCGGCCTTGTGCCACATCTAAGCAATGCTTAGAAAATCAATACATAGATGATATAATTAGATTGCCTTTCGGGCAGTATTTTTTTTTTTTTTTTTAAGGATGCATGTTGATTTTTTTTTTTTTTGGTGGGGTGGGGAGTTTGAAATATGAAACCAAATTCATGCCTAATTTAAAGAAGAAAATCAGTTTTCCGCATGTCGGAATTGTTGTAAACACTGAAATGGACTATTCTATTCACAAAAATAATATTTCATTTATTTTTAATCATTTCACACCAAGCAAGGCGATAATCCCACTAAGACGCAAGGGGGTATGAAAGAGAATGAGAACTTTAGTGGGGACCAAGGAGAATAAGAGAACAGGTTCCAGGAAGATAGGTGAAATTTTTGAAGACTGTAGTTGGCAGTAACTCAAGAAAGCGAAAGAGGCGAGAAGTGCTAGAAAATAAACTATTAGTATAGAACTTGCGGTTATATCTACCTAATTCAACATTAAAACGATGAAACCTTGTTGCCAATTTAGTACTACGTTTAAATTCATGCGCTCTGAGTGCCCGGGGAGGTGGGGACATCATTGAAAATAATTGCCATTATTCTTCTTGGGATTTTGTCGAGAATCTCGAAATGTATAGTACCCGTCCAGATATTGCTTTATTTGGGATGAAATGATAATAAAAAAAAGAAAAACATTGAATTATGAAACTGTGTATTTTAAAGAATAAAAAGGAACAAATACATTTTCACCACAAAAAAATAATTTTCAAAAAATTTTCATAAAATAGAATCTGCAATGTTATCGGTCTTCACCTAGCATCTCGGCTTCAGTCACTTTTCCACCGTCATAACATAGCTTCTCTCTACCTTTTCTATAAATACTTTCATGGTAATTGTTCTGATTTTTTTTTTTCTTTGGTATAAGGAGCCGACTGGGAGTGGCATTTTGATGCCGGTTGGGTATCAAGATATTGGTCATCTCTATTAAACATCACCAACACTCGCTCAAAAATAGGGTAGTTTAGGTTTATTTTTTCCTTTAGTTTCTTTCAAGTTAACTTAGTGTGAGAATGTCTGCTCATTGTCTCACTTTAATTTTTGTGCCCTCTTTCTTTCGTTTAATTACACCCTCTCTATTTCAGTCAGTCATGTACCATGCGTGATACATGCTTAAGCAATCGTGTATCTTTCGATACATGACTGACGAAACAGATTTTTTTCCCGCAGTAGATTGTCATTTCTTTCTGCGGTAGACCAGTTGACATCCGAGGCTATAGAACCCGGTCTGTCCTGTTATTTACCCATAGCTAAGGTAGGAAGAAGATTCATACCTTTCTCAAGGGTATTAACACGTAAGTGAATGTAATAGATTCGACTGGAATTCGAACTCGGCTCTCCGATTCCTCAATCTGAGTCGCTATTCATTACTCCACTGTGCCTCTATTGAGGCGGCCAGAAATGTCAGTTCTCCGCATTCATTTTTTTTTTTGGTCGTTTTGAGTGTTTTTTGTATACGTTGCTGTGTTTGAGTGAATGTTTGGTCGAATGATTGCTTGAATTATTTAAATCCTGCATTAATTTCCTTCTACTAACTGATGTTTCTGCTACTTTTAAGAATTGTTGGGTTTTATTGCTAACACTATATTGTTTAGTGCCTTTTATATAAAATTGTAATCATTGTAAATATTCATTTCGGGTTTCATTTTTAAATGTTATTATATCCCCCCCCAAGACAAATTGAACATATGGGAACTAGTTAGGACTATATATACTTTGAGGCATTGTGGTGGATGTAGTAAGAATGTGTTGTTTTGCTGTAAGGAATAATATATCGTATATTTGAGTCAGTACTTGTGGCTAGCTAAGTTTAAGATAAAATAGATTGAAGACCAAACTTCCCCTATCCCCTACTTTTGGCCTTGTGCCACATTTTTGTATTCTCAAAATTTATGAATTTAATCGCAGTACTAGATTGGCAGCTAGGTCTCATTTTAGAATTTAAATTACTAGATGTAACCGTAAGGTCTATGCTAACAGTTTTTTCTATCGCATTTCTCGATTGTGGAACTCTCTTCTTACTTTCCGGTTACAGTTTTGAAGATGAGTCTTAATCGTTATCTTCTGTTTTCTTAGTTCTGGTTCTTTTATTGTTCTCTCGCCTTAACGTTTTTCTTTTTCTCATTCTTTCGCACTTAGTAAACCCTTGCGTCTTAATGGCTTTCTTGCCGTGTTTGGGGTGCAATGATTAAAAAAAGAAAAGAAAAACAGTTAAACAGAAAACTACGAAAAACTGTACTGTAAAAAAATAATGAATAACGTAGGACAGAAATATATTTTCACAAAAAATAATTTTCAAAAAAATATTAAACTAAGGTGAAGGAAAGAAATGTTAATTTGCAATATGAATGAAGAGAAATAATATAACGATTTAGCGATATAATGAACCTAAAAATGGCTGATTGGATAGCGAATCCTTTCGACTGCAAATGTTCCTAAAGCTGATATATGTTCAAAAGCATTATTAGAACTAAGGTAGGAAGAAAGCAAATCCAATAATGGTAGCTACCAAAACCTCTACCAAAATAAAAAAAAAAGATTGTTTTTATCCAAGGGAATCCATATTTAATTTGCTAAACAAAATAAAAAATAAGATTATCTGATTCCCTATCTTACAACAGCAATAAAAGAAAAAAAAAAGTAACAAAACTTGAGAACCCACTGCTGTTAAAATTGCTATGAAGGTTGGATTCTTTATCCAACAGTAAAGAAATAGTTTTAAGCAACATGGGAATTAGAGGAAATAACCAAGCAGATTCAGCAGCAAATTCTGCTCAAAATGAATCCTTGATAATTTCCAGAAATCTTTTACGAGCCTAAAAAGTCAAATAAATTATGTTCAACAGAAACGGCAAAGGCGCTGGACAGACAACACAAATAATAAACTTCTCACAATCGAACCATTCCTAGGTGAATATAAACAAAATGTCTAGAAAAGGCAAAAAATAAAAAAACTTTCTGAAGAATGAAAATCAACCAAAATACATGTCAAACTGCACTTACGGTAAAACGCATTTTAATTGAATGTATTCACTTATTCAATTTTCTATCTTAAATAAATAGGTTTATACCAAAATTCCTACATTAGATCATGTGTAAACTACTTATCGATAAAATATACGTTTACCTTTTTAAAGTAGAAAATTACGTACAAAATATATATTTGAAGGCTTTGGAGTTCGGTCTTAGATAACCCATGAAGATGTTGATATGCCGACAACCAAACCAAATCTAAATCGCTGCTACTGCAGTAATGATTATCGCCTCGGGTTGAGAAATTTGAGAGCCGAGTTCGAATTTTAATCAAGTTCATTCGCTTACGTGCTAATAAGTTAGAAAAGGTATGAATTCATCTTTCTTCCCTCTCAACTGTGGGCAAAATCGCAGGACAGAATAGGTCGTATAGCTTTGGGCAGCAACCAGTCTCGGAAAAGGAAACCACCTACTTCCTTGCAGGTCCTGCTTCTTTACAATTATTAGAACTAAAATATAATGAAGAAACGAATAAAATATATATATATTCTTATATCCAAGGGAAGCCATATTTAATTTGCTAAACAGAAATCCCTCTCTCTCCTCTCTCTCCTCTCTCACTCCTCTCACTCCTCTCTCTCCTCTCTCACTCCTCTCTCTCTCTCTCTCTCTCTCTCTCCTCCTCTCTCTCTCTCCTCTCTCTCCTCCTCTCTCTCTCTCTCTCTCTCTCTCCCTCCTCTTCTCTCTCCTCTCTCTCTCTCTCTCCTCTCTCTCTCTCTCTCTCTCTCCCCCCTCTTCTTTCTCTCTCTCTCTCTCTCCTCCTTTCTCTCTCTCTTTCTCTCTCCTCTTTCTCTCTCCTCCCTCTCTCTCTCTCCTCCTCTCTCTCTCTCTCACTCCTCTCTCTCTCTCACTCCTCTCTCTCTCTCCTCCTCTCTCTCTCTCTCTCTCTTCCACTCCTCTCTCTCTCTCTCCTCTCTCTTTCTCACTCTCTCACTTACTCTCTCACACACACACACACACACAGTTGTGTTCACCCTGTACAGGACCCGGTGGCCACTTGTGGTAGAGGGTTGTAGAGTAAGAGGCACACCTTATGCCGTTTAAGTGTGGAAGATAACGGTAAACCCTAAACATGAACAGGTTAAGATTGTAGTGATCGAGGAAGCAACCTCTCAGGAGTCGGTTCCAGAATGCAGTGGTTCGTTGGAAGAAGCTGCTTGAGTAGAACTTGCATCTCACCCGGGGAATATGACGGTGGTTCGCTACAATGTGCATGACGCGGAGGCTCTTAACCGTAAAAGTTAGGACTGGTAAACCTAAGGGGTGTAGTTCTTCTGAACACTCTCTATGGAAATAGCGATAGAGCAACGCGAGACTTACGACGCCTCGTCTGTGATAAAGGGGTTGCAATGTAAAAAAATAATTCGCCACTTACAAGGACGCAGGAGACGCTTTTGGATTCTATCGAAAGTGAAGACCGGGCTGCTCCACTCGTATAGGGGCAATACTCCATTTTTAGCCTGATCTGGCTCTTGTATAGATAGACGATAGCACGAGGAGTCAGGCACTTGCTAGAGCGGTATAGAGACTAACAATTTTCCCAGCATCTTTAGCAGTGGATCGTATGTTATAATTATTAGTATTGGTTGGATTATATGAGAATTTCACAAATCTATAGTATTGATTTATTACTCCTTTTTTTCTACAATAAAATATCAAACTTAATTACTTGAAACCCAGATGACCCTTGTGGAATACTTAATTTCAAAAGCCGTGGTACTGGACGTGATAAGCTATAAACGTAGCAAGAATTCTGCTTTGGAATTTTGGAAATTCCAGAAGACCATAAATTTTGTCATAATACTCAGGGGGACAATTGTATAGGCTGGGTAAAATCTAGTTTTAATAAATCTTTATTTCAGATTCAAATCATCCCAGGGCCTTTTATTGCTTCCAATTATTATAGAAGCAACATTCGTTCTTTCTTTCTTTTTTCTTTTCAACGTTTAATTAGGTTCTCTCACCTTTCTCACGGTTTAATCCTAATTGATTCCCGCTTCAAATCATCATTAGGCATTTTAATTCATTAAAAGGTTAACCTCAGGGGTGACCACCCTGTTACATCGCTTGTTTACGGCCGTATCATGTTTAAACACCAGTTCATGTACGATCACTGAAGTTAAGCAGATTTAAACTCTGACATAATGCCATCTATGTTTTTTTTTTGTTTTTTTTTATAGTTTCAACTAGAAATATTGCTATATAAGAACTATTAGACTTTAATTGGTAAATCAAATTGAATGTATTAACACATAAACACTAGTTTTGCATATTTGAACACTTACATAATGCGAGAAATATTTGTATTAAAGTTACCAACAGAAATTGATATGACTTAAGGCCATATCACGTTGAAACGCCGCTTCTCATATGATCACCGAAGTTAAGCAACCTCGAGTCTGGTCACTACCTAAATAGTTGACCGCTTGGGAATATCAGAAGCTGTAAGCTTGGGTTTGCAGATGGTGTAATGGATAATGAGTCGAGTTCCATTTTCTGTTGCGTTCGTTGTATTTACTTATGTGCAAATACCCTTGAGAAAAGTAGGAGTCCACCTTTTCTCCCCCAGCTGTGGGTTAATTAGTAAGATTTGTATCACTAAAAACCATTACTCTCATCAAAAGAATTTTTACACTCTAAAAATATTTTCTGGCTTTAAATAACTTACAAAGGGTTGATAAACCGTAAAAACGTCTCGATCAATCAATGTTATATTCCTCATGCGGTAAAAGTTTGAACCAGGGTTACCACCCTTTTATAATTACAAACGTTTGCAAACTAAAACAGTGGATTTTATTTTCATCTTTTTCTTATTATTTTTTGCCCAATGCTCCGTTTTCGACATATAAATGAATCACATCCACACCTTTCCAAGAATGCCCGGCTCAAAAGGTGCATTTCAGATAATATGCATAGATTGAAAATCTTCATTCTTTTTTTCCACTAAAAATATTTTAAATTCCCCTGCGTCTTATATGCCATATGTAGTTTCAAAATTCGCGATCGTCGGCCGAAATTAGGTATCTGGCAACTCCTATTAGCTTAGACTTAAACATGAAGAAGCAATGGAATACGTGAATGCCAATGCCTGATCACGACCTTGCATTTACAGGAAGAATAAAAAGACCCAGCATTGTACAAGTCTGCGAATAGTTGAAGCAAGCTTGGAATAATATTAGACCAAAAATTGTTGTGAAATCTTTTAAAAAGTATGGTATTAGCAATGTTCTCAATAGAAGCATGAAAAAATCGATTATTTCTACTATCGATGGGAATTGGGAAATGCAAAGTCAGTCTTGGCCTTCACGCTAACTTGGAGCATGTGCATGTAAATTTTGGTGCAAATCCGTCGAAAATTGCAGTCACTTTCTCACCGTCGTGATGTGGCTTCCCACTGTCTTTTCTACAAATATTTTCATGGCAATTGTTCTTTTAAGCCTTTCTTCTTTGTGCCTCGACTTCATGAATTTAAGCATGCCACTAGGTTGTCAGTTAGGTCTCGCCATTTTTACTGTTGAGCTAGTTACATACAACCGCCTGTGGAACTCCCTTTCCATTTCTTGCTTCCCTGCCATCTATGTTCAACAATTTAAATGCAACGCCAATCTCCATCTCTTGTCTTCCTGAAACTTGTTCTTTTATTGCCCCTTTTCCTCACTTCTCCTCATTAAAGTCTTCTCGTTCCCTTTCACTCTTTGTAATCCACTGTGTCTTAGTGGCATAGTCGCCTTGCTTGGAGTTAAATGATTGTTATATTCCGTGATAATAGGAAAATCACTGGAGCAATACGGTGGATAACTAAATAAAGGTTATTGTAAAACCAGTAGGGAGTGCTGCTGTTTGGAAGGTCGAATAGTTCTAGAGTAAGTCGGAGTCGTATTCAACAGATCCCCGCAAATCTCGAGAAATATTCGACCTTCCAAACAGCAGCACTCACTACTGGTTTTACAATAACCTTTATTTAGTTATTCACCGTATTGTTCCTGTGATTTTCCTATTAACACGGAATATAACAATGGTAAAAGAGTTTATCGTCAAGATAAATATCTTGCATTGCTCCAGCAGAAAATGCAATTGCAATATTACTTAAATAACCTTGTCATTTACCGGTGGGACGGCTCATGTTAGCTATTTTTTAATATAATTTTGCATTGAATGTTTGATAAAACAAGTCTTTCTTACATTTGATACTAGTCAATAGGTAAATCAAAATCCTAGATGACACCCCCAAAATATATAATCAATATAATCAGCAAAGTTTTAAATATGGTCATCATTTTTTGACAGTAAGGATAATAATAACCATATCATTTCAGGGCCAGTGCATACTACAACCCCTGCGGCGGGAGGTAAGCCTGATTTGGGGCCCCAGACAGTTCTTTGTGACCATCGCTGTCTTATCAAAAAAAAATTTTTTTTTCTACATTTATATATGTTAAAAACTAAGCACTACTGACTGTGAAAAATGACTGTGAGGGTGAAAAATTGTCGCGGATTTTGACGTCATTCTGGGGATCCTTTTTTTTTTTTTACCTCCAAATTTCTTTTACTTATGCTAAGCCTCGAAAAAAACTGTATAAAATCACTAATTTTTATCCATAATGTTGAATGTGTTAAAATTATTTAACTTTTTAACAAGAAAAATCTCAAGTTGATGTTAAAATTTACCACAAAACATTGTTAATTTAAGATGGAATGATCTATTATGACATGTCTCTAACTTGTATTTAGATATATTGATTTTCAACTTTTTCTAGTTGAATTGTCCACATATATTGCATATGATCCATTATTGCGCATAATTTGGTTACAATAAAATTTGTATTTTATTTGAATACTATCTTATGAACATTGAGACGTAGACAGTGAAGATAATATGGCAGGTTAACGGTAGCGAGGGGGTCCCGTATCATAGATTGGGTGGGTATAATAGATTGGTGGTAAAACGACTTGCACCGGCCCTGATAATCGTCATTTTAATATTCCGCATAGTTCAAAATGGATGTCAAAATCGGAAACTGGAAGTGTGTGTTGCGCCTAAGTAAGTAAGGCTTGGCTGTCTTGAAAAGTGATCGTCAAACTTTTCTTTAGTAGCGTGTGAGCATGTGGCGCATTAGGTTGTCGTTCCAATTTGTCAACCTCTGTGTTGTGTCCTTGTCTTTTGTTATCCATTTAACGATCCTAATGGACCTCTTGTTGTCTCGGCGACGGGCGAGATACCCTGCCTATCTGTGTTTGGCGTGACAAATGGATTATATCAGGAAATTCCTGTCTGACTCCTTACTCAGATGTTGTGTTTTCTGTCTTGGAATTTAATGCTTGGTTTTAGCCATTTCATTTTTCTCCTGATTAGGCTAAATATCTTTGTTAATTTTCCAGGTCTTGCAGTCCAACATTATAACTGGTAGGAGGAACAAATTAAATGCTCTCCTCTTCCGGTCTGCTGTGACTTTCCTGTTCGTCTTAATATTGTCAAATTTCGTGAATAAATTAATTAAATTAAACTATGCAAGACCAGGTCCAACTTACCTCGTTATGGATTCCGGGGGAAACATCTGAAATCAAAACCGGATGGAGCAAAAAGACAACACTATATAGGAGGGAAGCGTGAAAAGCCTTTATTTCATTGGCTGACAATGACTGACGTATGACAGAGCGGTCGGACACCTAGCCATATCTGAATGTTTCTTTTCAATGTCAAGTCGCATATCACGACGCTATCAAGGAGGCGGCCTGACCCTTCTAGAATCAGGTCGGGTTTGCTGTTTGAGCCGATATTATGCAAAACCCGAAATCGGCGATGAGGACAACGCATCACTTAATACCACACTTGATGCATTTGAAATGCATTATGCAACTTGCATTTACTATTAATTATAGGCCTATGCAAAATACCAGTATTAATTATTGCAGAAATATCCTTGGGAAAGGTGTCGATGCACCTCCTCTTCATCTTTTCCCTCAACTAGAGTTAAATAACATGGCAGACTGGCTTCTCTAGTCATGGTTAGCAACTAGTTTAGGAGGACAATTCAAAAACATACGTGGCAGTGACTGGATACTGAAGTGTAACTAAAGTTCGATCGATAAACCCAAATTTGGTCTTGTAGGTTTTGAAGAAAGACAAATAGGCCTTCGTCTTGGATATGATGATAAAATATATCCGATAGCAAGGCCTCTGATTGGCAGGTTTTCAGGAACGTGAAACCACCTCTTAATTGCTGTTCTCAGGTCCACCCTGACCCGGAATGGTAAGAGCTGTTAAGGCCCCACCTATGGGCAAATAGTTAAACTTATAAAAACAACAGCCAAAACATATGAAAGTTTAAAAATATATTTTTGTAGTAAGAATCCCAGCAATATATTTTCACAGTAAAAAAAGTTATCAGCAATACATGCTGGAAAAAGGGAAAAATTACCAGCAATACATTTTTGGAAAATAAATCACCAAAGCTCAAAAAAAAATTAAATTTCGGCATTAACTGACCCATAAGGAGTTGATGTGCCCTCAAAGAAAGCAAATCAAATAAATAGGCCTGTGCAAAAAGGCTTTCTCAAAAACAAGTAGCCATCTTGAATATAAGAAATCATACTAATTTCAAGTCGAAACGCCTCTGATTTTGTGTAATACCAGAATAGATAGCGTTGCATTAATGAGGCCAAAAGGTTTGCCTTAAAAATCAGCATTCTAACTACATCTGTTTTAACTGGTATCGAGCGGTAACCACTGATGAAATAGAAAATACACAATGAACCAAGGTAAGACATACGTGCGTTATAAATCAATATTCAACGCCCATTTTTTTATCGAAACTCGAATACTGATGGAAACATCCTCCCGTAGCCATCTTGCATATCAATCAAGCTATATTTCTTTCTTTTCTTTTTTCTTAATTCATATCATACAGGTTTTTCTTTATAATTCAGTGCACATGCTATTTATTGGACTTACAAATAATGTGGAAAGACACGTGAATTATTTACCCTCCGAGGCTATCATCCATTTGCAAGGAATTTAATTAGCTTATCACCTTTCAGCTGTACAATGTCGAAATAACCTCAGATGCCGCTAGCATATTCTTGCTATCAAAAAATTAAAAATAGATATTTACTATTTGAAATGGCTATTATTGTTTTATGAAACTCTAGTTCGTGTTGATAAAATAGCTTGACAATATTTTGTGCTAACTTTCAGATAATAAAAAAAAAAAAAACATTTTAGCGAAAACCTCGAAAAACCCTGCCGAACATTTTCTGACGTCATTTTCAAGGTGAATCTACAACCCATGGCATATGTTATAAGCTATGGGTCGCCAAGGGGTAAAAGTGAATTAAAATGTTTTACCAGATAGTCAAGATTCTCACCCATGATGCCAATATAAATTACATCTGTTCCATGATATTTCTTTGATTTAGTTGCAAAATATGCAGGCAAATATTCTGGGACAGAGATGGTAATTATATGAATCGCCAGATACTAATGTATGACATACGTCCAGAAAGGGCTGTTCTATTTAATGTGTGAAATGTGTATAAAAATGTATCAGTAATTATGGAACAGAGGTAGGAATTCTATGAAGCACAAAACCCTAAAAATCATACTTTGTCCTATAATGATCATTAAATTTAACATATTGGTTTATTTTCTTTTACGACATATCAACATATCCATGGGTTATTTAATACCGGCAAGATTTTGAGGGTAAGTTTGCATGAATAGGATATATTTTTTGTAAGAAATCAGTTTGTAGATCAGGTTTCATTGACGTATTTTGGGGAAGATGGTTTTTGTCGAAAAATATATCGATGGTAATATTTTCTTCATATATATATATATATATATATATATATATATATATATGTGTGTGTGAACATTGAAATCAGCACTAAGAGACGGCAGGCTGTTTCATGCTAGGCGCAATCGTCATAGTGTTTCACGCCAGTTTAGAAGTTGACTATTTACGCTTGGGACAATGGAAAATACGGACAATTTTTGCACTCACTCACTCCCACGAAACCTAAAAATGTAAGAATGCTAGAAAAACTAAACAAAAAAAGGGACCCTAACAGGTGCTACCGCCCCAGGGGTCACGGTGGACCTGGGGATAACAGCAATTAAGAGGTGGTTTCACGCTTCTCAAAACCTCCTGATTAGAGGCCTTACTGCCGAATGTAATTTATCGCCATAACCAAGACGCTTCATTGGGGCGTACCCCTCTGCAGAGGTGCAGTCGACGTATTCTGAAGCCAAAGCTGACGGAGCCGACATTTAGGATATGAAATGCATATAAAAATGTAACAGTTATGGGACATCGTTAAAATTTAGAAGAAACACATGATCCTAAAGAATCCCGTCCTTTGTCCCATAATAATTGTTACATTTAACGTATGAAATATGTATGAAAGGGTGGCAATAATTATGGGACAGCTTTAAAATTCCAACATGATCCTAAAGAATCCCGTCCTTTGTCCCATAATAATTGTTACATTTAACGTATGAAATATGTATGAAAGGGTGGCAATAATTATGGGACAGCTTTAAAAATTCCAAGAAACACATGATCCTAAAGAATCCCGTCCTTTGTCCCATAATAATTGTCCCATTTAATGTATGAAATATGTATGAAAGGTGGCAATAATTTGGGACAGCTTTAAAATTCCAAGAAACACATGATCCTAAAGAATCTAAGTCCTTTGTCCCATAATAATTGTTACATTTAATGTATGAAATATGTATGAAAGGGTGGCAATAATTATGGGACAGCTTTAAAAATTCCAAGAAACACATGATCCTAAAGAATCCGTCCTTTGTCCCCATTTAATGTATGAAATATGTATGAAAGGGTGGCAATAATTTGGGACAGCTTTAAAAATTCCAAGAAACACATGATCCTAAAAGAATCCGTCCTTGTCCCATAATAATTGTTACATTTAATGTATGAAATAAAGGGTGGCAATAATTATGGACAGCTTTAAAATTCCAAGAAACACATGATCCTAAAAATCCCGTCCTTTGTCCCATAATAATTGCATTTAATGTATGAAATATGTATGAAAGGGGTGGCAATAATTATGGGACAGCTTTAAAAATAAGAAACACATGATCCTAAAGAACGTCCTTTGTCCCATAATAATTGTTACATTTAATGTATGAAATATATGAAAGGGGTGGCAA
Organism: Acanthosepion pharaonis; assembly: GCA_903632075.3. Lineage (NCBI taxonomy): Eukaryota > Metazoa > Mollusca > Cephalopoda > Sepiida > Sepiidae > Acanthosepion > Acanthosepion pharaonis. Next base: position 1,125,069 of record CAHIKZ030000553.1, read on the forward strand.
TAATTTGGGACAGCTTTAAAATTCCAAGAAACACATGATCCTAAAGAATCCTGTCCTTGTCCCATAATAATTGTTACATTTAATGTATGAAATATGTATGAAAGGGTGGCAATAATTATGGGACAGCTTTAAAAATTCCAAGAAACACATGATCCTAAAGAATCCCGTCCTTTGTCCCATAATAATTGTTACATTTTGTATGAAATATGTATGAAAGGGTGGCAATAATTATGGGACAGCTTTAAAATTCCAAGAAACACATGTTCCTAAAGAATCCCATCCTTTGTTCTATAATAATTGTTACATTTAATGTATGAAATATGTTGAAAGGGTGGTAATAATTATGGGACAGCTTTAAAATTCCAAGAAACACATGATCCTAAAGAATCCCGTCCTTTGTCCCATAATAATTGTTACATTTAATGTATGAAATATGTATGAAAGGGTGGCAATAATTTGGGACAGCTTTTCCAAGAAAACACATGATCCTAAAGAATCCTGTCCTTTGTCCCATAATAATTGTTACATTTAATGTATGAAATAAAATGAAAATGGGACAGCTTTAAAATTCCAAGAAACACATGTTCCTAAAGAATCCCATCCTTTGTTCCATAATAATTATTACATTTAATGTATGAAATATGTATGAAAATGGCAATAATTATGGGACAGCTTTAAAATTCCAAGAAACACATGATCCTAAAGAATCCTGTCCTTTGTCCCATAATAATTGTTACATTTAATGTATGAAATATGTAAATTATGGGACAGCTTTAAAAACAAGTCCTTTGTCCCATAATAATTGTTACATTTAATGTATGAAATATGTATGAAAGGGTGGCAATAATTATGGGACAGCTTTAAAATTCCAAGAAACACATGATCCTAAAGAATCCCGTCCTTTGTCCCATAATAATTGTTACATTTAATGTATGAAATATGTATGAAAGGGTGGCAAATAATTATGGGACAGCTTTAAAATTCCAAGAAATAAAGAATCCTGTCCTTTGTCCCATAATAATTGTTACATTTAATGTATGAAATATGTATGAAATATTATGGGACAGCTTTAAAAAATTCCAAGAAACACATGATCCTAAAGAATCCGTCCTTTGTCCCATAATAATTGTTACATTTAATGTATGAAATATCAATTATGGGACAGCTTTAAAATTCCAAGAAACACATGATCCTAAAGAATCTGTGTCCTTTGTCCCATAATAATTGTTACATTTAATGTATGAAAAATATGAAAAGGGTGGCAATAATTATGGGACAGCTTTAAAAATTCCAAGAAACACATGATCCTAAAGAATCCCGTCCTTGTCCCATAATAATTGTTACATTTAATGTAATGAAATATGTATGAAAGGGTGGTAATAATTATTTTAAAAATTCCAAGAAACACATGATCCTAAAAATCCTGTCCTTTTGTCCCATAATAATTGTTACATTTAATGTATGAAATATGTATGAAAGGGGTGGCAATAATTATGGGACAGCTTTTTTAAAGAATCCCGTCCTTTGTCCCATAATAATTGTTACATTTAATGTATGAAATATGTATGAAAGGGTGGCAATAATTATGGGACAGCTTTAAAAATTCCAAGAAACACATGATCCTAAAGAATCCCGTCCTTTGTCCCATAATAATTGTTACATTTAATGTATGAAATATGTATGAAAGGGTGGCAATAATTATGGGACAGCTTTAAAAATTCCAAGAAACACATGATCCTAAAGAATCCCGTCCTTTGTCCCATAATAATTGTTACATTTAACGTATGAAATATGTATGAAAGGGTGGCAATAATTATGGTACAGTGTAAAAAATCCCAGGAAACATAACAATAACATTTACGCTACACACACACATCCTAGTTATGAAGATCGTTGCTTAAAATCCAAATTTATAGCGAAAGAGGAATGATAAGAAAAATATACGAGCGTTTCAGAATGTGTGCAATTAATGTTCGTCACTGTTCCTCCGGAAGGAAATGTTAAAACTCATAGCTCGAGGTTTGTTTGCTTTTCTTTTTTTTCTTTTTTCTTTTTTTCCTGGTGTTTCCGTCAAGCGGCAAGTGACAAGCTACACACAAGATAAGTAAGAAAAAGTGAACAAAAAAGAGACGAGATAAATGAAAAAAAAAAAAAAACAAGATCCGTATAAACAGCCATAGATAGATATGAACAGCCTCAGGCAGATAGAAACATCGAAACATAGATAGGTACATAGATATACAGATACATACGTATATACATAGAAAGACGCATAAATACATGCATACATACATAAAATATATATATATAGACTGACAGATATAATCACTGCCGATATAAACAAATTGAGTCCCGCAAAAGATATCCAAAAAGGAAAGTACACATCATTATATGCTTTGTCGTTGCTGTTTTATCCGAAGCGTAAACAAATGGATTTGTTTTATTTCCTAATAATTTAATTCGGTGTCTCGAATGCGCAAACCGGTAGTCACACTATAAAAAACAGGGCGTCTACCCAAACATGAATATCCATAAAATAGGCTTAGTAGTAGGAAATCATGTCGGATAACAAATTCATTGATTTCTTATAACACGTAAGATAAATAAAATTAATAACACCGAGATGACTCCAGTTTCACTTTTGCAATCAGAGATCGTCAGACTAGGTTCTATTTATTATTATTATAATATATATATATATATATATATCGAATATACTACCACCTCGAATAGACACCTCACTTATCAGATCAAAGTGTCATAAAAACATCAAGCCACACGCAATTTACTAAATCCTTTAAGGAAAATTCTGGTCGGAAACACAAAAATTCTATATAAATCAAATTACTGGAAACGTGTGAGAGAAGATCTGTATATAAAATATCTCGCTTCTACTATCAACCTCGCCTTATTCAACACTGGTAATGGGGTGTTGAAAGTTTTAGTTAAAGCAATAGAAACACACTCACTTGAATTCGAACAAAAACAGAGATAAACATGAAGAGAAATACACAACGCATAAAAGCAAACCCCTTGAAAATGGCTAAAGAAGTGACCAAAAGCGCTTGAGACAATGAACAATACGAAGTTTTTGCTCTTCCTTACTCCCACCGAACCGAAAAATGTTAAGAATGCTGTACAAACTAAATAAAAAATGAATTAAATTTTCCTTGTCTGTCATATTCTATGAAATATGTTTAAAAGAAAGATTGCTGCAAATATATATATATGGATAAAAATGACAATAGGAAAACTGGTAATTGCTGACACGTTTCGTCCAATGTGGAATTTATCAAATCAAAATACGAAAATGAAACTGGAATGTAGAGAAACGCTATTTTCATATTTTTTTCTCTACATTCCAGTTGCTAGGTACATTCTGTTTTTGTTTTTATTAATTACTTTGTTCAATTAATTTCATTTTCGTATTTTGCTTTGATAAAGTCCACATTGGACGAAACGCGTCAGCAATTACCAGTTTTCCTATTGTCATTTTTTATTCATAAATATTGTCTTCTCTACTGGTTAAATCGGAGAAATTTCATATATATATATATATATATATATATATATATATATATATATATATATATTAATGTGCGTGTTAAGATTCAGGTTAAATTCAAAACTTTTTATAAAAATAAATAAATGAATAAATTAATTTCTCAAACTAAAATAAAATAATTACATTCAACATTTACTCACTTTCATTCATTAGGCATTAATTACATCACTTAGCATCTTCCATAGATTATCATGATTTCACAGCGTAATGGATATATTTCTTCTTTTATGTGCTGTGTCCCTGCAGAACGTTGACGATCATGGCTCTCCTCAATTTTCTGTCGTTTGTAGCACTTAGTATCTTTTGTCCTTTTGTCATCTCTCCAAATTCTGCTCCGCTATACATTCACACCAGCTCACCAGGTACGTTATGTTATTTTCCGTTGTCTCCCTTACCTTAAAACTGTCATGTGAGTATCAAATTATCTAAGCCTTCTTTTCTCATTATCTGCCTCAAAAATGTCAACTGTCGCTTCCTGATGTTAAGTAGTTGCGTCCTTTTTGTTGTCATTGTCTCGAGATTTTCGTTGTTGCACACTTAAAAATTAACGATATTTTTACATTTGTTTATTAATACTTGCTGCAAAACAAAATCCTTACATTTGTCTTCAGAGGACGAAACGCGTCGCTAAAGAAAAGTTGTCTTTATTCACACACACAACTGGTCCAGATCTTAAGGGCAATGAAAATTATATATATATATATATGTGTTGTTAGACTCAACCACTTGAGTAAGGCTTCAAATAATTAAAATTAAAATAAGAAAAGGGAAATAATAAAACTTGACTAATTTTTTTTTTTTTTTTTTTTTTTTTTTTTTTTTAGCATTTAATAGGGAAAATTTGAATAAATGCTAACTGGTCAAAAATTTAACAACGCAAAAGATTTTTTTTTCTTTTTGATTGGCCTTAAGATTTTGGCCAGCAGTGTATGTGTATATAAAATTTATATTGTAGGTAAGTTAGTTGATTTGTTTGACGGCTACTTATGGGTCATTTAATGACGAAATTTAATTTTGTAAGTAACTTTGAAGTAATAAAAATGTTATTCTGCTTTCACAATTGAATACATGGTAGATGATACTCAGCTTTTGTGCATATACATGTTTGTGTGGACATAATTGTTAGAGCCGCTGATATGTGTGTTTTATGTTGTATTTTTTAAAGTTATATTTTGGAATACAGTTTGATTTAAGAAATTGTATATTATAAGGATTAATATCCTGAAAATTTTCTTTCATGTTGGCTGTTGGGTTGATTTTATTTAGCGGCATATCAAACTCTATGGGTTATTTCATGCCGAAATCTAAATATTTTGAACACAATTTTATGTCTTCAATTAAATATATTTTGAACGCAATTGCATGCCTTTAACTACAATGTATTGCTGTTCACATTGCTAATTTTACTATTAATAGGTATTGTTGCTATTTGTTTTACACAAAAATGTATTGTTGGTATTTTTACTATAAAAAGGCATTTTTATACTTTCATAGGATTTGGGGGTTCACTATTTGCCAATAAATGGGGTCCTAACAAGTGCTACCACCCCGGTTCAGAGCGGACCTAGGAATAATAGCAATTGGTGCCGATAGGTAGCGGTCTAAATAAAATATAGGGGTGAAATATAATATATTTATGTATATATGCTTACATCCTTATTACGTTGAAATAACGGTTTTTGTCCAATCAGCGAAGTCTTGAAGCGTTGAGTTTAGTCAGTACCTAAATGAATAACCGCCTGTGAATGCCATGTGCTGTAAGCCACTGCCAACGAGCATTAGGCCAGCAAGGTAGGGTAATGGATCTTTCCTTCGCATGAACAGCAAAGGGAAAGATTTGGGGAAGGCCTTCATCAGAAAAAATACTTTAACAGGCTAATTAAAATATATAATCAAGAACAATATTTGGGAAAAATGTATGACAAAGTGGAAAAAGTTCTTGTGAGGTTTCGTCCTTTAGGGATTCATCGGACTAATTTAGTCAGATATAGTCCTAATGAAGGAAACGCATCACAAGAAAACTTTCCACTTATATATATATCTGAAGTCATAATTCTCTCAATTTTTTTAACAGTTTTTATTCATTCAGATTATTTATTTTCCAGCGAATTTCTAATGGGAAACAATTTGCGTCAACGAGAGTTGATCCTGAATAACCAGGAAGGGAATTGTATTCAGGAGGAACCGGAAAATGAAGACAAATACAACATGGCGGATGATTTTACTCAGAATTGTTCCATGCACGGCATTCGGAATATATTCAAGGATGGCACAGGAACATGGTACAGGTAGGTTGCTGTATCAACCACATTATTTTAGCAAAATGTTTATACCCAAAGATGCAATCCAGTATTTCTTTAATGCAAATATAATTAATAAAATCTGTCAGCTAAATTAGATACACATATCTGCTGAAGTTGGAAAGTATTCTGACCTAGTTTCCTGTACAACTGCAGTAAGTACCTGACGGCGCGTACTCTCCTCTAACCTTTACAAGAGCCTGGCCAGGCCGAAAATAAAATTCTGTTGTCATATTTGGGCAGGAGCTGTCCAGTCCTCACTTTCCAGTCACGATTTTCCGAAAGTGTCTCCGCGTCCCTGTGTGGGACAAGTTAGTTTCCACTCTGCAACCCCTCACTCACAGGCGAGATGTCGTGAGCCTTTCGCTGCTCTAGCGCTACATCCATGGAAAGTGCTCAGATAAACAACATTCGTTATTGCCACCAGTTCTAAATTCCACAGCTAAGACTCGCCATGAATGAAAAAAAAGGAGAGTAACTGAGCCTTGTTTTGCTATTGCTGGAGCGAGTACATTGAATCAACAGCTTCATCTACTGCAAGGAAAGTTGACGTACTGTGCCGTCAGAATCCATCTTGCACATTTATAAATCTACCATTCATCTGTGCATTGAATACTGTTGCCATATCTGGTATGGTGCTCCTGCAATACATTTCGAGGTTCTTGACAAAATCAAAAAGGATCTGTAATGTAATCAATCCTGATTTGGCATCTCGACGCGGCGTGGCTTCCCTTTGTCTTTTCTACAAATATTGTTATAGAAACTGGTCTAACGAGCTTTTCTTATCTGGTGCCTCAACTACATGAATTTAAGCGTGCTACTAGACTATCTATTTCCCACCCGTTTACTGTTGAAATAGCCTTATGCAACCGTCACTTCTATTCCAACTGTTTCTTTTCTCGCATTTCTCGCCTGTGGAATTCTCTTCTATTAACTTGCTTCCCTGATAACTATAATCATCTAAAATTTAAATGTAACGTCAATCGCCATCTTCTGTTTCTTTGAATTCCGTTGATCATTTGTCCCGTTATAACTCCTCCCTATAATCAGTCGTTTCTTTCACTTTCAACTCCCTGTAACCCCCTGCGTACCAGTGGCATTTCCCCCTTGCTTGGGGTGATATGATTAAAAAAAAAAATTTAAATTAAAAATAATAATAGTGACTATGTAATCGGATAACATTTAATTGCACTTCATTCTTAAAAAATAAAGTTCAGAAAAACGGAAATTATTAATGACTCGAAAATATGTGTATCTTTTTTTTTAATCATTTCACCACAAGCAAGGCAAGAGTACCACTAGAACACAGGGAGTTACAGAGATTGAAAGTGAGAGAAAAGACTGTGTATAGCGGGTGTTGAGGAAAGGATAAAAGGATCAAGTCAAAAGAAGATAACGATTGACGTTGCATTTAAGTTTTTGAAGATTGTAGTTATAAGGGAAGCAAGTAAGAGGAAAGGAGTTTCACTGTCAGGAAGCGCGAGAAAAGAAACTGCAGGAGTAGAAGTGGCGGTTGCATTTAACTATTTCAACAGTAAAAGAGTGGGATCTAGATGCCAATTTAGTAGCACGCTTAACTAGCGTAGATCGAGCACCAGAGAAAAAATCTCTTCAGGGCAGTTGCTTTGTACATATTTGCAGAAAAGGCAATCCACACACGTCTGTGAGAAAATGACTGAAGTGGAGATGCCAAGTCAGGATCTATTACATTGCAGATCCTTCTTTGGATTCTGTCAAGAACCTCGAGATGAACAGCAGGGGCATCAGACCAGAGATGGCAACAGTATTCAATGCATGAATGAATGGTAGATTTGTAAATGTTCAAGATTAACTTTGACAAGAAAAACCTTCTGAGACGACACAATGAACCAACTTTCCTTGCAGTAGATGCAGCTATTGAGAATATTAATTTTATTTAATTTGATTTGTTGCTGATACAATCATTCACGAAGTCTTTCACTTAAAACCAAAATAAATTAAGTTTTTTATCGAAACTATTTGGATTTTACTTTTTATTCCACGCAGTTTCCACGCCAGTCGTTCAAGTGACAGCAAATGCCCCCAAACACTCTCAGTATTCGAGTAGATTTTATCAGCACTGTCGTCTTGCTGGTCCCAATTTCTCCTCTGATTTCTCGTTCCCTTCGCCTCTTTCCAGTGCTTCCATAACAATTTGTATGATTGTCAATTTTCACGATTTCCTTAGCTTTCTGAATTATTACTCCAACGAAACGCTAGCATCATTCCCCGGATTCAAATGTAACGCCTCGTATATTTTTATTACAGCATTGTTTTGGGGCCGCGGTGACTAGCGCCTCGTTTTCTCTTATTATTCCTTAAAATATTTTTCTTTTCTTTTCCAAGACTCTTGTGGATTGTACTTTTATTGTCCTGCATTGGGGTCTCCTTGATCCAGATTGTTGACCGAATCATTTACTACTTGGAGTGGCCAGTGACAGTTAACCTGGCAATTAACTACAATACAACCTTACTTTTTCCAGCCATTACATTCTGTAACCAGAACAGAATAAGGTAAGTAAATTGTTTTTTCATTTCTATGGCTTTTTCTCTTTATGGCTTTCTCCTTTCTTATGCCAGGATCATGTGATAGCTTTCACTATGTAAAATAGATTGATACATACATTTTCTACACTATTTTTGTACAGCATTCAGAAATTTCTTTAATCTTTATTGCATGTAAATATATATGAGATTTATAATTTAGTTTGCTCATATCATCAAAAACAATGTTAATTCTATAGAAGACCGAAGATCCACTCGAGGTAGTGTTACAGAGTAAGAGGCACAGTTTTGGTAGCGGGGGGGGGGATAACGGTTAACCCTATACTTGAACAGGTTAAAATTATGGTGATCGGGGAAGCACCCACTTGGGAGTCTGTTCTACAGAGAAGCAGTTAGTGGGAAGCAGCTGCTCGAGTGGAACTTGCATCTCAATAACGAAGGGAATGAGGGTGGTTCGCTTCAATGGGAGTGGCATGGTGCGTTCTTAAACGTGAAAGAACTGGTGGAACCAAGGAATGTAGTTTATCTGAACACTTTTCATGGAAATAGCGATAGAGAAGTGAAATACTTGCAACGTTTCATCAGTGAGAAAGGGGTTGTGCGGTGGAATAATTATTAATTATCTGACAAGGAGGCGGAGACGCTTTTGGACTCTATCGAAAGTGAAGACTGAGCAGCTCCTGTCCATATATGGTATTAGTACTACATTTACAGCCTGATCTGGCTCTTGTAAAGGATAGTAGGAGGAGTCAGGTACTTACTGGAGCGGTGTACGCTTTCCACTTAAGGTCTGCAGTGCTTGTTAGTCCCAATAAGCGCTCAAAGTATGGGGCCTCGCTGAGAGAAAAAAAACCGTTCATTACAACAGGTGACAATTCGGGCTCTGCTCGGTATAGGAAATTCGCAAGAAAAAAGAGCGTCTATGGGATGTATTTCCACAAAAATAACTATTTTTGGAAAGTGTGTGTCTGCGTGTGTGTGTGTGTTTGTTTGTTTGAGTGCTTGTAAGTGTTTGACGTATGTGACAAAATTACGTGCATGTTGGGCAGCTCCTGGTCAGGGAATAGACATATTAGAAAAGAGTTTTTTTTTGTTTTTTTTTTTTGTAACTGCGCTGTTTTTTATACTCATGCCAGGTGACCCCTAGTCACGTGACTACACGACTAAAAGATGTAATCCACTTCCACCATTATTCTTTTTTATTGGTATTTTGGTTCCTACTCAAATACATATAATGGCGATCGACTCGTTAAAATATGAGTCTTGATAATACATCAGTCAGTTACGTGCTTCACGCTTGGGAAACCTTCCCTCCCCCTTCTCTCTCTCTCTCTCTCTTTCCCTCCCCTTCTCTCTCCTTTTCCCCTTCTCTCTCCCTCCCCTTCTCTCTCCTCCCCTTCTCTCTCTCCCCCCTTCTCTCTCTCTCCCCTCTCTCTCTCCCCCCCCTTCTCTCTCTCTCTCCCTCCCCTTTTTTTCTCCTCTCTTTCTTCTCTCTCCCTCTGAATGACTCGGCAAAAGATTTTCCAACAGCAGGTTGCCAATCCCTCCACCCTGCCGTAGACTGGTTGCAAACCAAGTCTGTTCTGCTATTTAATAGGGGGGGAGAAAAGATGGATTTTTACATTCCCCAAGGGTATTGCACGTAAATGAATATAACGAACTCAACTTGAATTCGAACTCGGCTCTGATTTCTCATTCCGAGTCAATATCCATTACACCACAACGCCCATCCTTGCTAATATGTTATGATGGTTAATATAAATTAAAAAATAAAAAACAAAAATGGATTAGTTTCTGATTAAAAAAAAAAAATGAACTGACTCTAACCTTGAGCGCCCTACATAAAAAAAACATTTATCAAGGTGAACGTGTATCAGCTCATTCTATTAGATGTAAACCTGGCTTTCTATACGCATCAGCTTCCGTTTGCTTCTTTTTCATTTCTCGTACTTTTGTAATAGACTCCCCTAGCAGCAATTTACTCGATCTAACCACGTCACGTGGTGCCATCGCTCGTATCTTCCCAGGTTTGGTCTATTCACTAGTATTTCTTGTTAAGTTCACTACACAAAAATTCAAAACATCAAAAGTTCCGAATTTCCGTCAGCCAATGAGATACATTCTCTTTGATTGCCTGACATAAAACATTTCTTTCCAAAGAGAAATGTTACCACATCGCACAACGCACGTTTACGCATGCGCTGCGCATCTTTTGCGATTCATTCGAATTCTAATAATATCGATTAATGATGGTTTCCTACTGAACGATAAACGGCAAAGTTATCGATTAACAATCAACTGGGCCATATAGCCCCCAACCATCTCAGGGTTTTGGTTTGTTTGGTTGTTTTTGTTTGCTTTTACTTTATTCATTTATTTATTTATTTATTTCCATATATTTTTTTTTTCGTTATTGTATTTATTCTAGCAGTGGTGCGACGTTTGTCACCACCAAAACCAACTTTAAAAAATTCAAATAGGTTCCCAACCTCTTTTCGTCATCACCCACTTTTACATGAAAAAAAAATATTTCTTAGTAAATATTCAAACGCACACCAAAATTGTTTGGTAAAAGTTTGTTACTGGTTCATAAACTGACTTTGAGTCACCTCGACGTGGTATAATGGTTAGCAAACTTGTCTTGCTAAATTAATTACAACTGAATAGTGAGTTTGATCCTCATTCCGTACTTGGCCTTGTGCCACATCTAAGCTACGCTTAGAAAATCACCATAAATTTTGATGTATTAAAAAATACTAAAGGGAAGTAACAAATAACGTCTGCTGTTGCTGCTACTGTATTAAACAACAAACGAAAGCAAACTTAAACATTTGAAATATATATATATATGCTTTATTTTAGTATATTACATCAAAAACATATCAAAATCGCTAAACAATTGCAGTAGTGTTTCGATTCGCATCTCATCAGGTAATTGTAAATTAACACGACTGCAAAATGTAGCGATTTTGACATGTTTTTCGATGTAATATCCTAAAATAAAGAATATTGCTCTTCTTTGTATTGAGCCCTCTTTAAAATTAAATGTTACGAACGTTGGAATTGTACTCTATTCCTTCTCATTTTACCTGGGGAGAATTTTATGGTTAGGTTTAGTGTTGACAAAAAATTAAAACTGATCCTTGTTCATAATTATAAAATTAAAAAGAATATATACTACTAGCAACTAATAAAAATTCAATAATATTTTTTGCTTTACTCCGTTTTCCTTTATTTAATGTACACCCGAAAAAATGTTATTTCGCCTGAAGAAGTATTTAAATGTAAATAACTCTCCTCAAATGTATAAAAAAAAAACTACCAAAATATTCCTTGTTTACGGGGATATTATATCTTGAATGTGATCCAGTTATTCTCATTTAGCCTCCTGTTATATTTTTTGTTTTGTTTTTCTTTTTCTTTTGTTTTGTTTTTCTGTTTATTTTGGGTTTTTTGGGGGTTTTTTTTGTCTTTGTTTGTTTTTTTTGTTTTTGTCTCTGTTTGTTTGTTTTTTTTTTGTCTTTCTGTTTGTTTGTTTTTTGTTTTTGTTGTCTTTCTGGGTTTTTTTTTTTTTTTGTTTTTTTTTTTTTGCGGGATATGGAGGTTCTTTGCATATTTCCATTGAACATTTTTTTCGGGTAGCATATGTTGAAATACCTTTTAAATACTTCAAATCCTATATCGCACACGAAAATTTCCGATTGCCCACCATTTTTTGTTTAGTTATTCATTACCCACACAACAGTTGAAATTTCACACAGCTGGGCAATATCGTTCAGGTTAGGAAATCCTGATGAAGGGCTTTTTGTACCAATTACTCAACCAATACGAAGCCCAAATTTCCTGGCTAAACGTAAGAGGGGGAAGTAGTAAATGCAGTTTGTGGATATATAAGAAAGGCAACAGTTAACCCTAAGCTTAAAGAGATTAAGATTACAGTGATAGAGGGAGCATATCCTTTCTGAAGCCTGTTCCCTAAAATAACAGTTCTTGGGAAGAAGTTGTCCGAATGGAACTTGTTTCAATTCGAAGGTTTCGGCTGTTGTACGCTCCGGCCTTCTTCAGGTGGTTGGAATGTCGAACTGAACCCTTTATTTCGCTCACTGGAGTAGGCTGTTCTAGTTCCACGTGTTATGGATGTGTTATCAGTTATCTCCTGTTAATTCCCCTGTCCAAGTTCTCCACTGCCTTGACAGGTTTCAGCCAAGATATAACAACTGGAAAAACCAATCTCCTATAAATATATTATCACGTTCAGTCACTCGAAGTAAAAAAGAAAAAAAAAAGAAGCTGTTACTTCTATACTCAACCTTGACAGGATGCGAATCAAGTGAATGTGTGATAGAGCATTTGAAAAGGCCACTTTCCCATAACTATTGTCTTAAACCCACTGTGTTATTCTGACTCACACACACAAACACACCAACCCAGTGCGAACGTTTAGAGCAAAATAGCCTGACGGAGCCCATCCTTCTTCAGGCTGGTTTTATTTTAAAATCTTTTGAGAGTAAATTCCCTAACAATCCTAAAGGTCACAGTCCACCCTATTATTGACAAGAGTCTTAATTCCATTTTTTTTCAGTCTGACTTGTTAATTAATTTGTATCTGCAGTATTGCTAAGTCAGCTATTAAGAAAAATTGGTCTCGTGCGAGATAATTTTTTTTTCTCTCCAGAATCGATCTTGCATATTTAGAAGTCTACCGTTCGTCCATATTTAAAATATTGCTATCATATATGGTCCGGTGCCCCTGCTATTTAGTTTGAGCTCCTTGATAAAATCCATAGAAAAATCGGCAATATTATTGGTCCTGACCTGTCGTCTCGGCTTCAGTCACTTTCCCACCGCCTCTCTGTCTTTTCTATAAATACTTTCATGGTAATTGTTCGGATGATCTCTTCGCTATGGTACCTAGACTTTTTGAATTTAAGTGCAATACTAGACTGTCGTCGAGATCTCATCAATTAACAGTTGAGCTGGTTAGATGTAGCCGTAGATTCTACGCTGACAGTTTTTTCTTCTCGCACTTCTGGCTTGTGGGACTCCCTTCCGGCTCCGTGCTTTCCACTCAACTTAAACTGCAAAATTGAAATGCAATCTCAATTGTTATCTACTATCCTCGTCATTAGTCTTTTCTCGTTCCGCTCATTATTAATGTTTCTGTCCCTAAGTCTTCCACACTCTTTAACCCCTTGTGTCTTAGTGGCTTTACTTCCTTGCATGGGTTAATATCGATTTAAAAAAAAATAATGTGCTCATGCCCTTTTCAAGAGCATAAGCGGAAAGTGGATGAAATATAGATGACCATGATTTGAACTCGGCACTCCAAATTTCATTTTCCACGCGAATAACCGGTACTCTAACCATACAGCTATAGATTCTTACACAAGTGAATTGACTTTTCGCAAGCTTCTCTATTCTATCGCTATTTCCATGACAAACGTTCTAACCAGTTACATTCCATGGTCCCAGTAGTTCAGACCTTCATATCTATGATTCACCCTGCTAAGTACAATGGGACAAATCATATACATTCCTTTCTTATTCTATTGATAAGGAAATTCCACTCAACTTACCAAAAATAGACCCCCGAGAGGATGCTTCCCCGATCACTATAATCTTAAACTCTACAAATCTAAGGTCAACCGTTATCTATCATACATACCTTCATAATCTGCGCCTCCTCCTCCTCGTACATCCGTAAAACGTCAGTAACCCTCTACCTTGAATGGCTCTTAGGCCTTGTGCTGAGTAAACAGTAATATTAAGTCAATTAGAAAATTAAAAACAGAATTCAGAAAAAAAAACGTATTTATTAGTCAAGTGCGTTGTTTTATGGGCACGTGGCAGAGTTGTGAGAACTTTCACATTCTGACCATGAGACCCGGGTTCGATCCTCACCACGGTCGATTTGTCAGGAAGGAGACTTCCTGATGTTATCGGACTAGAGGGGTCGATCCCAGCGTTCGGCACCTTTTGGAAAGTGCCTGACCCAAGCCTTGTGAATGAAATTGGGTAGACAGAACCCTCGGTTGCCGTCGATAGCTGTGCTAGCACAAAGTCACAAGTCATCGTGGCCGAGAGCTTGAGCGTACTGTCCTTGTTCAAATGTTGATCACGCTAGATAACACGCTCTTTCTCAGCAACTGTAACTAAGATCTTCTCAGTATAGCTGCAGTATGGGCTCTATAGGTGTTGAATAAACAAAAATGCGCCTGAGCAAGCGTCTGCAATAGGGATTGTCTACCCGCCCTAGTAGACGGGTATCCTCGAATACGAGTGGCCAGCTATACAGACATACCTACATACATTGTTTTAAACAACTGTCTCCCATCGTCCTACAAGCTTGTTGATGCCATTTTCGTAGAAAGTACGTGTTGTTGGAAGAAGGTTGTGAGGTAATTGTCGACTGACTTGTACAGAATCAATTTTTTTTGTCATTTAAATTGTTCTGTAGAGACCGAATAAAATTTCGAAGGATCTAAGTTAAAAGAATACGGTGAGTGCTGGAGGATTTCCAATTTCATCTCTTTATTGTTCTGCAAGGTCTATTTTGCAACATGCGGTCTTGCATTGTCCTGGTGAAAAATGTCGCCTTTCGATTTGGCAAAATGGGCGGTTCTTCTTGAACATAAGTCCCTTTCCAAATAGCGAAAGGTAGTTAAGACCTACATTTTCAAACTCTTAGCAATCTCTTCCGCCGAAATTTTCGGTTTATTCTCTACGTTGGCAAGTAGAGCTTGCCCGGAGCGTGGTTGATCGTTTAGGCTTAAATCACCCTGATGAAATCTGCGAAAACCACTTTTTCGAGCGTTCAAAGAGATTGAGCACTATCCAAGTAAGTCGTCGTCGTCGTTTGTTTTGATTTTTTTTTATTTTTTGGCGGGGGTGAGGGCTTGTTGTAGTTACTCCTTTCCTAAATTCAGAGAGCACAATATGGCAACTATTCATCCTCCATCTTGTGAATAAATCGTCAACATTCAACAAAGTCTAACTCACAACCGAACTATGACAGTCAGTTACGTTCCATGAGTGATACATGACTGACGAGGCAGATTTTTTCCCCCGCAGTAGGTTGCCATTTCTTTCTGTAGTAGACCAGAACTTGGTCTGTCCTGCTATTTACCCATAGCTGGAGGGAGAAGAGGATTCACACCTTTCCCAAAGGTATTAACACGTAAGTGAATGTAATGGATTCGACTGGAATTCGAACTCGGCTCTCTGAGCCGCTATGTAAGGTTTTCAATTTAAAACACCAGAAATCGTCACCAAACAAATCCCAGCGTCAAGTTGCGGTCATTTTATATTAACAATGAAAACTGAGCGCGAATTTTTGCAATTTGATAAGCCAAAAAAAAAAAAAATTAAAGGCGTTTTTTATTTGACAGTATTAAGTGTTACCGTTTCAAACTAATTTATAACGTTCAATAATTTATATCGTTCAAATTCGCACTAAAATTATTTCTTGTTTCAGAGCGACCGCAGCTTACAATTTAAAGTGGTATCGCCTGATGGAAGACCTCTACAATGACCAGCTTTCGAAGCAAGAAAAATTGGATGCCGTCCAGAAATACGGGGCTGCCAATATGACATTAGATGAAATCTTTGGGCCCGTTGCCCATTCGAAAGAAGATATGATTATAACGTGAGTAGATGTTTGTTAATTGCAAAAAAAACTAAGATTACAGTGGAACCTCGGTTCACGAATTTAATTCGTTCCTGAATCCCGTTCTTAACCCGAAATGTTTGTAAACAGAAACTATTTTTCTAATAGGAATCAATGTAAAATGGATTAATCCGTTCCTGGTCCCAAGATGATTGTTTATTTAAACTTGAACAACTGTACTTTGTACACAGGTTTATACACAAAACTAATGAAACTTACGTAATACACAAAACTAATGAAACTCGCATAATACATAAAACTAATGAAACTCGCATAATACATAAAACTAATGAAACTCGCATAATACATAAAACTAATGAAAATCATTAAATTTAAGAAAAAAATACTAAACAGATAAAATATAGACGAACACTTTAAGTTTACCGTACTTGCATGTAGGGAGTTGATTGTGGAAGAGGAAGGAAAGATGTTATTGTTTGAAAAAGAGAAGGAAAGACATGATCGTCTCTTTATTTATAAGAATAGTATAGATCGTTGATTTTTGCCATATGAAACTGAAGAGGAATATCATCATCATAGACATTATCATCAACAAATATTTTTCTCTTATTTTTTTTGCTTTGCCAGTATCACTGCTAGCTTTCTTTGGAGCCATGACTGAGGACTAATGAAGAGAAGAAAAGGGCACAGTACAATAAAATTGGGAAAGAAATGCAAAGCACTACACACGAATGTATACGACACGGCGGTCGACTAAGAAATGATTCCGTTCGGGTGAACTCGGTTCGTTTCGGCAATGTTGTTCGAGAACCGAAATTTTGTTTGATAACCGATGCATTTTCATCTCGAATTTTCTGTTCGAAAACCGATTTGCTCGAGAACCGAGGTTGCATTGTACTTTCTTTGAACGTTTTTTGTCTCGTATGTCGAACACAAGTTCACATTTTTGAGGGGAAATTACTCTGAGCCCACTCACTTTTAAACCTACCCCGGTTCCCCTTTCTTATCCTTTCACCGTCGGACAAATAACCCGACATCACTTTCAACTCGCGTTCACGTCGGGGAGCACAACAACTGGGAAAAGGGAATGTGCTCGATTTTCGTGATCTTGTACCATTTATGTCGTTACCTTGATATTTACTAGACATCTTACTAAAAATTGAACGTCTGCCAAGAGATGTCTGACGAAACATTTCATTACTTTATAGTCTTTGTTCTATACTGAGTGCATCTCTATTGTGGCCTTGTGCCAAACAATGCTAACCTTAGTAAATAATAATTGAGCGAATGACACGGTGATGATAAACATGCTAATTTTGCTGGACCATTCGCTAGCGTAGCGACTTCATTATTTACCGAGTACTCCACTATCTTGACCTTCCGCTACTGTCAACTAACCCAAGAAAATTTACATCGTGTATAATAATTTCTTGACTTGAGATAATCGCTATGACATTTGGGTCGTTTCCCTTATCTTCTGTAAACCCTCTTCCTGTAATTCATTCAATCATCTGATCTTCTCGCCTGACATCTGTGTGACTCGATACTATTAACCCTCGTTACATATCTCTTCAGGTGCAAATGGGGACATCAGATTTGTGGGCCTGAGAATTTCACTGCTGTTTGGACCAGTCTGGGTTTGTGCTTCACCTTCAATTTCAACGCGACAAACCAGTTAAATGTAATAGCCTCGGGTAAGTTATTTTTTTTTTAATCGAATGAAAGCTCGATCCTGATTGTTTAATTCATTGCTCAATCAATAAACTAATTAATTTATGATTAGAGTAATGGTTAACGTATCGAAAAAAGAATTCATCGAGTTCGAATTCTGGCCGAGGTGACTCTGTTCTCTTTCTCGTTAATAAAAATAAAAATCCATCTCTTCTCCCCTCCTAGTTATGGGTTAAATAGCAGGTGCCACATCTAAACTATGATTAATAAATAACTATACTTCTAGCGTCTCCGCTGAAACTCTGGATTTATTTCCTCAATAGCAGTAGATATGTTCGTCTATCGCCCGGTTCTTACTCCTCCCCGGTCTTTTGAACGGTGGTAGATATTTATCCTTTGCTTTTTATCTAGGATTGGGTTTCCGACTTCTAAAGTCTTTTCATTCACTTTCACTCCCAGTAGCCCCTCGGTGGCGTTATCGTCTTGATTGGGATGAATTGATATTTAAATACCATGGTCATTCAGATAATAAAAAAGGAATACCTGAAGAGCTATTGTCACCTACGTTCCCAAGGCACATGGTATTAAAGTAAAACATTCCGACAACTGAAAATAATTCAATATTTTAATCCTTTTCGATCAGTTAAGGGCCATACCCACTTGGGCGATCATGTGTCTTTCGATACATGACTGACTAGGCAGAAGATTTTTCCCCGCAGTAGTAAATTTTTTCCTGTTGTAGATTGGTTGCCAACTAAAGCTGAAGAATCTAGTCTGTCCTTTTATTCAACTCATAGTTAGGGAATAAAGAGATGGATTCATACATTTACCAATAGTATTTGTTTGTAAGTGAATATAACGAACTCTGTTGGAATTCGAACTCGGCTCTCCGATTTCTTATTCCGAGCGGATATCCATTATATCACAGCGCACATTTTAGTCACCTCGATATAGTTTGTCTCTGAGTAGATTAAGTTAGTTGCGACAAATGGCTGCGATGTTCATGACTTAGTAACTTCAATTTAAACACCTAAATTTGACCCTTCGTTACATTTTAGTGGATGCTCGCCAAAACATTATTTACATTGTTCGGACTGTTGTCGTCATTTGTATTGTCATATTCACGACGTTTCGGCGGTCGTACGCCTCGGCCTTCTTCAGGTCATATGCGTTGAAATTTCGGATCGAACCCATCACATAGTCAACTAGTCAACTGTTCTAGTTCCACGTGGTATGACTTTTCTGATTCGTTTATTTCTCTTCAGTAACTCAACATTTTTTTTTATTATTATTTCATCTTTCCTGTAGCTAGATATTGAACTCATAACTGTTTGGGTCGAGTCACCAGATTATTTCAACCAAC
The DNA here is from genome assembly GCA_903632075.3 of Acanthosepion pharaonis. Taxonomy (NCBI): domain Eukaryota; kingdom Metazoa; phylum Mollusca; class Cephalopoda; order Sepiida; family Sepiidae; genus Acanthosepion; species Acanthosepion pharaonis. The sequence goes on from CAHIKZ030000553.1 coordinate 1,144,118, forward strand.
GCTTTTATCCACTGGGCCATGTGTTCTTGAAAATAGTGTAAATAGTTACAATAGACAGATCTCCCTTAAATTGTTTATTTCGAGTTAAAAGAAAACTTTCTCGAGAATTAGTAATTTTAGTTCCGCATTTCCTTGGTTTTTTTTCCTTTAGTAACAGTTAAAAATGGCGAAAAATAACAAATAACTGAACTATGTTGAAATTCTCTAACTTAAACTTATTGGCTGATTCACAGTTAACGTAAAAATCCTCCCTACACCTTATTACCCAGTTAGTCAGTACATACGTTGCAATTGCCTCAGATAAACAATGGCTCATTCCTGTTTGATTGCGAAAATGAACCTAAAACAGCTTGCTTATCCTTACCCAGAAAAAAAGAAAAGATGTAGCAAATGTAAATTTTAAGTTTAGGGGAAAGAGATAGGTGAGGGATAATTGATAATATTCTCATGTGTTCATTTCACGGAAGCAGACGTGGAAGATTTTCATTTGTACCCGCTTCTTTCTTTAAATAATGACCTGCATTCATATTTAATCAAGGCAACATTTATTAAGAGCTAAAAATGGACAGGAAGTTGTGAAGAGCCATTATCGCCTACATCCTGAAGGGACATGGCACGTGAAAATTCATAGATGCTACTATAGTATGATATCTACCGTCCATTTTCTACTATAGTATGATATCCACTATTCATTTTCTACTACGGTACGGTAGTTCGCAAATGCCTCGACAGATATCATATTATGATTGTGATTGTGTCAAAATATTTAAGCTTGACAACTTTAACAATAAGAAGCTTATTATCTGTCTATATTTCTGAGATGAGATATTATGTACACTATTTACATTATTCGGACTATTGTCCTCATCTTTGTTGCCATATTTATCACAACGTTTCGTTAATGAAACATGGCACAGTGGATAAAGGCTTTGGTTAAATCCAGTGACAGGACCCAAAGAGTTGTGAGTTCAATACCTGGTTAAGGCAGTGGAGAACTTGGAGAGATGAATTAGCAGGAGATAACTGATAACTGACATCCATTAGACATGGCACGTGGAACTAGAACAGTCTACCCCAGCGAGCGAAATAAAAGGTTCAGTTCGACGTTCCAACCATCGTACAACGTCCAAAATGTTGGGATAAATATGGCAACAAAAATGAAGACAAGAGTCCAAATAATGTAAAGAAGCTTATTCAATCATAAATTTCTTCTATATACCGTGTCTCGTCTGGACGTAGGCGATGATGGCTCTCCACAATTTCCTGTCCTTTGTAGCCATTATTAAAGTTTGTGTTTTGCTATCTACCTAATCCCTGTTCTACCAACCATGTACACAAGCTCGTTAGGTAGTCTATGCACCATTTTCCTCTCTCCCTCTTGCTGGTGAGTATCAAGTTTTCCAAGACTTCTTTCCTCATTATGTGCCTTAGAAATTTCAACTGTCTCTTTCTGATGCTACGTTTTGTTTCGATTTTCTTTTAAAGTTTCGTCGTTGCTTACATGGTCAGTACATAGTATTCTCACCATCCTGCTGTAGAACCAAATTTCTGTTTCCTCGAGTCTCTTCTCCATCTGTGACGGGAATGTCCAGCATTCACTATTATATAGGAGGATGTACATTACACAACAGTTCAATATTCCTTTCTCAATTTCCAGTGAAAATTTCCTGTTTCTTTATACTTTGCTTAGCTTTTGGAAGGCCACTTTATCTATTAAAATGCGTCTTTGGATTCCGGTGTCACATTTTCCGTCATCTGTTAAGACACTTCCTAGATTTTTTAAATTTTTATACGTGTTTGATTTGTTATCTCTAATTTATAATTTGCATGTTGGGCTGGCTTTTCTTTTTTTGCTGACGACATATCCTGGTAGGTCTTACAATTCACTCTTGCTTCACTGTAGAGGTTGAATAAATCCGACGAGATGACACATCCTTGTCTTACTTATTCTCATATTTTGTGGATATTACCTCCCTTGACTATTTCATTTTTTTTACGCTAGGTGCCGACAATGGTCTTCAATTGACACTGAATGTTGAAGAGTATGAATACATGCTGGAAACGGAAGGAGGCGCTGGTATCAGAGTATTGCTTCACAATCCTCAGGATTTTCCTGACGTTAAAGAACTTGGTTTTGCTTCACCGTCCGGAACACACTCTTTTATTGGACTAAAGGTTGTGGAGGTAAGTATTTAGTTCATAATGTTCGGATGAAGGTGTAAAAACCTATGATACATTTTCATTAGTAAAAAGATGTGTAAATGGCTGTCAGAACAATGACTGGGGGGGTGATAGAAAAATTGGACAGACATTATAGTTAATAAGTACACCAATTCAAATATACGGAGAACGTTTAAAGAGACGGTGAAAGATGTGACACCTAAATCCAAATTGGCATTGTAATAGCGAAAGATGTCTTCCAAATGCTAAACAAATTCTTCAGAAACATGAAAATTTCGTTAGAAATAAAAATTACTGAACTGCTATGGTATGTCAATCTTCCAGTATGGTTTTGGGTGCTGAACAATCTCCTCACAGATGAACGTTTTCCGCTGACATGAATTTAAAAAAAATATATCGAATAGTAGGTCTGCTGTTAAAAAAAAGTTGGTTCACTGTGTCATGCTAGACAATTTTTCTCGCCAGAATTCATCATACTTATTATAAAACCCAGGTTGTTCGTTTATATATTGGATCGGATTTCTTACGTTTTTCAACCGATTTCAACAAAACTTTACAGGACTACGTAAAATTACCTTGCGGTATTCTGACAGCGTCAAAAATTGGAGAAACACAATTGTTTTTGCACGAAATCAATTTGAAAACACAATTAAGGGGGATCGCTGTCGCGAGAATGAAAGGGGGACAACTCATATCGAGTTTTACTTATTATAAAACCCAGGTTGTGTGTGTGTTGGTTTTTCCTACATTTTTCAAACGATTTCAACAAAACTTCAGTTTTTTTTTTCGCAGGTAGTGTTTCTTATTGTCTCGCAAACTTTTTTCTTTATTTTTACATTCAAAATGCTTTAAAAATTCCATTTACAAGACAATTGTTTATAATAAAATTCTATTCAATCGGTAGACTCATAACGATTGAAAACAATGTTTTTGTTTGGGTTTGACCAATTCGTAAAAAAAAAAAAAATAATTAAGACATGCGTATCCGTCAACCATAAACAATAAGCTTTGTCAATTTTATTTTTCAGTCTTTATGATGGTCGATACTTGATCTATCTCTTACTGTTACGTCCCCGGGCAACGCCGGGCTCTACTGCTAGTCTTAGATATTTATAAGTCTACCATTTGTCCTTGCTTTGAATACTGCTACCACATCTGGCCCGCTGCTTCTGCTGTATATTCAGATATTATTGGTAATATCCAAAGAATTTGCAATGTTATTGGTCCTAACCAGGCATCTCGGCTTCATTCCCTTTTCCACCGCCGTAATGTAGCTTCCCTGTGCATTTTCTATAAATACTTTCATGGTAATTGTTCTGAACTTTTCTCGATGATACTTAGACTTTATGTATTTAAGAGCCGTATGTGATTTTCAACAAGATCTTATCCTTTTACAATTGAATGGGCTTGAGACAATCGTAATGCGAACAGTTTCTTTTCTCACACTTAATTAATGAATTGTCAATCGTTATCCACTTTCTTGATTCCTCTTTTATTATTCCTGATCTTTAGTAATATTTTTCTTATTTTTTTACACTCAGTAACCCTTTGTGTCTTATTGGTTTATTGCATTGCTTAGAGTGAAATGATTTTAAAAACAATGTTATTCTCTGCATTGTTCGTATAACCAACTGGCGTTTAGCCCGAGTCATGGATAGAGGAAGTGATTCCCATGGTGTGAAGCGTTGACACTATACGTTGTCCATCTTCTTATATATAATGTAGACTGTGTGTGTGTGTGTGTGTGTGCCCAATCGACTCCTCCGCTCCCACTGGTCCGATTTCAATGATTCAGAGCTCCTTCAAAAGTTCTAGAAAAAGTTAGGCGCAGGTAACGATTTTCGTTGGGTTCAGATTCAAGGTTGCAAGATTATGCGAGGTTAAAAATATATATTAACATATTATACTAGCCATTATCGTTGCTTTCATGGTTCAAAGAGAGTAACTCTTAAACTTTTAAGCTAACTCCTATGGAGGACTCTTGTTTTGGCCATCATCACAATAGCTAGGGAGGAGTAGATACTATAGGCATCAATAAACTACAGAAGAACTCAAAATTGATCGCTGCATTTAAGTATTGAATTAATGTTTAAGCTTGCCTTTTAAAAGTTTAACGATAATTCTTCTGCTGCCACTTAATTTAAAGACGATTTGATGTACGTAGGTCCTTATTTTACGAATAAACAATTATTTTTATTTCATGGATGACAGAATAGGGGACAATTTATAAGATAAAATTAATATAGTGTAAAGATGGGAAAACAGAAATTAGAATTAGTTATACATTTAACATTTGAAGTGTTAGAGAAACATTATAGCTAATTAAGTAAAACCTTTATTATGGAATCTATATGAATAAATGCGAAATTGGAGATCAATTCTCCCACGAATTCTGAGATTAAAAAAAACCCAGCTCTAATACTGAAAGCACAATATCCATATTTTATGATCGACTTCTAGGGAATATCATTCTTCAGGATTAATTAATTTGCATATTGATTTTAAAAAATTTATTTCATTAACTGTCCTTCATTACTGTTCTTTTATTCGAGGGTTTTTTTTTTATTTTCATATCAAAAATAGTTCTGTTTAGGAATATCGTCTTATATAGTGCAGAAAAGTGTTTGATATTTGCATTTTACTTGGCCTTCAATAATTTGGCATCTATTTGTAAAACTTTCCTTAACTATACCAAGGCAATGTATGAATGAAATGTTCATTTAAAATTTTTGTTTCAAAGATTTCAAGTAGTGAATATATCTTACTTTGCGAAGCGATAGCGAGCGGGAGAAGCCTGCTAGGAAGATATAAGGTAGAATTTGCATTTAATTTTCTTATATTTTTTACTAACTCTCCTAATACGATTGAGAAGAAAGGAAACTATGTTCAGTCATCTATTTGGTATCCTGAGACTTTTGTGTTCAGTTTAGTTTGCTTTGTCTGCTTCTGTTATTAAATTTGTTGCAATTAAAGAAGAACAGACATTACTTTTTGGCCATTGGGCATCAATTAAAACGTAATTTACGCAAACAGGAACGAACGTGATAAATCAGAAAAAAGTCTCGTCTCGAAGATAAGGTTATTAATTTATTTAGTTTCTTTTTCAGTAATCTCCATATTCTCTTCTAATGACTTTTCCTCACAATGTCCTCGTTATCATAATCATCATTATCAGCATCACTATCATAGTCATCGTTAGAATCATTATTATTTGTACTTCACGTTAGTTGTAACCGTTGGAGATCAAGCGGCAAGAAGTCTCCCCCTCCCCTTACACACTTTTTTATTCCAGGTATTGGATTTTATTCTTCGGTTTTTGAGGTCTTGAAACCTCTTTGTCTGTCTCTTTAGGAGCGTTCTCAGTACTTTGACAACCACTAAGTACAATTGTCCCGTATTCTCTTTTGTTTACGATAACCAGACATCGTTTTTGCATTTGCCTGTTCAGTGAATTACCATTGCCAGAAAGAAGAAAAAATGTTAAACGATGTACCTTATCATTAAGCTACTGACGAAAAAGCAAAACATATATATAATGACAGAGAGAGACTACAGTTCAAAAGTTTGAAGCACCCCCCCCCGCCCCAGAATTAGCATATGATGAACTTGACAGAAGAGCGAAAAAAAAAAAACAATCTATTATCAAACATATACTTTCAGAAACTTTTGCAATGAATGCCAAAAATTTGTGCTGCAGTAATTAAGGCTAAAAGAGAATATTTTGACGTGAGCAAAATCTAATCATAAAATGATTTTTTTGTCATTACATTTTTAACAAAAAATCATGTCTCGACTTTTTTTTTTTTTTTTTTTTTACTATGTATAAGAATTTTCACTTATTTAGAGTACAAAATTACTACTTTGGGGGCAAATATAAAAAAAATTACCAGAAGTGACCTCAAACTTTTGAACTGTTATATAGTATATATAATATATATACATTAAAGGGTTATCAAAATTTATTTTACAAACCTAGGGGCAGGTTCCTTACACAAAAACAAGAACAAAATCCATATAAACAGATGTCCGCAAATCCTTCATTTTACAGTTAAGTTTAAAGAAAGCTTATGGTAGATTGCGCAGTGATTGCTATCATTAGACTAGGTTACATTAGTCATTAGTGTACATTTGTGGCTAGTCTGTCATCAACTACTCTAAAGTTATAAGTGATTATAAGGTTGGGAGTTTTTTTTTATTTTCTGTAGTATATAGTGAGTTTTATGCATTTAGTGGTATCCATGAGAGAAATACACTGTTTTACAATATGCTGCATGGCGAATTCATCATTTGTAATTTTTATGCATTTGGTTAATTTATTAATTGCAGCCATTTGTCCAAAAATAGAAAAACCAATAAGATAAAAGATACGAGAAAGAGCATCAGCAGCATGAAGAAAGCAGGCATAATTAAAACATTGAATTACAAAAGCATTTAGGACAGTGAAAGAGTCACTTTGTACACAAATAGTTACCATCTACCAATATAATCAGAAGGTATGTTCATCTAAGACGTCTAAAGTCTTCACACTGACTTCAGAGGCAGAGAGTTCCATTCATTCATTCCCCAGTGGAAAAAAAAAAAAAAAAAAAAATTGTATTCTCAGACTATAGAGCAGCTGGTGATTTTTTAATGAATGTCCTCTGGTGGGTGTATACTGGTTTTTAGCTAAATATTTCTCAAAACCTTTCATCAATTGAATTTCTTATTCATTTTACCTGTAATATATCAAGTCTAAGACTGTCAGTCTCAAGTGATTGACTGATTCATATTCTATGGCTTATCAACCCTTTGCAGGTTATTTAAAGCCAGAAAATCTTTTTTTGTTGGAAATAATGATGTATTGATACAAATCTTAAACAATACACAGATATATCAAGTAACTTAACCAACAGAATGACGGATTTGTTTTCTATGGCTTATCAGCCCTTTGCGGGTTATTTAAAGCCTCTCCCGCCATTTTTTTTAGATTCTCGTATTTTTTTTTTTTTTTTTTTTTTTTTTTTTTTTTGAGGGTGGAAGGAGATAATACTTTAGTGATACAAGTCTTAATTAACCCATAGCTGTAGGGGGAAGAAGAGATGAATTCATACTTTTCCCAAGCGAATTTGCGCGTAAGTGAACACAACTGGAATTGAAACTCCGCTCTATGATTAACAATTCCGAGTCATCCAAGCTTACAGCACCTGGTATTCCCAAGCGGTCACCCATCTAAATACTGACCAAGCTCTCCGTTGCTTAACTTCGGTGATCGTATGGAAACCAATGTTTCAACGTGATCTAGCCGTAAGGTTAAAGTGAGAAAAACCCAACTTGTAAGTTTATCAGGGTAAAGTATATTTTTAATTTCCGGAATCATTTTGGTAAATCGTTTTCATACTTTTTCTAAATGTTCTATATCACACTGAGTGTAACCCGGCCTCACACAGGGGGTATAGACTGAAATGGGACGGACTAGCGATAAATAAAACTCCAGAAAAGTTTCTTTCGTTGTCTAGAAAAGGTTCTTTATATGAGGTTGTTACACATATTCGTTCGTCTTTTCGGATTTTCTGCGAATGATCTCGAAGAAGAAATTTTCGTAGAATTTCTTGCTTCTTAGTAACTCCGGTCATACTCTGTTACCTATCGTTATTGAAATTGTATTTCAAATTAGATACTCCTTTCAGATGGAATGCCAAGTAGGCAAGAATGAGCATGCTTGACGTCTTCTCTGTGCTTTTAATCAAGTTAAACTGCCAAAGATGCCTGGGGCATTTGTGCTGTGTACGGAGATGACTTCATTACGAACAGAATGGCGTAGAAATGGGTTTTCCCCTTTCAAAAATGCTACAAAAGATTATTTTTCGAGATCAGAACATCAAGAAAAACAAACAAATATATGTAACTAAGATGCAATGGACTTTATTTTATAGTTGCTGTAGTTGTAGGAATCCGTTTATCTCCTGGTAGCGTAATTGGTGATGAAACTGGAGTGACCTCTCCAAAGAGCAGGCCTGAGCGATGGTATATGGAGACCTTGTACTGCCCAGACTACATGACACCCACCCTCTCGGGCATACCAATAAGATCCTTATGATTCTTATCCAATACAGGCCATTACATTTGGGGACGGCTTAACTGCAGGAGTAGCCGATTTACTTTCGTAACCTTTTCCGTGTTTGGGTATAACCACTAGGCAGCGGAGCTTTAAAGAGTTTTGCTTCCCCTAGATGGACTGCCTACTTGGGATATCGAGCTACATCTACCCGAAGCAACTGGTTACGAGGCACCAGTTCTCCGCACACGCCCGTTCTCCAGCTTGGAGCTAGACTTAGTTGTCGGAGGCTATTTGAGACGCATGCCACGGAAGCATTTTATAAATGTAGTAGGTCGCAGTAACAAAAAATATTGTGTTTTTCGGTGTTGTTGGTGTTTAATTTTTGTAGGACCAGTTTTATTTGGTTACTAATAACGTAGATGGGGAAATCATTATTAACTAATGTTTGTTTTATGAATATTATCCAGGAAAGAGTCTAGGTATGCTTTATTAAGAAAGCATCTATTATCTTATACGGCTGTGAATATTCACTTTAAATAAATTGTCGAATTCTACGTAAACATTAGAAAATGGAATGTTGATGTTATTACTAAAATCGTATATGAATTTTATGACTGATTTTGTTTGAAGATGGATTTCAGATTTTCGATATTTTATAGTTTTCTGTCCGTATAAAAAATTAACATTTGTAGATTTTTTTATATTATATTATCACGTTGTTTTCAACGCGTGACATGTAATTGTTGCAGAAGATAGGGCCAAGTGCGTTACCCATAATAACGCCATAACGTAGCTATTTCCGCTATGGTCATAGAATGGGGCTTTTGTTTTGCATACATGGAGTAATTTTCGAGGAGTTTCGGGTCTAATCTTTGGATCGAAGTGTTTGTAATCACCGTAACAAATTATAATGATTAATTCGTGGACTGGATTGTTAGTGAAGAAATTGATAAAAAGTTTTAAGAACACAAGCGACATTAAATTTTATAAAAATATCCCTATCCGTTGTTTAGGCACCTAAGAATATGCCTTTCTAACCATTTTATTTCATCTGCTATTCCTTTGGTCTGCCTCCAAACCTTCCCATTTAAGAGGAGCTAGGTGCATTAGCACGTTTTTTTCCTTTCAATTTTAGCTATCTTAACTAATTCTTTCTTTTTTGTTTTAACCTTAGATTCTGGAGAGAATCTATCTTGCATATTTGTAAGTGTATCATTCGTCCTTGCTGCTTTGAATATTGCTGCCACATATGGTATAATGCTCTGGCTATATATTTAGAGATTCTTGATAAAATCCAAAGAAGAATTTGCAATCCTGACCGGGCATCTTCAATCACTTTCCCATCGGCAAAATGTAGCTGCCTTGTTCATTTTCTATTAATACTTTCATACTAGATTGGCGGCAAGGTTTCATCATTTTACAGTTGAAATGGCTAGATGTAACCGTAAGTTCTATTCTAACAGTTTCATCTCTCGTACTTCTCACTTGTGGAAATCTCTTCCGGCTTCTAGCTTCCCTGTCAACAGTAATCTTCAATAATTTAAATGCAATGTTAATCGTTACCTTCTGTCTACTTAATTATTGTTCTTGTATTGTTCTCTCTTAAATTGTATTTTTTTATTCTCATATTCCCTAACACTTGCGTCTTAGTAGCTTTATTGCCTTGTTCGGGGTGAAATGATTAAAAAATTAATTACGATCAATACTGGTACTGTTCCTTTTATATAAAAAAATGTCAACGGTGTATACCTTGCTTTTTTAACAGCTGAGAAATCTGCCGAAGCCACCAGCCAGTTGCCAGCAGAGAAAACTCGAATTTTTCGATGAGTATTCCACATCTACATGCAAACTGGAATGCAGTACAAACCTAATGGCCAAGACCTGTGGTTGTCGACTGATTTACATGCCAGGAAAGATCGGTACGTAAGCTCTATCAAATGGCTAGACGCGCACTTACAAATATTAGGTTGTTCAGAAAAAATAATAACAAACAAACCTCTTAATTGTGTTCTAATTCTTTACATTCCTTTCCTTTTCCCCTTTAACCCCGGAATGGGTCGTAGAAGCGCCGACGTGCTGACTTATCCACCAATCCCGATATAAGGTTGTTTCTGAGTGAGCTCATACTGTGGCGTCTCTTGAGCATTCTAACCTGGCGGAGTCCAACCCTCTCCAGGTTAAACCACGACTGATCTCCTCCAACTAGATGACTCGCCCTGGTCCCGAACGCATAGACGTTGTAGTTCATCTGAAGAACCCTTCTGCCCTGGCCGGTGACCTGCGTCGTGAAGGTCCTTCGCCCAGTGGTACCGTATTAACACCACCCCCTTACGTGAGTTTAGCCCGCCAGCTGAAGTGGTTTACCGAGGCATGGTAACTTTGAGCCATCATGTAAGAGATTTAAGAGATGGTTGAGAACCAGTGATGCCCGTCCATCAGAAAGTGAACGTACCGGACATCAAAGGTACTACCTCTACCCAGAGCCCCATGTACCATACATATATATTTTACACTGGATGTTGGAGTGAACAGTTAATCATCAAATGTATCGCTTTAATAAATATCATTATATATATCTTAAATGATAATGATAGAAAGCAATAAATAAACAAGAAAAGAATAAAAGTGAAAATTGTCATCAAATATATGAAAACGCATATTTTTTTATTGTTGAAAATTGACTACACTGAACCAATAAAAATATAACGTTATGACAAATTTAAAGATACGACTTCATCCAAATGAAAATGTCACTTACAGTCAATAAATAAGAAAATGATAAGAGAATAAAATTATAGGTAAATGTTATTAAAAAGAACTTTTGAATAATAAATGATAGAAAAGGAAATCGATGATACTGAACAATCAGAGAAAACATTACGACAAACATAATGTATTTCCAGCAATTTCTAAAGTTACGTCCTCATTCATAAAAAATAGAAATGTTACGCCGCTTAAATAGAAAACAGAGTAGAATTATTCGTGGCAATGTATGTGTTCTAATATATTATAATAGCTGCGCAAAAATTAAATTATTCATTTCTAATTATTAAAGGAGAATCCTCTTTGTTAATTCTATAACAATCGCTTTCAAGATTTAACATAAAATATTATATACCCGCCATCTTGAATATGCATTTTGTTTGTTTTTTTTATTTATTTTGTTTTTTGTTTTTTTTTATAAGTTCAAGCTTAATGCTTCTTAAACTTCTGTCAACATTGACACAGCATTGAGTGAAAGATCCACTTGTGATCGGACAGTAAAACACTGGTGTGTATGTATATATATATATATATATATATATATATATATATATATATATATATATAAGCAAATATATGGATATAAATCCGACAGTATGAAAGAAAAATACAGAAAAAACAAAATCTGAATATGCAATTATGTAGTATTAATGTTAAAATAAAGTCGACGTCGGACGTTTCGGTCTATTTAAGACCATCTTCATGGACATTTTCATTTAAACATAATTAACATTAGAACTTATAAAAATTTAACACAAAAGACGATGGACATAAGAGCCCAACTGATCCAAACAGATAACTGAAATTTTATACAGATCAGCGTTCTGTTTAAATATGATCACGTAGTCGTCACGTGGGCGATGTTGTTAAAACGTATTCGAAGATGATTTAAAAAAAAAAATTTAAATATTAAAAGTCGATTGAAAAATTTTGTATAAACAGTTCAAGAAATCTCTTCCGTTGATGTCGGAATACGTAGTGATCAATAGGTTCTTATTTCTTCAACAAGCTTGAATACAAGACATCTCAAGAAAATCTCGGACATCTCAAGAAAATTGACAAAATGAAGAAACTTGATAAATGGGTTCCACCTGAACTCAGTGAATATCAAAGAGTTTAACGTTTTGAAGTGTATTCGATGCTGCTTTTGCCAAATTTGAAGGATCCATTAGTTGATTGAATAGTGATGGGAATTGGATCCTTTATGTCAATCGTAAACGATTGGCTCAATGCTTTGATTATGACGAATGACGCAAATGCTTTCCGAAACCGAAATTGCGTCAACAGAAGATTATGGTTACTGGTGGTCCCATGTTGGCATTATCCATTGCAACTTCCTGAAATCTAACCAGAGCATCTCTGCCAGGAATTGGATGAAACGCACATTCAACTACTGTATATACTCGCGGATAAGTCGCACTTTTTTACAAGAAATTTCACCAAATATTAGGCGACATATCCACTCCAAATAAATGTAAAACAACGCTACTGCTCTGTCATGATTTCTGAGAAATAGGAAATGATAAACACTAAAGCTGTGGTTTTTCTCCATATAGAAACAATTTATTGTATATACTGACTCACCGCTTTAAACTTACCTCATTCTGCAATATTCACATATCCATCAGAATAAATAAATAAAATTATAAAATTGTTATAGTGGAACCCACCTATTCTATAGTTAATAGACTCTTCCACCTATAATAGTAAGAGAACCAGAAGTCGCTGAGTGGGTCGGTTAGTCAGTCGATGTCGGACGACCGTTAGTCGGATATTAAAGTATCAGCCACCACAACTAGATTTCTCTGCGTCATTACCTATTATATCAAGTTCCTAACGTTTTGTACGTCAACCTATTTTAAGACCGACTTAGTACAACTACGAGCCTCCACTGTGAAACCACTACTTAACACTTGGCGACGAGGTATACGGATTCATACGGCGGAAGAAAAAAAAAATTCACACTCCATAACAAAACTATTCATTGATCCATCAGTCGCCGTTCGGTTGGGGCCCTCGCACAAGACTAATATAGAAAACCCTGAACATGCATACATAAGTTAAGGAACCACGTATAGATGTTTATTGACAAAGAAAAAATAGTCCCACGATTCATTCTGCAAAATATATATATATATATAAGAAATATAGACTTAAGGTATGCTATATTTATGGAATAATGTGCTCAATATCAGAGATAGAGAGTGTGTGTGTGTGTATATATATATATATATATATATATATATATATATATATATAAAGATATTTTATATATATATATATTTTTGTATACAAAATTTAATGATCGAAATAAAAATGTAAAATTTAATATTACCAGACATATTAAATGCAGAAAAAACACAATAGAGGAACCGGTTTCGCTCCCGCTCTTCAGTATTGTACAGGAGAAAAAATATTAAAATTGAATGCTGTTGAAAAATGAAGAGCGGGAGCGAAAACCGGACCCCCCTTTGTTGTGTTTTTGTTTTTTAATTTTTAATATGTCTGGTAATATTAAATTTTACACTTTTATTTCGATCATATATATATGTGTGTATCAAAATACGTTGGAAAATATGTCTTAAAGAAATATATTCTTTATGAGATAATTTTCTTTAATGGTTGTTTCATATAACATTAAAAGGCGTTCTTAAGTTTTTTTTTTTTTTTTTTACAAATAAAAAAATGCACTATTTTGCATTGCGCGACGATATAGTCGGTAACCAAATTTATAGTTTGTAATTTTAATTGTTGCAAACACTAATAATGAGTAAAAGAAAGAGTTATGAAGCGGGTTTTAAATTAAAAGTACTAAATTATGCAGAAGAACCTGGAAATCAATCAACAGAAATTAGAATGTTTGACAGCGATGATAGTGAAGAAGAGTCTTGGGATTCAGTTCTGAATGCATTTTTAAACTGTAACTTGATATATAAATAGATAACACTTTTTTCTAAATGTACAGTAACATTTTCTTGTGTATATATTTCTTTTTTTCTTCTGTCGAATTGACTCGATATAAAAATAATATCCAGTAAATATAAAAATACCGGTACAACAGTTAATTCTTTTTGTTTAAATGATTGACGAAACGTATTTTAACTTCAAAAATGTATTAATAATTGTAAGTTTTGAAATAAAGGTAGAAATAAAAGTAGATATCTGATAATTCTTACGTTTAAAAAGGGTTGTGTAACTCCCCAGATTATAGTGCGACCTATCTGCGAGTCAGCAATAAATTATCAATTATTAAGCCATAAAGTGTGGGGGGGTGCTACCTACTGGTCCGGGGTGACCTATCCGGGAGTATATACGGTAAATAAAATGCGACCGGTATTGGTTAGACGACAACGTTCAATTCTGCTTCATGACAATGCTCGGCCACATGTTACCAGGGTGATACTGCAGAAGATCACCGATACGAGACTTTAGTACATCCGCCATACACACCAGCTCTTTCCACCATTAACTGCCACTTTTTCAAACATCTTAAACCAAAAGAGATTCCGTTGCAAAGAAGAGGCAGAAACAGCACTCAAAGAAAACGTACGAACTTTTTAGAATTTGGTCGTAAATGCAGAAATAAACTTGTAAAACGATGGTAGAAAACTGTTCGGGGTTCTTAATTTGACTAATTTAAACACTGATAAAATATATTAATTTCAGGAATAAATGTTGATTCTAAAATCGGACATTATTTTCCGAAAAACATAACATGTTAGTACATATGCAAAGGAAGACAGAACTTCAGCGCTTTGTGTAAAATGTTCTTAGATACTAGTTTAAACGCCACATTCTGTTCTGATTTTCAAGCTAGCTTTTGTGAAGGGCTAATTGGACCACCGGACTAGAGGGGTCTTTCGTCCACTTTAGAAAACAGCAATGATAATTTTGTAGAAATAACTTTGAATTCCCAAATTCACTCCATGGACGAAAAAAAATTACTTTAACTTTGATTCGGGCTATAAGTCCAATTCCGGCCAAAAGACAGATTTGGGCCTAAATGCTTATTCAGGCTAAAAAAAAAAAATGAGTTCTTCAAATCACAAACTCTGCGGAACTTCAAATCCTCACGTCACAAAACCTCTCATTTTACCTCTGATTCCTTGGAATTTTGAAGAAATAAAATAGATTTCTTCAATTCACAATGTTTTGGAGATATTTTAAAGTGAATTTAAAACAAAAAAATCTAACACTATTTACATTATTCGGACTATTGTCCTCATTTTTGTTTATCATGTTTATCACAACGTTTCAGCCGGTGTACGCTCCGGCCTTCTTCAGGTGGTTGGAATGTCGAACTGAACCCTTTATGTCGCTCGCTGGGGTAGACTGTTCTAGTTCCACGTGCCATGTCTAACTTTTCAACATTCCAACAACCTGAAGGAGACCGGGGCGTACATCCGCCAAAACGTTGTGATAAATATGCCAACAAAGATTGTCCTCAAAATGTAAATAGTGTACATCATACCACATCTCAGAAATATAGACGGATAAAAAAATCTAAATTCAAAGTTTTTGTGTTACTTTAAACTCAATATAAATTAAAAACTTTTAAAATCACTAATTTTTTTTTCAGTTATATTTAAATTTGAATTTTTAACTGTTTCCTCTTCATCCGGTTGCAAATTCTAATGCTGGACATTCAAGCATCAGATGAAAGCCGAATTTCCAATCCCGGGATCATCCTGATTCCAAAAAGGTATAATATGTCTATGTAGAACAAGTGTGTCCCGAGTTGGAGAATTTTCAGACACACGGAGGAATTTGCTGTTTATTTATTTTGATGGTCAAAGAAAACTGTTAAACATCGCACAACATATCTGAACTGGAGCTGCCCAATCCTCACTTTGATAGAGTTCAAATAAGTGTACGCTACCTTGTGGGTGATGAATTATTTCCTGCCCTACAACTCTCACTAATCTATCGCTAATTTCATGGCAAATGTTCCGACGAACCACATTCCTTAGTTCCACCTGTTCAGGCTTTCACATCTATGACTCGCCATGAAACGTCCACAGAGCCGACTCATCCTCATTTCTTTCGTATTCCACTGGTAAAGAGGAAGTTCTTTGAACAGACACCCGGAATGGTACTTTATTGATTACTACGATCTGAGTTTCAGTTCTAGGGTCGACCGTTATCTACACCACATATCTTCATAATCTGTATTTTATACTTCCTCCTCTTACGAACTTGCTGTCATCTCAGTAAAACTCTACCTTGAGTGGCTCGTGGGTCTTTTATTCAGTGAACGTAGTATAAAAAAGCACCATTTTATTTCAGATTTTAATAAAAAGCTGGTGGGTGAAGTTTAAATCGTGGCCCCTTAGTCGACCCAAAAGGAAAGGCACTGTGGGAGCGGAACTGAGTTTGACCACGAGTCCAAGGTACGCGTAGGAATCCCTCTTTTAAATTGGCCTTGTGCCATATTCCCTTCTAGTGGGAGTGTGGAAAATACCAGAAAATGAGTCCAAACTTACATCG